>CM031977.1:12245525-12445596 GCA_018804465.1 Populus tomentosa | reverse complement strand
ATGGTGCAGCAGCTCATGGATAGCTGAGCTCAATACTTTGTGGTATGTTAAATTTTAATAATTTAGTTATTATTTTTTTAATTTTTTTTTTTTTTCAAAATACATATAACATCTAGTTGAAGGAGAGATACGAAAGCGATGTTTTAACCCATCCAGAACGCGATCCAGATTTGTGGTTTAAGACAGGATTGTCTAGTGGACCCGATATAAATATAACACTTAGTTAAATGAGAGATACAAGGACGATCCTTTGACCCATCCGGAACTCGATCCATATTTGTGGTTGAAGGCAGGATTGTCTGGTGGACCTGATAGAAATCGAGTGTATGATATCTCAAACACTATGGCTGAGGACTTACAAACAACCCAAAGTATTTCAATAATTGGATGCTCAAAATCGGTTCCGAGAACTCAAACTCCAGAGTTTGAGTCAATTTTAAACCAACAAGTTGAAACTCGGACGACCCATCTTACTACTGAGACAAAATCACTTACTGCTGAGATGACTGAACTCCACCGATTGTACATGGAGCTGAAATCACATATTGGTAATACATGTGCTCTCTTTATTAGCTCCATGGTCCTGGCGAAGACCCTTCTCCTCCTCCTCCTCCTCCTCCAGCCCCTCTATTCTAGATAAATCGTATTTGAAATTATAAATTTTAAAAGTTGTCATAAATATTTCATTTTTAATTTAATTTAATTATTTTTTACTCTATTTAATAGATTTTTTTTTAAAAAAAAATAAACAATTACTGATGGTATTATCGACGGATTAAGTTTGTTGGTATATTCCAAAAAGTTGGACAATAATTATTGCAAATGCCACTACCACTGTTTAATCACTGACAATTTTCTTATACTGGTTGCATTCTGCTGGTAACATTAAAAAAATCATTAATAAAATTATATACGGTATTTTTATTGGTGATGCATCATATTTATCGTTGGAAATATTGACGGATTGAAGCAGATAATTTTTTATATGTTTTTTTTTTCTGAAAATTCACCAATAATTTTATTACCTAAGAACTCATGGATATGACAAGAATCACTAAAGATAATTTTTTGGATGAATTGTTACTATTTATGAACCCGTCATTAAAAGTTGTGCCGACGAATATAATGTCTAATTACCCATTGAATATTCTGTTAGTAAATTAAAAAAATTCTAGTATTGTAAATCCAGCCAATTTTATGACTGGAGTCTATGTTTTTTCCTTACCTCTTTAAAATATATTAACAACACCTATGAATTCTTATTTTATATTAAAAATAAATTTGATATGGCCAACAATATAGTTGGGAAACAAATCTTGTTTCTACTGATTGAAATACGAACCAACATAAAAGCCCAATTGGTATAACAAGTGTTATAAGTACTAACTTTCTGGTTTGTAGAGAGCAGGAGATTGAAATACAGATCTATTGGATCAAGGCTTGATATTAGAAAGCCTTAATTATTTCAGACCAATCAAACAATATGGGCTAGGCTGGGCTAGGCTGGGCTTGCTCTTCTTAAACTGCCCGTAGGCCTGCTGTGCAAGAATTTTGTTAGATCAATCCTGTACATGTAATACGCCAAAGAATTACCGTCTTAATATGTGTGAATGCATACCATTAGTGTATTAGCGCCCGTTGGTGATTATGCTCCCTATGACAGCATTTGTATCTAGTGTAATGTTCGAGCATAGCTTAGGCCCTTGTTTTTTTTTTTTTTTTTGGTTCTACAAAAATTATTTATTTCGCTCACTTAAATTTATTTTTTTCAATTCTATCCTCTCATGCTATACTCACACAATTTTAAACTTCATAAGTTGATTCATCTTGTGTGCTACATCGTATCTGCAATATTGATAAATGCTCAGGTGTTAAATTGTTGCTAGAATTTAAGAGAAAAAAAGGATTTTTTATTATCAATTTTAAAAAATTAAAACAATAGGAACCAGGTTTGACAAAGAAACAAAACAACCCTTTTTACTATTCATGGGGTGTGGAAAACCATGTTTTGGTCCATCAAACCTTTATGTTTTTCATTTATAATCCTTGGTTTTTGAAGTTTTATGTTTTAACCCTAAACTTCATTTTGTTTTACCTTTCAATCCATAAAATTTAAAAGGAGGGAGACTTGATGAAAAGTGAAAAAGAAGAGAAGGTGGTCGGTTGGCCACATTAAAACAATAAAAATAAAAAGAAAGTTGCTAAATTTGTGTCAATGGGTTTTTCTTTTGCCAAAAATGGTAACATTAAGGTGTTTTTGAACTTTCTTCTCGCTAAAAAAATTAATCAGTGTTAAAAAAAACTTTCTATTTAGTCTAAATATATTTTTTCTCTCTCTCTTTTATCAATTTAAGGGTTTCTCTAAGATTGTGAATTTTTTTTTATTGAAATTCATAAGAAGTTTATTGAGTTTATTAAGATAAAATAAGTTGAAAATGAGATTTTGGATTCTAAAAATGTAGGATGTAACTTTTTAGTCACTTCTTTAATAATTAAGATCTAAACTAGATAACACTTCATAGACAACACATCATAAGTTTTATTTTAATTAAAAAAAAAAACAAAACCAAGTTTTATTTTAATTAAAAAAAAAAAAAACAAAACCCGAGTGTAGACCTAACCTTGTAGACCCATATGTGCCAAGCCTTCATTCTATTTGAGGTAATCCCTTATGCCCAATCTCCTAGACAGATTGAGTGAAATGCATTGTAAATAAATAACTTAACATTGTAAATATTATTTAATTTTGCTATAGTTTTTAAATCATATTATAGGTTTTATGGGAATGTTAATATTTTTTTTAATTATTATATACCTAATATACAAAAATAAATAAAAATCATGAATATTCAATGAAAATATTTTTTTTTTAATTTTTAATAGATTTTATCACATTAATTAATTTTATTTTTCCTTCAATCATGTTCATAAAATTAAGATATCATTTTAATATATTTTAAAAAAACTTGATTTTGATATCATAATAATTTTTTAATTTAATAAAAAATACTTTCAATTAAAAAAACATGCTTTAGTTAAATAATACAGAGATGCATTAAAAAGAAAATGGAGTTTGGATTTAAGAGATATATTTTCCTACTTATTTCAAATAATTGAGATTTTTAACAAACTTTTATTTTAATTATTGCTGCCTTTTATTAAAAAAAAAACATGTTGTTATTAAAAAATTATGTCATTCTTTTTAAAAAGATTAGGCTTTTTTATGATGTTATTATCGATTACTTTATGTATAATTATATATTAGCATGATATACAAAATTATTAAGAATATTTATTTTTAGGTTTTCAGAATATTTATTTTTATATCATTGTTGCCTTTTATACAATGAACTATGCTAATTATAAAAAAAATATCCATTTATTTTCAAAACAAAAAATTACATGAATCAAAAAATATAATGTTTTTACAAAAAAGATATTTTTCTTCTTCATAATTATATTTATTATCTGTGAATGTTTTTTTTTTATTGTATAATTAAATACGAAGTTGTTTATAAAAAGTAAAGTTATTAAACTCGGTTCAGCCAGGATAATATAAGCTAACCCAAATCAATCCAAAATATTATTGATTTAATATAAAAAAAATAAATTATAACTACTTCGTCTTAAATTTTTTCTTCTAACTCTGGGATACAAAGAAGGGATCATCATATTAACTAATGGAGCAATGGATGACTCAACAATATCGTTGGGTCGAGTTAACACCTACTACTTTATTTTTGTTCAAAGAGTATATATGGCTCTTCCTTATAGTATAACTAAAACAACTGGGGCTTCTTTTTGTTTTTTTTATAGCTCTTCCTTGTAGATTGTATACTTTTTCGTTATATTGCAATCTTCAGTAAGAAAAAACAGTATATATTGATCCCTTAAGTTTTTTACATTTTATTTGGTCCTTCTAATTTTAGATGTTTACATTTTAGTTTTAAATCTTTAATTTCATTGCATTTCACTCCCTGCATATCAATTGATGAGAGAGACGGTCACAAAAAAAATAAAAGAATGAGTAGAGAGAAGAATTTTGAATGGTTATATGTATATAAAGTCAATCTTGGTGTCAATATCAGAAAAATTTGACCGAGCGCATAAATATATATATTTTTTTTTGAAATCATTAAAAGGTTTTTTAAGACAAAAATAAATTTATTAGGGTTTATATAATATTTTAAATAAAGATAGATTGAAATTTTGGTCGGAACTCTGCTTCATGATCACTTATATAATATTTTGGTCAAAATACTTTAATGAATGTATTTGAAAATGTGGTTATTATTGTTTTTTAAAATATTTTTTATTTAAAAAAATATGTTAATAATTTTTTTTAATTTTTAAAAATTATTTTTAAAATCAGTATATCAAAATAATTTAAAAACATTAAAAATATATTACTTTAAAATAAAAAATATTCAAATTTTTTAAAAAATATTTTTTCACCTCAATACCAGCACCCTCTTAAACTGACTGAAAAATGCACAAGTAGATCTTTATGTTGTCTGTGAACTTATCTTGAATAAAACAGAAATCCATGCGCATAGGCTTGACTTTGTAAGCCTAGATGTACTTGGGTTTCTCTTTTTTTTTTTTAGATTAGGTGTATGAGCTCGATCTTCTAAGCTCAACAACGTGTCTAAGATATTCTTTAAAATGCCCCTCATTTTTTTTTTCATTTTTAATAATTTTCTTTATTTTAAAATTAATTTCTTTTTAAATAAAATTATTAAAATGATATTTCAAAAGTTTCCCAATTATGCTATAATTTTTAAATACAATTGTTTCTTTTTTATGGTAATATTGGAGATTGTTTTATGAGTAATTATATATAAAACTAATTTATATAACTTTTGTAAAATCTTGTTCATGATTATTCAATAAAAATAAAATATCTATTTTGTTATCTTTTATTGTAATATTTTTACATAATTATTTCAAATTAATTATTACTTTATTTTTTTTATACATCTAAAAATTATCTAGTCATGATTTGTTTTGTTTTTTTATTATAACTTGCTTTTCATATCATGATAAGATTTTATTAAAAAAATCATGCTCTTGATAAATAAAAATAAACATGTTTACATAAAAAAAATACATGAATACAAATATAATTTGAATTAAAAAATATAATTTTTACTTGAGAATTTAAATAATTGAAATCCTTACACATATTTATTTTAATTTATGAAAAAAATAAATAAAAATAGATTTTTAACATAGACTTGCAGCATCGTGTTGAAATAATGAGTTGATTTAAAAGTCTTTTACCTGTGATCACTTTTCTTTTTTTCAGTTCCAAATTTGTATGTTTTTGGCTGCCAAGTGGTCAAAATTGAAGAATTCATTAACAAAACCTAATAGTACTTGGAAAAATATTATTCATAAAGATTTAATGGTATTGTTTATGTAATTAGAGTTTTTTCATTCCCTCCATAAAACTATTAAACTGTCTTAATGAAGTCTTTTCATAAGGTATATAAATAAATCTTTTTATAGTTTAAAAATATAATAGAATGACTAAAATACTTTTAAAATTAAAAAAAAAATGGAATCTAGATGCTTTTTTATATTTTTATACTAGTTTTTTTATTATTATTATTAAATTGGTTGAAGGACAATTTAGTATTTAAAAAAATATAAAATATAATTTAAAACCAAAAGTGGTTGGCAAATATAAAATGTGTGAGAGGCGCCTACACTTTTTATGCAACATCTCCTGGTAACCAAAAGTTCTATTTCATCGTGTTGATGGGATCTTCTGGACACCTTTTTCCTGGTAGGGTGACGAGGGGCGGTGGTGGTAGAATGGTTGTCTTCAACTATATTTTTTTCCTCTATTTTTTCACTCTTCTTTCCTAGAAATTCGCATCACCTATTTAAAATTTCAAAATTGTCCTCTTATTTATTAAGATTTTAACTTTGATTCTTATTATTTTGACTTCAAATTTTTGCTGTCTTTTTTGTAAAATTTGATTTATTTTCAATCTCATTTTTCAATCTCAATTTATGATATGCTATTTTTTTTTTCAATTTGGTCCTCATTTCTTTATTTTTTTTGTTGAGTTCTTTTGTTAAATTGATTTTTTTTTAATTTCACCCTTCAATAAAAAAATTATACTTGCCCTCTAATTTATTTTTCATTTTAATTTTGATCCTCATTTAACTGTTATTTTTTTTTGTATTGGATCCTTTTGTATAATTGATTTGCTTTTTAATTTTATCCTTCAACATTTAATTGATTGAGAATTGAGTTTCGTGATTTTTCCAGATAAAATGCTTCAAATCTAATGACTCAGGTCACGAGTTTAAAACGTTAATGTTGGTTAACATATTTTTTTTTACTTAATTTCTTTTTAGTTGTCATCATTCGATGTTGATTTTCTTTTTTTATGAACTTTGTTTTGTTTTATTGGGTTATCCCAATCTGATGACTAGGGTTGCAAGTTTAGCAGGTTAATCTAGGTAGGCTCAGTCCTTATTACACATAGATTACAAGTTTATCATGCTAACTTGGATTGATTCAAGCTTTTTTTTTGTTAAATTTTTTAACATAATTTTGTCATTTCATATTTAATTGGATAATAATTGAACTACATCATTTTGTTTTTTGAAAAAAAATTATCTTTTTACCAACTTATTGTAATCACTTTATTTTGTCTATTTGTTATTGTTGTTTTTTTTTTTTTATTATCTAATTAAATTAAAATCAATTTATTTGATATAGTCGGATGAACATAAAGTTTTCTTCATTCTTTTAAACTTGTTAGTAATACTTAAATATCAATTTTTACATGAGAAAAAATAATTCAGCCCGCAGCAAAACTCGGTTACACATCTAGTAAATGACCTTTGCACTCGTCATAACGTAAAAGCAGATGGCGACAGCAAAAGAAATGTGTATCTTATGTAATGCCGTGAAGAATGGTTGTGGCAGTAGTGGCCAAATTACAGCACAAGCATTCCACAAAGACTTTTACCAAGTCATTGCCTGTTTCTTATTCTTCCGATTAATTTCCAAAAAACCCTGCGAAGCACAGAAGATTAGAGGCTCGGGTTCGCGTTCCTCTTCTGAGGGCGAAAACATGCAGTGGCTAGGGTCTTTGCTGGCATTTCAAAGGCATCTGTTGCAACTTCCATGACTCGTATCTTTGGTTATGAGTTCGTTTCGATGACTGGTGCTCAAATTACCATGGAAAGCATTTAGAATTGCAAAGGTTGAGAAGCCATTTTAAGATCAATATCAGTGATTACTTTGTGGAAAATGTCTGCAAAGGGTGTCATTAGCTATCACAAGAAACAAAATGAAAATAGCATCACTTCGTTTGGGATGATGATGATGATGATAGGGAGTTTAAGAGATTTTTCTCCAGCAATTAAACATTTAATTTTCAGTCTCCCAGTAAAGTAAAGTACACTCTCAGTTTTCCCAACCAACTTTCAACTCTTTACCGTGGAATCCGAGATCCATTTCATTATTTGAAGTCCAAAATATTCCAGCCGCGCAACAATATTTGAGTCTCTTATGGTGTTCTGCTAGTGAAGCATATACATATGTATAGGTGTTGACCTCAAAATCATGTTGTGCGGGCAAGACTTTTGTCAACCACCCGTATATATATGTACGCGTAGCACCTTACCTAGCTGGGAAGCACCATCGAAATGAAGAAACTTCCTAGTGTAGATTAACATGATTGAGATTGCAACTAATTTTGTCTATGCTTAACGGTACGATTACAGTGGAGACTCTTAATGATTTTATTTTGTTGGTGTTGTAAAGAACAGTCTCGAACTTGGGAGGCTGTTTGAAGAGTGGAAGATTTGTAGGCATCTCAATAGAGACGACCGTCATGAGGATAATGATGACTTGGTAGGCTATCATCACCATTCACCATGGAATTGAGGCCTAATTTCTGTCTTTTCAATTGGTATCATCATCCTTGTTTCGCACATGGACCATAATATTGGTCACCAGATTTTGATGGTATGATGATGATGATGATGATGATATGGGCATCTATTTTCACTCCACATCTCACAATCTTTTCTGGGTTCCAATATTCCATACACTGAACTTATCACCAGTATTTACATCTATGAACTGTTCTTTTTGGGAACAAGATTCCCACAAGAAAACAAAACCATAACAATCTCTATACTGTGTACATGTAGCATTGCAGATAAGCATCATCAATCCATATTCTTGCTTATTATTTTGAAAGGAATTAATAGTGATGAATCATGATCATCAACTTGAAACCTCGTCTAAGAGCTTATACCTTCTCACCTTATTTCTAAACACTTGTTTTGTGAACCCATTGTTTGATATCTCCTCCGATCTTGTCCTTCTAAGCTTCTCCTCCAACTTGCCATTTGTGATTAGTCTCCTTCGGGTTGATGGTGATCTCTCTGGCGACCTTTGTTTCTTGATGGGGCTATTGATTTGCAACCGCAAAGTTCCTCTATGGTTCTTTGATGGGCCTGCTTGATTGTCACCGTTCTTTTTCTTGTTGTTCCTGCTGTCATCTTCGCTGTTATTTTTATTTGATGATGAAGAATTTGAAGAATTCTGTGATTTTTCTTTGGTTTCATGGCTCAGGCACCAGTTGCAGACTTGGTAAGACTCTGCTTTTGGATACAGGTTGCTACAATATCTGTGGGAAATTAGGCAAGGAGCTTGATTTGAGAATCCCCAGATTGATAAATCTTGATCTTGACAAATAAATAAAATTCAGGAAAGAGCTTGAAGGTTTTTTATTTTATTTTATTACAAGGGTACCTGTGTTGAGATCTGAATTGGCAGACTTTGCACTGGAAAAGCTCATGAGGAAGACCACAGTCGCCACACATGCAACATTCAGGGCTTGATTGCGATGACGAAGTGCCTCCTTTGCTTGCTGTCATACTTGAGAAAGGAATTGATTAGAGGCGATGGGTTAGACAGAAGTGCCACAAAACACCACAGGCGTCAAACATGAGTGAGGAGGGGAGGGTCTTTTATTGGACACGTTAATATCTGGATTATCCTTTTAAGGTGTCGTCCCGTGTTTGAAAAGTAATATATTAATTTCACATCCCTCCCTTGGAAAGATATGATTATTGAGGTTGCGGGCTGATAACAACATTCTCTTTCCAGCAGTTTATTATTGATGCCCTTTTCTTTTTTTTCAAAATTCTTTTTTTCAAAATAAGATAAGAGGATGGCAGATGATCCAATTCTCACGCTGTGAGGACCTACAGGTGCTGGTCAGCAGAAAGGGAGGCCGAGAAAAGAAATAAAACAATTGTGCTAGTCTTCATTTCACACGTCAAGAAAGCACTCGTTCTTTCGCTCTAGTCATCGGACACACGCGAAGATGTTGATTTTGGAGTTGTGGTTAAGATTGGCACCGGTGTGCTTCCTTCCAAGATCTTACGTTCAACTGTCTTCTTACTTGTATGTATAACAATAAAAATTCAAGGAGAAGGGAAATTAATTGGCGATCTTGAATTGCGAAGCCACATGCTCAATGCTTGCGATGCAAAGGGCCACCGACTCTGCACGTGAAGGGTATCTTGTTGATGTTCTTACATCAAATCCTAGGCAAATTCTTTCATTTTGAGATCAAGTCATCTCTGAATCCCCACCGTGTGCGTAAGGGATACCCTCATGAGACGCCACCAAATGGTTACTTGCACACTAGCTACACCATCCATTCTCTCCGAGACTAGCCCGTAACAAATTTTTTTATTATTATTAATATGAATATGGAGTTAGTTTGTATATATTTTAATTAATTTTATGAGTCTAAAATTAATAATTACATAAATCTTTAATAATATGAGATTTATAAAATTTAAATTAATAATTTTTAAAAATAAATTTAAAATCTAACTAATTAAATTTTATTATTTAAAATTTCTAATATAATTTTTCTTTTCTTGGTTAGTGTGTGAGACCCACACGGAGCTCAAAAGCCAGGGCTCCAAGTCCAAAGTTTTCCCCTTTGCTGAGTTGAAAGAAAACAGGGGACCCTTGAGACTCCTGGAATCACTAATCAGGTTGAATCCTTTTTACACCAATTAATTTTAAGCACCAACGGCAAGAGATTCTTGATGCGTGCCCACAAGAAAACCACAATGAGCAAACATGAAAGCATCACCAAAACTCAAAATAAGATTGTTCTCTTCGCAATTTACATACGACCCCTCCCTGGTCCCCTCTAATATATTGTAATGTCAACGTTTTGTTTGAGGCAAGGCCACATGTTCAGCACGTGCTTCGCCATTTTCGGGGAAGAAGGTAACATCTAGACTTCTGTTAATTAATTATAGAAACTACCTTGTCACAAGATACTATTTATTTTAATAATATTTTTTTAATTTTTTTTTTAAATTTATATATTTTTTTTAATCTCAAACTTCAACATTTAATTTATTAAAAATTAAACTTTATAATTTATTGTGGTTTGCTTTAAACGTGGTTAACTTGATTTCATAACCTGTATCACGGGTTTAACAGGTTAACTTGATTTTTTTTATTTTTTTAATTGATATATTTTTTTAATTTTATCCTTCAATATAGAGTTTATTATGAATTAGACTTCATGATTTATTTTGAGGTTATTCTAATTTTATGACTCATGTCAAATATTTTTCAGGTTAACACGGGTAGACTCGGATCATTTTATTGTGTCTTGTAAAAAAAGGTACTAATAATGAGTGGTGTGTCCATTATTTTTTAAAACAAAATACACTTAGGTCTTCAATCTTTAAAAATAATACAATTTAGGTCCTTTTAAACTTTGAAATTTTCATTTTGGTAGAAAAATTCATTTTAATTATTTTTCAGTCCCTAACTATAGAGAGAGAGAGAGAGAATGTTGAATTCCGATGATGAGAGAGAAAGTCATCATTAATGCCATTGTTTTACCACCAAAATGGTTCTTCTTTTTGTCAACTTGTTTCATGCGACATGAGTGGTTTGGTGATGATTGTTTGGAGCATTAATGTTGCCTGAAAAAATAGATTTAAGTCGAGGAAAATAAATCTAACCCAATTTGATTTTAGTTTTTTAAATTTTTTTTGGTTCATGGATTGGTTTGTAGGAGTAATAGAGGTATTGATAGAGTTTCTAAGTTGAAATGGCTTAAAATCATTTTTTAGATTCTAAAAAACTTTGTCCTAATTTTCCTATCACCATAGTGATGGCTAAAATTTAGACTCGCAGACGACACATCATCTGCATCAACATGCGATGTGTTGTTTGCCTTTTTTTTTCAAACAATATTGTCATCTGTCCTTTTAAAAAATAAAAAGAATTTAAAACTAAACCCAGGCATGCAAGCCTAGGCTTGAAAGCCCACCCACACGCTTAGGCTCTTTTTTGGACCTTTTTGCTTTTTAATTTTTTTTTTTTAATTTTACATTTAGGTTGAATATATTAAGTCTAGTTGAGTTCCTAATCCGTATCATAGGTTTAACGGGTTAAGCCACGACGCTTGAGTTATTTTTTTCTTCTAATTATGTTTTTTTTATTGGTACTTTCTTAAAATGTCTTATTTTAAAATAATTTTTGTTTCAATTCATATCCCTCGTGTGATTTATTTTTGTCTTATTTAGCTTTTTCTGAATTGATATAATTTTTAATTATTTCATGTGTATTTAATTTTTGTAGAAATTATTCTAATTCACCAATATTTTGTTTTTCATCTTTTACATAGAAGAACTTCCTTTTTTAAATATTTATTTTTAGATAATATTTCTAATAGGTTCAGCTTTACATAATACTATATTTTATTTTATTTTATTCAATTAATTTCATGTAGGTGTATATTTTCTCTTATTGTTTGGTTGATAAAAAATTAATTTTAATCAATAAATTCAGCAAACACAACATGATAAATATCTTATAATTCTCTACATCAATTTCTTGATTTTTCTAGTATCATTTTTAGTTATTGTTAATAACTTTTTTTTTTATTTATAAACATATATTTTTTATTTAATTAAATATGTGCATAAGCTTTATAATTTACATTTTTAATGTAAAAAAGATATTGAAAAATCTTGCATATCTTGTTTTTTGTTGTTGAAAAAAAGGTCCAATTCTCGACAAAACACTGGTTAGATAACTAGTCTTTTCTTTGCAACACGTAACATAACATTTTTTATGCACATAATAATAAAAATAATAATAATAAGAAGAAGAAGAAGAAGATATGTAGGCACGCCAAAAGTAAGTCATTTAGTTGTCCGAGGATGATTAGCGCTCTCCAATCGAAAATATGAGGATTCTTTATTTTATTTTTTTTCCATACAGGCAACGTACAAGTTTAAGGTCGTTTGGGATAACTCTGTTTTTGTTTTTAGATACTTTTTAAAAGTTTTTTTTATTTTAAAAAATATTAAATTAATATTTTTAGTGTTCTTTAATAGTTTTGATGTGCTTATACAAAAAAAATAAATATATTTTAATATATTTTCAAGTGAAAAGTTATCTTGAAAAGCACTCTACAACATATTCCCAAAATCCTCTCAGTTGGCCATCTCACTCGACTCTCGTATCCGAGCAATAATTTATTTATTTTAAAGACCATTAAAAAAAATCAATGTTTTTCTATAGATACTAACTCATTACATTGTGCATTGAAATAGTATAATGTTGATTTTACCCTTATAAGAAAATCATCAAACTAGCTATTTGAGAAAATACAGTCTTTTCACAAGGTCTAGTGGATATTATCAAATTAATTATGGATAACTCGATCTTTTTATATTTTTAGAGCATAATAGAATAACTAAATTCCCCTTCAAAAAATTTATTTAACTAGTGTCTAGGGCCTTTTCTAATTTTTACTTTTTTAAAACATAATAAAATAACTAAATTACTTTGAAATTTTTTTTTCTTTAATTGGCATTCAAGAGCTCTTTTTATTTTCATTCTAATTTTTTAGTTATAATCAAGTTAATTAAGAGGACATTTTATATTTTAATAAATATAAAATATTATTTAAAACCAAGACCGGTTGGTGCGTGTATTGCATGCATCATTTTATTTTGCTAATACACTCCAAAGATGCACTAACAATAAAACAGAGTTTAGGTAAAAGAAATGTATTTCTCCTCAATAATTTTATTTATTATTTTTCTTGTAGATGTCTATTTTTATAATTTTTAATTAAATAAAAAATAAATTCTAAAAAAAAGATTATTAAATCTGGTCAGGGCCATAATCTAGGTTATGGTTTGGACGGATTTACCTGGGCCAATCCAATACTTCATCATTCCAATTTTATTTTTTAAAAAAATACATTAAGTCCATATCTTTTTTTTTATTTTTAAAAGCACACTGGATTTTTTACTGAGTCAATTAATCACTAGGTCAGCTAGGCTATAGTGGTCAACCCTAACCCAATTTATTTTGAAACCTAGACTAATCCAAAGGCCAAGTCAATGAGTCATCATATTGACTTGATAAACTTAACTAGATTTAATAAAAATTCTAGGAAAAAAAAAAAGTTTGTGATAACACACAAGCCACTAACTAGTAATTCCCAAAACATTAAAGGAAAACAAATTAGATATATCCTATTCTTGTTTTTTATTCTTCAAATAAAATAATAGAAAATCAAAGTTAAAAAAAAAATTGACATAAAAATGCAAAAAAAAAAAAAAAAAAACCATAATTGAGTTAAATAGCATTGCTAATTAAGAAAAAAACTAAGAGGTTGTTCATCAAAAGAGAAAACATTGTGGATTATCATAATGTTCCCCAACATTTTCTATTCTTTCTTTGTAGTTTTAGCTCCTTTGGCTCTTTTCATTTTGATCCCTCTATTATTATTTTTTTGATTTGTTCCTTTGAACTTGTGTTTATTTAGGATTTGACTTGGTAGTTTGTTTTGGCTACCTTGGTTAGAAGATTATACGGTATCAAGGAAAAAATTTCATTGCTCGGTTGTTACTTGATTTGTCAAAATTAAATAAAATTTCATTTATTTAAAACAATTAAAGCTTTGAAGATTGAATATAAAGATTAGAAAAATATGCAACCTTTTTTGTTTTTGCTTGCATCATGGATTGAATTGAATGGGCAAGGAAAAATGTTCATCCTATTTTTATCACTTGATTCTATTTTCAATTTAATCCTTTAACATGTATTTGGAATTGGATTTAATGTTTTGTTTTGATTGCCTAGAAATATGGATCTCACCGTGTCAAAAATTTTTTGATGAACTATTAATGCTCAATTTCACAAAATAAAAATCAAATTTACTAATCTAAAACAATTAAGGCTCAAGGGAATAACTTTGAAGTTGAAACAGAAGCAAGGATGAAATTGAATGGGCTTTGGGAGAATGGTCGCTTTAGCATGTGAGGAGAACCTTTGATATGGAGGCGTGTGCAACCTCCTCTAATTGGTGCTCCGTTATTTCTCTTGAATCATTTTAACAAGAGCTACAAGGTAGCATGTGATGGATTAGAGGTTGTGTTGCGTCGCCGATAACCCACTTTTCTTTTCTTTCTCTTTTATCTCTTTGCCTTAAGTTTCATGACATGCTTTGTTGATATTCTTTTATGTCAATTTTAATCTTTATTTTTTTTCTTTGGTTTTTTTTTTTTATTAAATTATTTTTTTAATTTTTTTCTTCAATATTAGATTGATTGAGATTGGGTTTTATTATTTTTTTTTAATTTACTTTATATAAGGTATTCTTGATCTCATAACATAGGTCTCAAGTTTAAAAGATTAACTTAGATTATTTGTTTTTGGGGTCCCTTTTTAAATTTAACTTTTTTAATTTTATCTTTGAACATTTAGTTAGTTTTGAATGGGATTTTGTTAAATTATTTCAATTTGCTTGCTATAAAGTTATTTCATGACCTATTAACCTTAGTTGACTCTAAACGTGTTTTTTTTTTAGATTGAATTTTTTTTAATTTTATCATTGAGCATCAAAGTCCTTTTTAGTTTCTATTTATCCTGTTTTCATAACCTAGATAGTAGATCTGAAAATTTTACCCAGGTTAACTTAAGTTCTATATTTTAATCCTTTTTTTCTATTGATTTTTTATTTTTATTTTTCTCCTTTAATATTAAATTGATTGAGAATTAAATTTCAAAATTTATTTCACTATTAAGTTATCATAGTCTCATAACATAAAATAATAAATTATACATGTTACCTAAAGTTAATATGGATCAATCTCTTACATCCTCTTCATCGCCATCTCAATAGTTTTTTTTAATATATATATCATTCAAAATATCACCAGCTCAATATCTTAAAAAAATACCTATTGTACATGAGGTTTTGCTAGAAAACACTTCAGCAACATCTTTATATTTTTTCGTGCTTTTAAAAAAGAAAGTGATCTAGCCCAATATAAACACAGTATTTTGCTTTGTCTGTTTTTCCACTCCGTACAGAAAGCAAACACATCTCGATGTTTATTCAATTCTACTAGCTACAGCTTTGGCTTATGCAACACACCTAAAGTAATGCATTTTACTGGTTAGTCATAAGCCTTAATACAATTACAAAAATATAGAGTACAAGTTACAAATAGTAAGTAGCATTTAAAAAGTGGAAGAATTACCGGAATGAGAGGGAGAAGGT
Source organism: Populus tomentosa (assembly GCA_018804465.1). NCBI lineage: Eukaryota > Viridiplantae > Streptophyta > Magnoliopsida > Malpighiales > Salicaceae > Populus > Populus tomentosa. The sequence continues at coordinate 12,429,982 of CM031977.1, read as the reverse complement.
AACAGAGAAGATAGCTAGCACTCATCTCATTTCAATGCCTGAAAATTCGAAACGAAGGCAAACCAAGAATGAATCAATGACTGGAGAACACACCACACATCAAAACACTGCTGGCACGTCTTGACAGAGCGAGTAAAACTGAACGTGTTCCACACGTGAATCAAAATGCATAAAATTAGATGTTTAGCATGCACAAGAGACATGCGAAAAAAGCACAAAATAATTGACATTTCTAATTTTATTACTAAAATCACTCTCGACTCATCAACCCTTTTTTAGGAGTATGATTTCATATTGTTTTAATATACTATCTCAAAAATATTTTTTTTTTAAATTCAATTTAATACATTTCTAAATAAAAAAATATTTTAAACCATAAACGCTATCACAATTTCAAACATAATAATAAAGAGTCGTTCACATGTATGATTTAACAATATGCCCAAGGATGTTAACTGACCTCCTGAAGCACACAATACAGTGAGGTAACTCTGGAATCGCAAAAGAGTAAAAAGCAAAATCAAGTAATTCAAGCAGACCTATGGAAAAAATTGTCATCTGTGCAGGAATTGTTTTCACTAAATACAGCAATAAACAGAAACATCTTAAAATAATTACATGAGCAAGTAGTAATTACCTTTATAGCAACAGTACAGCACTAGATATAATTTAACACTGGCGACACTTTATTAAGATATGGGACAAAAGGCTTTACATGGCCAACTAGTTTCCTACCACCAATTAGGGTGCAGCCTCCCTTTATCTCCTTGCTCAACGAAAAAACAACATTCCGTTTGTATCATCACTAATCAGCACATAAATCTGCAACGATATGATAAGAAAAAACCAGTTTTAGAAATAATTTCCTTTGGTGATAGTTTTGGGTTCATGCAATAGGTGACTGATCTCCTGAAGCACACTACACTGAAAAAGAACTCTGGAATTGCAAAAAAAGTGTGTGTGTGTGTAATACAAAAAACCAGTTTCAGAAATATAATTTCCTTCAGTGATAGATTTGGGTTCATGCAACAGGCTATAACTTTCTTGAGGTTCACAAGGCATCCAGTCTTTTTTTGCTGAAACTGGAGACCTTGTGATCCAAACAATTCTCAAATTAGAATCCAAACGACAAATATAACTAAGATTTTTTGTGCTGCTTCATCATGTTCCTATGCATATCACTTCCATTTCACTGATTTGTTATGCTTTGTATAATCCAAAGTAAACCTTAGCATGATGTCATTGTTTTGTTGGAATTAACTTCTTTAAACAACAAGTTAAACACGTGAAACAACTTGTTAAAAAAATTAGGTACACAATGTACAAGGATTCAAGGAAAATGAAGAAAACAATCATGGAAATGGATTAAATCATTGTGACATGGCTTTCTTTTCAGCAAAATTATGATGCAGTGCCTGACAGATAAAGCCTGTATAAGAATCTCTCTTAGAAACTAAGAATTATAGTCTACCAGCTGACAAGGGTTTCAATGGGTTTTAGCAACAAACCATAAAATCATCAATATGTTTCAGCCATTAAAGCTTGATGATAATAATAAAAACAATGATACTGGTCTAAACTGCAAATCCAAATATGACTATTGTATCCATGAAAATTGAAGTTATACCCTCGTGTGCATGCAGATACTTAACTGGAGGCTTAAGTGCAAACAGGCCCCGATTAGCTCTGAGCACACTCAAAAGGGTGCAAAGTTCCTTCAGTGAATTCATGCATCCGAAACCGTTCTAGAAGCTCAAAAGGGCTGCAACTAACATTATGAATCCTTGTAAGCATAATGAGTCACTTGGATAAAAAAAATTAGTCCTGAAAAAACAATAATTAAATCTATGACTTAAGACATGTGCATGGGTGCATTGTGAAGAAGAGGGGTGCTAGATGAGCATTTATCCCAATGAGTATTTCTTCTAGCTGTAGGAGATACAAGCATGAGGAGAACACTGGGCAATGAATTGAGGTTTACATGAATGATTCCAAAAGAAGAACTGGAGGAACATCTATGTGGCCAGCCATATGTAATCAAGACAGACTTTGTTGAACTGAGCTGTAAGGTGTGCCAGGGCAGCATCCAAAAGTTCACCAAACAAAACCAAAGTGAAGTGAAGAGCATAAATCCAAGACCCGAGGCTGTATTACTGTTCTTGAAAAATCAATTTCTTAATTCCAGTTTGGGTTGTCACATAGAAAAGGCTCGTTGATTTCATGTATAGTGGACCTCTATACAGAGAGAGGGTGGCAAAACATAATTCACAAAATAATACATAAATTTTGGGGAACATGGACAACTAAGGGCTCATATTCTTACAGGATTGCTTCACGATTATGGCATAATCTTCGCTGGTTGCTTTCCATGGCTTCTAACACATTAGAAGTTTCAGGTCCTGCTGCTCCCCCAGCCACAATCGATGGGACTGAAGCACTTGGAGTCCAAATCTAGAACCATGTCAGAAAATCAGAAAACCAAACCAGAAGATAGCGATAGAAGAGACAAAGATAGTTGGGACACAGAGATGTCCCCTTGTCCTTTCTGTTTTGAAAGGGAGTAAATTCACTTCAAAACTGTTATTGAAACATATTTGTTTTTATGACTCCATCTTTATCCCTTCAACCAAAAATGATTTTGTCCCTTTTGCATGTCTCTTTTATCCTAGGACACAAGCCAAGCACAATTTAATAGATGGAAACAAATCAAATCCATCAAACTAACCTTTATGGTGTTATCAATACCACTGGTTGCCACAACACAGTCAAATGGGTGACACTGGATGCAGTTCACAACTGTGAGGCAGACGATGAATAAATCAATGATAATTAAGAAGGTACTACTGAATCTATGCAAAAGCCAAACAGAGTCACATGGAGAAAGAATGCTACCAGCCTCATCTCCAAGAAGCATTTTTATCAATCTACCAGTTTGCTTTTCCCAAATAAACCATCTACCATCATCACTTCCACTGGCCACATAATCACCTGCAAATCAATAGTAACAAACTAAGAATTGACCAAATGGTATGCTGCTTCTGAACTTGATCTTGCTTGCAATGTTTGAAAAAATCTAGAAAACTGCAAGGTGCGTTAACAATAATTAAGGCATAGTGCTACAGAACACAAAATTCATGCCACAAAAAAGGCATGAAATTCATGCCACAAATAATTTCCCTTAAGGCACATAACAATCTATGATGCACACAGTGTCCAGATCCATTGCATTGGTGCTGATATGGTGACAGAAAACATTCAATCAGACTATAAAGCATTGTTCAATTTGCCTGATCAGGTTTACATGGTTTGCTTGAAGTATATACTCTGTCCCTCCAAAGTGTCTGTCTTTCTAATTTTCCTAGTTTTTATGGCTGGTTGCGATATCCTCCCTCTATGTGGCCTCATTGACACCTAATGATTATCCACTTTGAAGAACAGATTTTTCATCATTCCAAATTCCTGTGTACTATTACTAAGGATTATTTCTTTTTCACATTTCAAAGGCAAGCAAAATGTGGTCCTATGGAAAATGACCAACACTTTCCAAGAAGCCACTTGTACTGGCAGCTGATTGACAGCAGCTGAAGAAACCAAGCATATTACCTGACCCAAGGCTACATACATTCAGTCAATTAGCATCATAAAATCTACAACTGCATTCCACAAACACCTTAAGAACTCAATGGTCCTCGTTTTCCAGCAAACAACCAGTATACAAACACCTTGCCTAACAGAGGAAGACATTCAGTCACTTTAATAGGGTAAAACTGCTAAAGATAATCCATTCCAGCTATACCTTACAACTAAGACCTCAATTATCCCAAGTCTGCTGCAACGCAAGAGCCAATGATACATTCAAATTCAAAAAGACTACTAAAGCATATCAATACTACTCAGTAACACAACAGTCAGGATCAGGAATCTTTCTAATGCATCATTTCAATAGAACCTCCTTGAAAAGGCAACAATTGTACAGCACATCTATGGAAGGTATCAAATATCAATAAAAATATGAATCATGCGAAAACAAATTCCTAACTTTATTAACATCAAGAACTAAAAGCGACCCAAACTGATTTACATCTTAGGTGCTAAGAAAGTATAGGAGATATATAAGAAACCAACCTCTTTGCCCAAGAAAACTAGCCTGTTTTATATCAGTCCCAACATTACAGTGCCCGACATATCTCTGCTTCATATCAATGACAGTCTCCGGCTGCAATACCAGCTTAGAATATATCAACTAGCAGAGAGAGAGACAAAAAATGCTGAACCAGAGTGAAAAACAAATGTACATCTGTGAGCATGCACATGCGTGTAACTCGTGTGTGTGCACATGCATGCATGCGTGCGCATTGTGTGCATGCATGTGTGAGAGGTAGAGACAGAGAATTGAACAATACAAATAAGTCAATCTTATAACATACACTAAACTGCTAGTCGAAACTATATCCAAATTTAGTATTTTCCCCCTTTAGATCTCATCCTTGGGGACACCCAATCAACCTTTACAAAATAAACTTTCAAATAGAGGCGATTTTTCCCAAATAGTAACATGCATGAGAGGAAGCCCAAGATTTCAAAACGAATGAATATTTTGATACATAACTACACAAAATATCACTATTTAAGATCATGCTAACCTGATAAGGTGTTTGATCATTTTGTGATGATGAAGGCGACCCACATGAACCTTTTGTACAGCTTGAATCTCTAGCTGAATCACCTCTCCTATGTATCCTGAGATTCAAACTTCCATGAAGAATGTTTGGTTCAACATCACGCCCTTCATCACCTGATACTGATGTTTCAAAGTCCAACTCCAGCTCCTCATCATAGTCAGAATCTTCTCTATCAGACCCTGGACCATCATGTGAAGCATCACTATTTGCCTCTGAGTGATAGAGTATATCACTCAATGACAGTGCTCGTCCATTTCGGGTTTCAGACCTTGTTGCCCCGTCATTGTCCTTGCTACTTTTTCCAGCTTCAGCTGGACATGCAAATATGCAACAGATGCAGATATAATCTTGGGAAGAGACGGTCAATGTTATGAAACACCAAATAAATCAACTAATACAGTTCTCCTTAAGGAAAAAATGTAAGATTTAACATTTTGTACAATTCAATTTATCCATTTCTACAACTTCCAAATAACTAAAAGAAGAATTCTGTGATTGCTGTATTATAAGATGATTGATCTAGGGCCCAAGATTGCAACTAAAATATGAATTGCCATGGATTGTTATATTCAACACTGACTAGATAAAACAAAGTGGACCTTACATCCAATAGAACTGATATTGAGACCTAGAGATAAACAGCATATTATATCTACTAATGTTTAAGGTGCAGATGCATTAAACAAATGCATCTAGTACTTGTTGAGTTTCCAAGGATGTGGAAAAGGAGAAAGAAAACATTGGGAGATCTAATGAATGTAGAGCACCCAGAGTACACTTCCCTCTCTATATTAGATACATAGCATAGAAATTACACACCCTGGATAGGTATAGTCAGAATCAATTTAATTGATACACTGCCTCTACCAACTTAAGGGCTGAACAGTAAATAAATATAGTTCTACAGCAACATCTCTCTTCTAATGCTTAACTCATTTTCTAGCAAGTACATGAGTTAAAAACAAAGAGGTAAAACAATGAGTTGACACCGGGAGTTGCACTCATTTTATGCAAGTGACAAATACCAATACAGAGTGTTGTTTATAAGTTGTTCCCGCAAAATCAAAGCTTTATAATGGTAAATGCAAATAGAAGTCCATTATGTAAAGGGACAATAAGGTGTTCAACATTCTTTACATGATAAAGTTACTCAGTGTATTACAAAAACTGCTGAATTCTTTATCAAGATGGGTTCCTTGTCTGAACAGTTCAATTAAGGGGAAACAACAAAAGCACTAGATATTGCAATATACAAACCTGTAGCAAGATTCTTTCTTATATCCTCCATCAATGCTGCTACTTCAGTATTTCCTGGTGCTGAACATTGGGCAGCAATGGAGAATTCTAGAGCTTCCTTATGTTTTCCCAGCTGCAAGAAACCAGGAATAAGGAACTAACCATAACAGAACAATAAATAAATGATATCATCAATTCATTTTCATCATTATAAATAAATGACATTATCAGCTCATTTTCATCATTGCTTACACTTCACTTAGCATTTGTTCAGATTCCAAATATTATGCATGCACCAAACAAGTGATAATTGGTAAAACAAAATATTATACATCATGCTTTTATAAACATGATCCAGGATATTTTGGTCAAAGAGTAGAATTAAGATGGCAGCAGGGCCATCAGTCTGGTTCACCAGTGCAATTGACTGAGTAAATGGCAGCAAACCGCATATTTGATGAGACAAAGTGGTGATTCATACAACGAGCTTACCCGTGACAAAGCTTCAGACATATAATAGAGGGCTCTGAAGGACGAACTGTCAATTCTGCGAGCATTAAAACAATCTCTTATGGCCATGTGAACATCGTTTTTCCATTTCCTCTAGAAGATAAAAAAAAACACAGTACCTTAGTGATGATCCATGAAAAATAAATGATGCAGAAACAACTTGATGAACAAAATCTTTAAGAGACCTTAAGCAACAAGGCTGCACGAATGCAGAGACATTCATGCCTAAGCGTTGGGCCAATAACACGACCATGGCCATCCAAAACTTCATTGCAGGCTTCAATTCCATAGAAATAACATGTCCCTTCCTCTAAGGATTTTTCAGCAATTTGAACCAGCTTTCTACACTTCTCAAGCTGTAACAGCCACGTTAGACTGATCATCAATATATAAATGAAGAACAGCAGGCATGGCCCCAGCTCATTAGCATCAAAACAACACATATGCCTACAACAAATATAACTAACAAAGAAACTCACCATGGAAGAACCATTGGTTTTGGAATGACTCTGACGTTTGAATACACAAGATGGTAGCGGTTGTAGCTCTAGTCCATTGAGTGTGGGGGCGAAGGTCATCAATTTTGAAGTATCTCCAATAGTATATCGCACAGCAGTGCCCCCACCTGCAATTCACAACAACTTAAGACATTAACCAATCAACGTATAACCAACTGATAACTAGAATGACAAAGAATCAAGAAATAAAACGACAAACAAAAGATTAATGAAAGAAACAGTTCAGCACACAAATCACGACCACCATATATCAAATTGTAGATCATATCCGAAGCTAGCAATGCATTAACTTCAAAATTCACACCAGAAATTTCATACAACATTGTTATCTGGAGTGTAGACACTACCTTGAGTGTTTACAAAGGAATTCCAAAGCCAAGTCAAGTTATAAAAATATCACTTAGCAGGTTGAAGAAACAAACTAAACAGGAATAAAGCCAAGCTCACAAGGTGAAGGAGCTTACTGTGATTGACATTCATTAGGTATACATGCTCTCCGCTATAACTTAGGAGAACCTCATCCCCATTTGGACTAAATGTAACATGAGTAAGGTGCAAGCTTGAACGTCCCTGAAAAGAAAAGGAGAACAAGATGGAAGGTCTAAGAAATACACAACTGCAACGTTATTATAAATTCTAATGACATTTTTTCTTTGAGAATTGAGAAGATAGAACAATTGTAGAAACAAGCCATAAAATCAAATCAAATTGACAAGAAGATGATATCGGACCAGCATGAGCATGTCTACAAGGATCTCAAGAGTTATGCTATGAACTAATTATATCTTCATGATCTAACACAATAATCTAAGTAGATAGGATGAATTGTATCATCTTTTTTCTCCTTCTCCAATAAATAAAAGATGGTGCAGTTCACAATCAGATCAGATAATCAAGTAACAACTAGTTCAGAAATTATGAACTGACACGCTCAGAAAGGTGCATTGGGCAGAAAAAGTTAACACAAGGTGGCGGGGACATCCTTTTCCTACAGGAAGTCAGTGGAGGCAGCATCCGTCTATCATATAATCGAGCAAAGGCATCACTGCAAACATTTCAAGAGAAATCAGTTAAGAAACAACATTTATGAAGGGAAAAAATTAAGAAAAATACAACTCAGATGGCATCAGCTCAGACCTCCCACCAACTAGGAGCAAATGAGGCCGACTGGTACTGATATCACAAGATCTCAGAGCAAGGGTTTGCTTAGGTGGATCTGCTAATGACCTCTTTGCTCCAGACCGCAAGTCAAGCTGTCATCACGTACTAAATGTGAAAAACAATTATGTTCAAATATAGAGGCTTGATGAGGGGAAAATTTTCACAAACAAGCACCCCAGAATCAGAAAGGCAAGCAAACAGAGATAAAGCAAACATCATAAATAGTTTTCTGAATGTTTTAACTGCATTAATCAAAAAGTCAAGGGACAAAAATGACCTCTATAACTTGCAAACATAAGCACTATACATGTTGCTGGCATTCAAGCTAATTAATAGTGGTAACATATTTAAATAACATTGACTAAGGTTTGAACTAAACATATTAAGGTATGTTATTTTGGAAATGAAATAGTTATTGAGAGGTTCTGAACTTTAACCTGTTAGCTCCACATACAAGTTAGACAACCTTTTGGTGAGTAATCATTGCCACACTTGACAAAAAGTATACCGTACAACTTAAGCTAATAACCCAGATGCCAACACTACTACATATAGATTTAGTGTGCCTCATATGGAAAATGAATGAAAGTATCTTCTTTTTAACTCTCAAATACTGAAAGATGACACCTCTAATGATCATTAATGACAGGACATGGAACTCATGGTAACAACCAATCAAAGACAATCAACACTAAAAAAACAGCATTTCATCACAAAAACAGCATAACTATCTGATCCAAAGTATCGCTATCAAAACTTTAACACAGCAGGAAAACTAAATTCAAGACAGAAGAATTTTCAGCTCTCCTGAAACTAACCAGAATATTGCGACATTCATGGGAAGATCCTGCTGGAGGGCATGAAGCACCCTCCCGAAAATCATGCTGTCTAAGTGTTCCATCTTCACTTGCACTCCAGACCACGTTGGGGTTTCCAACTTCAACCTGCAAGGGAGGTGAAGGTTGTGATTACTAAAAGGCCAAAGCAATAAGACAAATGGAAAAATTTGCCAAACCAAACAAGCAAAAATATTTGAATTTTGTTTTTCCATGTTCATAAAACAAGCCAAGGACTAGTTTTGGAGGTTCAGAGGGACCCACTGCTGGAGAAAAAATACATAAGCACACACAGAAAAGTAGCCAACTAGGTAATCTGTACAATGAGATCTTACAGCTAATTTTTTCACTCTTCTTGTATGACACTGATACAGTGCTGATGGAGCGATAGAATTATCATCAGGACTCCTTCCACTCAAGCGAGACAAATTAAACAAGCGAACCTGAAATGAGAAAAGGTCAGAGCAAGTTACCAAAATAATTAACTCGAGAATAAAGCTTCAGCTTTAGAAAATTCAATTCATCACAACATTACTTCTGCATCTCCAGCTCCAGCAACCACAAGCTCATCAGATGTTTCAGGAACAAATTTAGTGCAGAATATATTTGCAGAATGCCCAGTATCTATAGAATGCAAAAGCTTTCGACCAGCGTAGTTCCAAATATTCATCTGCAAAAATTGATGCAAGATGAATATCTCTCCTCTTTCAATAAATGAAAATATCTGTGTGTGCCTACAGCAATCACCCTCTCCATCAGTGCATCAAATTTTTCTTTCAATGGAGTTCAAAGCTCTAAAGTAACATTACTCATTAGTCACTTTCTACTCTGTCCATTTTCCTCCAACCCCATCCCACTTTTTTTAACAGCTAGTTCAACCCAATCATACAACATATGTGTTCAGAATCATAGAGGTACCTTCTACGAGGTCTGCAATCTTCGAAATCACAGTAAGTTGAATAACACAAATTGCAACCAAGCAAAATCTCATACATAACACGAATTCAACTTTTCTTTTTCTTAGTCCAAATATTTTTACTGCACGTGAAACACTAAAAAAGAAATCTTCAATTATATAAAGAGGTATCATACCCGTGTGTCATCCGATCCAGAAATCAAGAGCGAACCTTTAGAATTCCAGGCTATCGAATTGACACAACCCTGATGCCCCTGTCAGTGGAGAGAGAGATAGACTTTTAAGATAATCAAGCTGTAAAATCTGGAAAAAAAAAAATTAGATAACAGATGCTGCATTAGGAAAAATAGCTTTACACAAGGTGTCCTGCAAATATCATCAATCAATCAACTGGAAAATAACAATCATCCATTAAAACAGAGGATGCAAATCACAACTGGTAATCATAATTCAGAAGAAATTGATGATCAGTAAGTGTATATTCAGAACAAACACCGTTTTCAGCTACGGTGGTGGACGGAATGACTTGCAAGGAAAAGCCTCCATGCTAACTACCAGTTGGCTAAAAAGAAAACGATAAAAATAAAATGAAATAAAATCCCATACTAACCTCCAATTCTCTTTCTTGGGAGAGTCTCCGAATCAGTGAGGAATGCATCTGTAAACTGTGATTAACATCCTAAAAAAGAAGAAACACATTGGCAATTATACTTACACCTTGTTAAGTCTATAATTAAACTTCAAACATTAATTAATAAAAAATACTGTACAATCTTGGCCAAACACCTACAAAAAGCTAGACAATTAACTAAGAAACCGACAGAGGAAAAATTCGATCGAAGTAACAATTAGGAAAATATTAATATAAGAAATAGTGAAGAAGAATTACAGGACGATGTCTGCTCTCCAACATATTACAGATATTACCATCGTGAAAACCGTAATTATCCATTTGAAGCAGAAACCCTAACTCGATCGAAATCGACAAACGATAATTGATCACAGCTACTGCTTTTGTTGTTTGTGCAGAGCCGGTTTGATCGTTACGCGCATGAGGTATGGTGCGGTGAAGCTAAAAAGAGGAGAAAGAAACACTTTCATAATATTTTCTACACTTCTTCTCTAATGGAGGGAGGCTAACCGTATGGGAATTTTAAACAGCTCTGATTTTGGGATGAACGGTGCTGATTGTGCTTAACAAATGGGACCCGATCACCGGATAAATTACACTACAATATTGTCTGAGCTCCGTAACAGACCAATAATTTTTTTATTTTTAAATGTTAAAAAAATATAAAAAGAATAGAAAATATTTTAAATGTTTTACTTTTAATGACCAAGTCAGACCAACGGTAATTCCAGATTTAATAGGCTTGAATTTAACAGTTACGCCAGACTTAATAACCTTAAGTTTGCTAATAATTCTAGACCCAATAATATTAAATATTGCTAGATCTGAGATATTTAAGTCTAACTTTAATTTTAGATCTAATAATCTTAAGTCTAGCAACACACTGCAACATCTTTTAAAATAAAAAATGAAAAACACAACACTTCCATGTTCTTCTAAATGTCTTGAGTGTAATTCACAGTTTAAATATTTTACATTTATAATATGGTTTTTTTTTATTTTTCTGTAAAAGAAAACATTACAATTATCCTAAATAAAGTTTTTATAAATGATTTCTACATTTTATAAAGAAAAACATTTAAATTACTCTTAAAAAATCCTAAACATTTAAATAATTTTTTATATTTTTTTTCTGTTTTTTATATAAATAAATTAAACTAATGTTAAAGTATCATAATAAAAAAATGCTAATTAATTTATTATTATTATGTTTTTATTTTTCTATAAAAAAACATTAAAATTACTCTTAAACTATCCTAAACAGGAATTTTAATTATTAAAACAAAATTATTATTTTCTATATATAAAAAAATAAATTACTCATAAACAAAAATGCTAATTAATTTTTTATATATAATATCTTTTATTTTTTAAATAAAAAAAAATTAAAACTAGTATCCTAAATATATATATTTTTTATATATGTTTTATATTTTTAATAAAAAAATATTTAAACTATCCTTGAATATTCTATATAATTTTTTAAAAAAACATTTCTATTTTTATATAAAAAAATATTTAAACTATCATTGAAGTATTATAAAGAGAAATGTAAATTAAATTTTTTTATTATAATTTTTTTTATTTTTTATAAAAACATATTTAAACTACCCTTAAAGTATCCTAAATAATTTTTTTATAGATTTTTTTTCTATTTTTTATAATTTTTTATTTTTAATAAAAAAAATATTTGAACTATCCTTGAAGTATCCTGTATAATTTTGTTTTAAAATATTTTTTTATTTTTTATAAAACAAATACTTCAATTATCGTTGAAGTATTCTAAACAGAAATGTTAATTAATTTTTTTATTATTATTTTATATTTTTTATTAAAACAACATTCAAACTACCATTTAAATATTTTAAATAATTTTTGTATACATTTTTTCTATTTTTTATATATAACAAAAATTAAACAACCCTTATAATAAACATAAATGCTAATTAAGTTTTTATATTTTTAATAAAAAAACATTTCAACTATCCTTAAAATATCCTAAATAATTGTTTTTAGAAATATTTTTATTTTTCAAAAAAAAAACATTTAAACTACCATTAAATATCATTAAAAAAAAAACACTAATCAATTTTTTATATAATATTAAAAAAACACTTAAACTACTCTTAAAGAATCCTAAACAGAAAAGCTAATTAATTATTTTTATAATGTTTTTTATTTTTTTTACAGAAAAAACATTTGAACTATCTTGAAATATCCTAAATAAGTTTTAAATAAATATTTTCTATTTTTTATAAAACAAAATCATACTACTCTCGAAGTATCATAAACATAAATGTTAATTAATGTTATATATATATATATATATATATATATATATATATATATAAAAAAAAACAATATTTGAACTATCCTTGAAGTATCATCTATAAAGTTTTTATATATTTTTTCTACTTCTTATTAAAAACAATTTAAACTAACGTTAAAGTATTATAAACATAAATACCAATTAATTTTTTAATATTTTTTTATTTTTAATATAAAAATACTTGAACTATCCCTGAAGTATCCTATATAATAATTTTTAAAATATTTTTTATTTTTTATAAAAACAAACATATAAACTACCATTGAAGTATTTTAAAATGAAATGCTATTTAATTTTTTAATTTTTTAATTTTTTATAAGAAAAGCATTTAAACTACCATTAAAGTATCCTAAATAATTTTCAAGACATTTTTTATATTTTTAATATAAACAAACAAACTACCTTGAAGTATCAGAAACATAAAAACTAATTAATTTTTTTTATAAATTGTTTTTACTTTGAAAAATTTTTTTAATACCCTTAAAGTATTCTAAATAATGTTTTTTTAAAAAAAAAATTTATTTTTCATAAAAAAATAATCAAACTATCCTTAAAATATCCTAAACAGAAATGCAATTAAATATTTTTTTATAATTGTTTTTATTTTTTTTACAAAAACCATTTGAACTACTCTTGAGTATCCTAAATAATGTTTTTATACATTTTTTCTACTTTTTATAAAACAAAGTCAAACTACCTTTGAATTATCATGACCATAAATGCTAAATTTATTTTTTATTTTTAATAAAAAAACATTTGAACTATCCTTGAAGTATCGTATATAATGTTTTTTATATTTTTTATACTTTTTATAGAACAAAATTAAATTACACTTGAAATATCATAAATATAAATGCTAATTAAATTTTTAATAATTTTTTTTTATTTTTAATGAAAAAAACATTTGAACTATCTTTGAAGTATCCTATATAATTGCTTATAAAATGTTTTTTTTATATAAAAAAATATTTAAACTACCCTTGAAGTATTCTGAATAATGTTTTTTAAATATTTTTTCTATTTTTTATATAAAAAAATTAAATTACCCTTTAAGTATGCTAAACATAAATGCTAATTAATTTTTTTATAATTTATTTTTATATTTAATAAAAAAAACATTTGAACTACCCTTAAAGTATCCTAGATAATTTTTTTTGTAAATGTTTTCTATTTTGCATAAAAAAAACATTTTTTAGTTCAAATGTTTTTTTGTAAATGTTTTTTTATATAAAAAAATTAAACTACCCTTTAAGTATCATAAACATAAATGTTAATTAATTTTTTTATAATTTTTTTTTATTTTTAATAAAAAAAACATTTTAACTATCTTCAAAGTATCCTAAATAATTTTTTTGTAAATGTTTTTTATTTTTCATAAAAAAATTAAACTACCATTGAATATCCTAAACATAAATGCTAATAAATATTTTTATAATTTTTTTTATTTTATAAATAATATTTGAACAACCATTGAAGTATCCTAAATAATTGTTTTATATATTGTTTTTACTTTTTGTTAGATAAAATCAAACTACCCTTGAAGTTTCATAAACATAAATGCTAAATAATATTTTTATTTTTAATTAAAAAAACATTTGAACTACACTTGAAGTATCATGTATAATTTTTTTTTCTAATTTTTATAAAACAAAATTAAACTACCCTTGAAATATTATAAACATAAATGCTAATGAAATTTTTAATAATATTTTTTATTTTTAATAAAAACACATTTGATCTATCCTTGAAGTATTCTATATAATTATTTTTAAAGTTTTATTTTATTTTTTATTAAAAAAAATATTTAAACTACCCTTAAAGTATCCTAAATTATGTTTTTAGGACATTTTTCTATTCTTTATAAAAAAAAATAAATTAAACTACCCTTAAAGAATCATAAACATAAAATGTTAATTAATGTTTTTTTATTTTTAATAAAAAAAACATTTGAACTACTTTTAAAGTATTCTAAATAATGTGCTTTATAAATGTTTTCTACTTTTCATAAAAACAAACATTTAAACTACTATTGATTAATTTTGTAAGTGCATAAATTGTAACAAGTAATAAAATGATGAGTAGAGTATCATCTCATGAGGATTTGTAAAAATTACTTCTAATTATCAAAATCTTTTAAATTATAATATATTTGAGGAATCGAATGAGATAGTTTACGAAACAAAAAATTATAATTAAAAACAAACAACCAATTGAATATTATTCAATTCTAATGGATTCTAGAATTCCTGACTTCCCTTAAATATCCTTATGTGAACTTTCTGAATTGAATTAATTACTCCTAGCATTGATAATCAGATTTTTTCTAATTTAAATATTAATCGCTCTCAAGTATCAATGAATTATTTCGGTAAGCAAACTTCATATACTCTACGAAATTTCTGAACTTGTCAAAATTTATTAAGTACCGTAAAACCTTTTACGATTACAAAGGTTCTTAGGATATCTCTATCATATAGATTTCTTAATGTATTTCAAACAATGGCTAAAATAATTATCACTTCTCAGTCTCAAACTGAATCACAAATCATGCAAATGTTGGTCAAATATACACAAGCATTAAATATAGAATATAATACTCGACAACTGGTGTATTAATTTAATCAAAGAAATTGTTCACATATTCATAACAAGATTACATAAAAAAATCCTAAAATAAAAGTCTACTACATAGTTGAATTAAAAAGAAACAAACTTGATATGATGAACATCACTCAAAAGCAGAGAATGATAATAGAATAACTAGGTGTCTTCAAATTTGCTCTGATTTTTTACCCCTGTTTTTCTCTGTTTTTATCTTCACTTTTTACGCCACCTCCTCTCTTCTTTTTGGTGTATTGTAGCGTCTCTCTCTATCTCTATGTTGCCCTAGCTAATTCCCCCTTTTTTCTCCTATATTCCAGCCTTTTTACCCCTTGATAAAATGAAGAAAGTTTCCTTTTTTGTTTTGTATTCCTTCCTATTCGAATATTGCGGGCCAAATTTGAGGCAGAAAACTTATGAACTCAAAGATCTCTATATCTGGGAAATTGTAGAAGATCAAATCTTCTTTCCAACGACACTGATCTTGCAATTTTTGGACCTTTAAGACTTGAGATAGGGACCATAACCCGAGATAACTTTGGAGTGTAGGAAGTTTAGGCCTGATTTTCAATCTCTGTTTTTCGACTTGTTTTTTAGGCTTCAAAACAGCAAAATTGAGTTTTATGCCCGTTATATGTTTTGTAGATCTTCATCTTTGATTTTGAAAATGGTGATGAACACTTCGAACTCCGAGTTGTATAACTTTATTTACAGCCCAAAATCAATCAATGTTCTGTTTTACTGCCAGATTCTGCATACTCAGTAATCTAGTATCTAAAAACACAATAATTTCTCATGAGGTCAATAGTTCAAAACAGGATCTAAAATTCTAATTAACTTGTGCGACGCATCCAAAATATTTCAAAATCAAGCATGAATAGTGAAAATATATAAGCTATAAATTTCCTTATCAACTACAATTAAAATACCTTAAACAAAAATACTAATAAATATTTTTTATAATTATTTTTATTTTATTATTTTAAAAAAACTTCTGAACTACACTAGAAATATCCTAAATAATGTTTTTATACATTTTTTCTATTTTTTATTAAAAAAAATCAAACTACCATTGAAGCATCATAAACATGGATGCTAATTAATATATATATATATATATATTCTACTTTTTATAAAACAAAATTAAACTACCCTAAGTATCCTAAAAAATGTTTTTATATATGGTTTTTTTAATTTTCATCAAAAATATTTAAACTACCCTTAAAGTATTATAAATTGCCCTTGGTGTATTAATTTTCTTTTTATTTTTATATAAAAAATACATTTGAACTATGCTCGAAGTATCTTAAATAATTATTTTTATAAATTTTTTCTATTTTCCATAAAAAAAATTTAAATTACCTTTGAAATATCCTAAATAATTTTTTATACATTTTTTCTACTTTTTATAAAAAATAATTAAACTACCCTTGTAGTATCATAAGCATAAATTCTAATTAATTGTTTTATAATGTTTTTTTATTTTTAATAAAAACACATTTGAACAACCCTTGAAGTATCGCATATAATGTTTTATATGTTTTTATACTTGTTATAGAACAAAGTTAAAATATACTTGAAATATTATAAACATAAATGCTAATTAAATTTTTAATAAATTTTTTTATTTTTAATAAGAAAATATTTGAACTATCCTTGAAATATTCTATATAATTGTTTTTAAAATATGTTTTATAAAACATTTAAATTACTCTTGAAGTATTCTAAATAATGTTTTTTAAATAGTTTTTCTATTTTTTATATAAAACAATTAAATTAACCTCAAAGTATCATAAACATAATTACTAATTATTTTTTTTTATAATTTGTTTTTATTTTTAATAAAAAAACATTTGAATTACCCTTAAAGTATCCTAAATAATTTTTTTTAAATGTTTTATATTTTTCATCAAAAAAATATTTAAACTACCCCTGAAATATCCTAAACAAAAATGCTAGTAAATATTTTTATAATATTTTTTTATTTTTAATAAAAAAAACTTTTGAACAACCCTTGAAGTATAATATATAATTTCTTATAAATTGTTCTACTTTTTATAGAACAAAATTAAACTGCACTTGAAATATCATAAACATAAATGATAATTAAAATTTTTAATATTTTTTTATTTTTAATAAAAAAAATATTTGAAGTATCCTATATAATTATTTTTAAAATGTTTTTTTAATAAAACATTTAAGCTACCCTTGAATGATTCTAAATAATGTTTTTTAAATAGTTTTTCTATTTTTTATATAAAAACTTTAAACTAATCTTGAAGTATCATAAACATAACTACTAATTAATGTTTTTATAATTTGTTTTTATTTTTAATAAAAAAAACATTTGAATTACCCTTAAAGTATCTTAAATAATGTTTTTTGTAAATGTTTTCTATTTTTCATAAAAAAAAATATTTAAACTACTCTCGAAGCATCATAAACATAAATGTAAATTAATTATTTATATTTTTTTTTATATAAAAAAAACATTTGGACTACCCTTCAAGTATCCTAAATAATGTCTTTTTTGTAAATGTTTTTTATTTTTCAGCAAAAACAAAATAGTGATTTTGCAACAAACTTGATTTGGATATTTTGGTGGTTTTCCAAAACTTGTAGACTAAGGAGTTTGTTTTTGACCTTAAGAGAAACTTGTTTAACATTTAATAAAAACCCACTGAGAAAGATTGAAGCGTGAAAATACAAAAAAGATTAGTGGTTTTGTGAAATAAATATCAAAATCAACGATGACTGATTTACCCACATTGGAGGTTTTGTCGGAGCAACTTTGATGTCATCATTGTTGAAGACCACATGAAATTGATAAAGAGGGGTGTACGCCTTTCATTTGGATCCAATCTTGCTTGATATAGAGGCCTGTAGCTTTATATGCATTTACTTGAAGGTGCTAAGTTGATCAACCTATAATTTACCAATGTAGTGAGGCTAATTGTGAATAAGATGTTGTTGAGATTATTGGAGAAAATAACATTTAATTGTTTGATGAAATTAACTGATCTTTATAGAAAGGGTATTTCTCGGTTGAATGGTGGTGGTTACAGCCATTAAGGTAGTCAGAAACACAACATTTATTTGCTTGAAATTGCCTACTCGACAAGCCAAAACTGCCAAAAAAAAAGATATAGAGTGGCCGAACAACGCATTGTCTGTGCTAAACCCTAAAATTAGGATTTTTAATTTGGGATTTTGGTAAATTACAATTTAGTCTATTTTCTTCCAATTGCTTTTAATTGCACCTATAATTGTCTCATAAACTTTTAATTTCATGCAATTCCACTCCTGTCAATCTCAATTGCCAGCCTTAAAGTTGACCATCTATTTCATTTTAGTACTTGGTTATGAAGTTATGCATTTTGACCCTTAATCGACCAACAAACTTTTACTTCTTCATTTTGGCCTATGATTTGATTAGTTTTAACCCTTACATTAACGTGCCCTTTTCAGTTTGATCTTTGGTTTTGGATTTCTTCAATCAAGTCTCTAATTGTCCATCAAACTTTAATATTTATGCAAGTAAGCCCCTGATTTGACTAAATCAACTCTTTAAAATTGCAAGTTGACCTCCAGACTTTAAATTCTTCCACTTAAAGTCTAAATTGACTTCAAAAATCAATTTTTTATGCAATTAAGTTCTCAATAAAATTAATTAAGCTTTTCAAAATTCTCATTAAGTCCTCACCTATCCAAATTTATATTTGTTTGTCTCAAATAAAAATATTTTCACTAATAGGGCTTTTTCCCATCAGAATTGGGTTTTCAATTTTACCAATTTTATATGTTTTGATCCTCCAACTTTTTCACTTGTCACTTTGGTCCTTCACCTCCAACTTGGACAATCTTATAGGCTTTCTTAATGTATATCTTCTTGTTTTTTGGATTTTTTTTTTATTATTATTTTTCTCTATTTTTTTTCATTTTTTTATAGAGTAAAAAATGGATTACAACAAGGATATTGAAGATAATGTTAGGATTGAATATCAACATGATGATGATGATGATGAGCAGGCTATATATGTGATGTTAGCTGGTAAGTCAATTAAACTTCAGATATAATATAGGAATATAGCTTCCCATATTATAATTATGTATCTTAAAGAGTTGTTTATTTGCTATGATTAAAAGGTACGAAACCTCTAGAAAATTATTCCAATTTAAAGATCACAAGGGATTTCTCTATAAACACCCCTGTTTTTAATAAAATAAAAAGATTGGCTATTTTGAGAAATTAGTTCAATTGAACTTTGTCATGGACCATGAGTTAAGAGTTGACTTGGCCTTAAAGTCCTTACATCAAAATTAGTGAAGCCATTAGTGAAGGATTCTGTGAAGATTATCTTACAACCGTAAAGTGTCTAAGAAACTTATTAAAACTTTTATTTCAAGTGTGTTTATGATTAAATAAAGGTAAAGTGGACTTACGAGTTGGCAATAGAGCAAGGGTTTTTGCATTAACTTTGTCAAGTGGGATGATACTAGAACTTAATTGTGATTTTATTCAAGTACTTTTTAAAAATATTATATTCATTTATTACTTAACTTTGAATAGATTTAAAATTATTATTGAAGGCAAATGTTTTTCCTTTTATAATAATAAAGTTTATTATGGATCTCCTATTTATACAAATAGTTTGTACATACTTGATTTATAAATGCTCATGTTCAGTATAAAAAGCAAGAGAACTAGATTAGGTAATAAATATTCATCTTATTTATGGCTTTGTAGATTAGATCATATCAATGAAACAAAAATCATCAAGTTACATAAATGAGAATACTTTGATCCTTTTGATTATGGATCTTATGAAACTTGTGAAGTTTGTTTATTAGGTAAGATGACCAAAATAACCTTCATTTAAAAAGAGTGAAACATCTAATGAATTATTAAATCTAATAGATATAGATGTATGCAAACCAATAACGATTCATGTTATATATATATATATATTCATAATATTTATTGATGATCATATTGGTTATGGTTGTGTGCATTGATGAATTATAAGTTTGAATCATTTGAAAGGTTAAAAGAATTTAGAATTGAAGTTGAAATACAAAGTGGTATAAGTATCAAAACATTTTGATTTGATCAATATAGTGAATATTTGAGCTAAAGAACTTCAAGATTATCTAAGAGATAATGAGATTCTCTCATAGTGGACAACTTTTGGAACACCACAGTTTAATGGATTTTTTGAAATGAGAAATTATACCCTATTAAATATGGTACGGTCCATGATGAGCTATGCAAACCTTCCACCATCTTTTTAGGGTTATGCCATACAAACTGCTATATATCTTTTAAATCGGGTTCTATCAAAATATATTGATAAGACTCCATATGATATATGAAATGGTAATATACCAAACCCATAATACTTAAATATTTGGGGATGTGATGTTTATGTGAAGCATATTGTATCTAAAACATTATGAGATAAGTTAAATAAATGTTAGTTTATAGTATATTCAAAAGAATCAATTATATATTATTTCAACCATCTTGTTGAACAAAAGATGTTTGTCTTAAATTATGCTACCTTTCTAGAAAAAAGATTTGTTCTTAAAAGGAACAGTAAGATGAAAATAGAATTTAAAGAAGTTCAAGAACCATAAATTGACATCCAAATAAAACCAGAGCTTGAGGCCGTAACTTTAGATGTTCAACCTAAAAATTAAGAAACACAATAACTCCATAGATCTGGTAGGACATGTCATATACCAATGAGATATTAACTTCTTGTAGAAGCTAATGATGATGAGTTGTTCATACTTGATGAGCTTACCAACTATATGGAAGTAACATCCAATATTGATTATGAGAAATGACATCAAGTTATGAAATCTAAAATGGATTCGATGAACACCAACCAAGTGTGGACCTTTATTAATCCACATGAAAGGATAACATATTAAATATAAGTGGGTCATTAAGAGAAAGACAGACATGAAAGACAATGTATATATATATATATAAAACTAAATTAGTTACTAAAGGTTACAGACAAAGACAAGAGGTTGAGTTTTATGAAACCTTTTCATTGATAGTTATGTTAAAACCAATGAGGGTGTTGCTTGTTATAGTTGAATACCATGATTATGAGATTTTACAAATGGATGTCAAAACTGCATTCCTGAATGAGAATCTTCACGGAAATATATATATATATATATATATATATATATATATATATGACATAACCTAAAGGTTTTGATCTAAGAATTTTAACAATAAAGTATGTAAGCTAAAAAATCCATTTATGAACTTAAGCAAGCTTCAAGAAGTCAGAATATATATTTTGATGAGATGATCAAACAATTTAATTTCATCAAAAATATGGACGAACCTTATATTTATAAAAAAATATTAGTGAGAGTGGAGTCATTTTTTTAATATTATATGTAGATGACATATTATTGATATGAAATGACATTCATTTACTCTAGTTAGTAAAGATCTAGTTGTTTAAGAATTTCTCAATGAATAATATGGGAGAAACACCTTATATTTTAGGAGTAAAGATCTTTATAGATAGATTTAGATGGTTGTTTGGATTATCCCTACATATGTACATAGATAAGATGCTAAAAAAGTTTGGCATGGAAAAACGTAAAAGAGAATACTTACCTATTTAATAAAGAATAAATCTCTACAAAGTTATGTGTCCTAAGACACAAATTGAAAGAGATATGATGGAAATGATTCTCTATACTTCAGTTGTAGGATCTATTATATATGTGGTGTTATCTACAAGACTAGATGTATTTTATGCTTTAAGCATAAGGAGTAGATATCAATGTTATCCAGGTGAGAGTCATTGAAAGATAGTTAAATATATTATTAAGTACTTAAGAAGAACTATGAATGTCTTTTTAGTCCATGGAGAACACGAATTGGAAGTTTTAAGGTTATTCAAATGCTAGTTTTCAATCAAATATTAATGATAGAAAATCACAATAAAGATATTTTTTTACTTTAAATTTTGGTGATTTGAGTTGAAGGAGTTCCAAACAAGAGACCACAATAGATTCTAAAATTGAAAATGAATACACTTTTACGTCTAAGATGGAAAAGAGGTTGTTTAGATTAAGAAGTTCATCACTAAACTAAACGTGGTTCCTAACATTGTTGATCTATGTAGCCTTATGTTATAATAGCAATAGAGCCATTGTGCAAGCAAAGAAACCAAAGTCTTATCAAAGATCTAAACATGTACTTAGACAATCTTATTTGATTAGAGAAATCATATAAATGAAAAATATAAAGATAGAACGGGTATCCATTGAAGAGAATCTTGTTAATTCTCTTATTAAATCATTGTCCCCGCATAAGCTTCGTCACACTATATAAAGCAATATGATATTTGATATTGAGTGACTGGCTTTAGCAAGTGAGAGATTGCTAGTGTATATGTCTTGTAGCCAATTGTTAGTTACATGCAGCACTATTTTTATTCATATAAAATATATTTATCATTAATAAAAGATTTCTTTATCTTTAATATGTATTTATATTTTATTAATGAATCTAATATTTGATTATTGAATCTAGAGTAAAGATAAAGTTCGTGTGATAAAAATACTTTATAAATGAAATTATAAAATTGTTATAATTATGAGATTCTCTTTGTACCAAAGCATTGTTCTTAAATGTTCATAGTCAATGTTATTTTAAGATTAGGTATTACTTAGAACTGTCGATAACGATACATATTATGTTCCTTTCCTTGTGAAAAAAAGGTAGTTTCTTTCAAGGTTGAGGTATAATGGATACATCAAACTAATATGTAAGTTCTTATTATATGACATGAACACTAAACTGACCCGTATGAGAATTTTATATGGAGAAACCACACATGTCTATTGAAAGGCTTACATAACAATTGTGTAAGTGATATTGACTACATATTGTTCTAATCAAGGACAACAAATGAACATATATTGGTTATATTACAGATTATATAAAGGTATTTAGTAATCAAGACAGGATTCATCATCGTAGATGAATTAGAAAAAATATATTTTATAAGTTCTTAAATAGTATTGATTATGAAATCCTTGGCCAATATGGCCTTGTTAGAGATTCATAAGTAAGGGACTGGTTGTGGCTAGGAAATGTATTAACACCCCTAGCACACCTTACCTAAGATAAACTGCTTCGTGATTTGATATGGTTTAGATGTTTTGATAATTTGTCTTGTCATTGACCTATTAAAAAGGAAAGAAAAGCTCTTCACAGTAAGGAGATTCTTATCTTATCAAATAAAAAAAAAAACCTAACAACTCTAACATTAATATGAAAACAAAATGAACATTTTTTTTTTTTTTAAAGAAAGTACAAATATATGCACATCCCTTTTCATTACATTTTTCTCACATACCCACATTCACATGTTACAAATCATCAAAATTCAAAATAAAACAAACATTACATTAAACGATTTGGAATTTAAAAAATAAATCCTAAAAAATTATTCAGAATGGTGCTGGAAAGACTTTTGAAACTGCGGGAACAGTGGCAACACGTTTTCTCCATGTGCCAAGTCACTGGTGGCATGTGGGTTCATGCGCTGCCGCAAGAAAATCCAAGAAAATAAGGGGATCTGGAATGACTTCCTCCCTTCTTCGCTGGCGGTGACCTGTAAAACACCCAAAAACACAACAAACAGTTGATTTTAGTTTTTCTTTCTTTGTTTTTAGATCTTCATCTCTCCCTTCTTCTATTTTAGATTCACTTATCTCTCTTCAGATCTGTTTTTTTTTGTTTCCCATTTCTTTTTTATTTCAGGTAGCTGGTAGAAAGGCCAAAAGGCTACATACGACTAGGCTTCCATTGCGTTTAGTCGGCGGCGCTGGAGGAGAAAGGAGTGTTATCTAGTCGTTGATTTTGGTTGGAAATGGGGCTTGAACTATGGTTGCCATCGTGTGTGGGCTGTTGTTAAAGGGTCTAATTTGGGTTTTGGCAAGCTGGCCGATGATGGTGAAGAAGGAGGAACAGCCGAGAGAGGGGGATGATGAGTGGGGATCATCTCTACCCTCCTTTTAGTTTTGGCAAGCCGGCTGCTGGTTCAGGAGGGAAGGGGTTGTTGGGTCTGTCAAGTGGAGTTGGAAATGGTTGAGAGAGGGAAGGTCTAGTGAGGTCAAAAGATGGGGCTTGTAAGAGGAAATGAAAGTGAGAGTTGACTATCTTATGGCTGAGAAAGCAGGGGAGGCTATTTTGGGTGCAGGGGTAGAACGGTTGGGAGAAAGAAAACCAAAAGCTCCAAAGGGTTGCAACTTGTGTTAATAGAGATAGGTTTAGGTTTTGGGTTTTCTTGTGTTTCCCTATTTTTCAAAATTACCCCTTTTTTGGTGTGTGTTGTGACCTTTATTTATAGATAAAATGTTTTGGTCTTCAAAACGCATTGCTCCCTCAACTTCTTTAATTTTTTGTAAATTTTGATTTTTTTATTTTTTTTTTGTATTTTGATTTTTTTAAAAAAACAAACAATATTAACGTCGACTCAAATAAGAAAAATCAATAACTTTAAAAATAACGTGTTAAAAGTCAAACGCATTCAAAAGACCTTAGAAAATTTAATTTTTTAGACGATGTTGAAAATGCTAAAAACGATGCAAATATATCAACATATATTTTAGGGGTTTTTTTTGTTTTTTGTTTTTTGTTATTTTTGGATTTTTCAAAAACTTATAAAAAAAGATGGGTTAAAAATTGGGTAGCAACATATACCTCCCTTTTACAATGCTTGCGAAGCGAAACTCCTCAATGTTTTGCGTAATAAGATTTATAAAGAAAACTTGTCTTCTTGTCTTCATAACTTGTTGAATGATTAACTCATCTAAGCACTTTGCTTTTCTTTTTTCTTTCTTTCTCTCTTTTTCTGAGTTAACCTGAAATCCTATCTGGCAATCTTCTTCAACCAAAACCAAATGAAAGGTTCTTCCCGCTGATAAGGTTTGCATTTTTTTTTAAGAATTTCCTAATTATAGGGTTCTTCTCGCTTTTCTTCCAATGCTAAGATAATGTTGGTGGCTTGGTTAACCAGAGATCCCATCCGGTGATCTTTTTTAACTAGAACTAAAATCTCCATGTAGCTCGATCAACCCGAAATCCCATCTAGCGACTCCCTTTAACCAAAGTTAAAATCCATGTGTGGTTAGGTTAATCTGAAATCCCTTATGGCGATCCC
Organism: Populus tomentosa; assembly: GCA_018804465.1. NCBI lineage: Eukaryota > Viridiplantae > Streptophyta > Magnoliopsida > Malpighiales > Salicaceae > Populus > Populus tomentosa. The sequence continues at coordinate 12,404,351 of CM031977.1, read as the reverse complement.
CTATAACCAGAATCATAATTTGTCTGTGTGTAGCTCGGTCAACTTGAAATCTTATTAGGCGATTTCCTTTAACCAAAGAAAAAATCTGTGTTATGGTTGGGTTTACCTGAGATCCTATCTAGCAATCCTTTTTAACCAGAACCAAAGTCTATGTGTAGCTCGATCAACATGAAATCCCATCTGACGATTCCCTTTAACCAAAGCTAAAATCGGTGTTGCGGCTCAGCAAACCTGAGATCCCATCCAGCGACCTCCTTTTACCAGAACAAAAGAATATATGTAGCTTGGTTAACCTGAAATCTCATATGGCGATTCCCTTTAACCAAAGCTAAAATATGTGTTGTGATTGGGTTAACATAAGATCTCATTTGGTGACCCCCTTTAACCTGAACCAAAGTCTATGTGTAGCTTGATCAACCTAAAATCTCATCTGGCGATTCCCTTTAACCAAAGCTAAAATTGGTGTTGCGGCTCGACAAACCTGAGATCCCATCTGTAGACCTCTTTTTACCAAAACCAAAGAATATGTGTAGCTCGATCAATCTAAAATCCCAACTGGCAATTCCTCGGTTAACCTGAGATCCCATCTGGTGATCTCCTTTAACCAGAACCAAAGTTTGCCTGTATGACTCGGTCAACCTGAAATCCCATCTGGCAATTCTCTTTAACGAAAGCTACTTAAAATCCCATCTGGCAATTCTCTTTAACCAAAGCTACTTAAGATCCCATCTGGCAACCTCCTTTAACCAAAACCAAAGAAAATATGCAAAAAGTACATTATAATGGGTGACCTGCCCAGATGGATGATGGTCTCATTGTAAGGGGTGACCTACCTAGGTGGAAGATGGTCTCATTGTAAGGGGTGACCTGCCCACTTGGATGATGGTCTTATTGTAATGGGTGACCTATCCAGATGGAAAGAATGTGAATAATGGTTTCATTGTAATAGGTGACCTATCCAAATGGAAATAATGTGAAAAGTGTGACTTACTTAGTGAAATAACTTGGCTGGAGAAGTCTTAAAGGGATGTCATGATAGGGCTAGAAAACTTGGTGCCTCCTGATTGCAGAGTTGGCTTGATAATTCTCGATCGCATGGGTTGAAACCTCGGTGCTTCCCGATTGTATGGTTTACTAAAAACTCCTCATGATGACAAGGTTGATCTTTTTATTTTTCTGAGATTTTTCTAATAGTAGGGTTCGTCTCATCTTTATCTTATTCCATGATTAAAACCAATTCTTTGTTATCATTAATGCAATGCTTTTTTCTTTGTCCATAATCTTGCTAAACTTTATTGAGGATTTTTCCTATAACAATTTTAAAACAATTATGCAATGTTTTGAGGTTAGATGATATACATGCATCCTTATCTGGTTTGAAATATAGGTCTTTTTTTTTAACGTTCCATCATTATAGGGTGTCTTTGTTTGCTATCCAAAGCCTTCTTTGTTCTTTCAATGTACTCGCTCATTCGTGTGCTAGCCATCAACTCAGTTATAAATGCATTGCCTATCCTAGGTTATCCGTGATGATTACTGCCCTCATCGTTTCTCAAGCTTGACCATGCCTCCAAGTGTGGTGTTGCTTGATTCATCATCAGGGAGTTTAACCAATCATTCATCTCCTAAATTCTCTCAAGAACTGTTTTTTAATTAGTTGGGTGCGTTTTTCATGGAAAGATTAGGTCATCCATACACACATATCATAGCTTGTAGTAAAAGGTTCATGGTTGTATGCTTAGTGTTCTTTTAAAATAGATTCCTCTCAGCTCATCTAATTAGATTGCAAAAAGAAATGCCTCGACATCATCAATGATGTTCATCGCCCATATTCATGTAGTGAAGAGAACTTTTGCTTCGATGGAGCTTGTTTCTACAACCAGTCTTGGTGATATGCATCTTTTCGACATTCATTCAAATGTAACAGTATGACAACAACGATCAATAACCATATTTTAAAGGATGACAATATGAAAATGTCCTTCAAGTGCATCATTGTTCCATAATCAATCTTAGTGGTGTGCATCTTTTCGACATTTATTTACATTCAATCGTGTGCCCATATCATTCGGTAGCCATGTTTCAAAGGATGATAACATGAAAATGTCCTTCAGGTACATCTTTGTTCCACCATCAGTTTTGGTGGTGTGCATCCTTTCAATATTCATTCAAATGCAACTGCATGATAACATTTGTCGGGAGTCATAGCTATGTTTCAGAGGGTAACTCAGGTGAAAATATGAAGATGTCCTTTAGGCACATCTTTACTCTCAATTGCTGTCGGAGTTCACTTAGATCATGACCGTCTTTGCCCTTAGTTGATCTGAATATGTTCGTTCACCAATTCATCATTTGATCATCTTTTTTTGCCCCCAGATAATCTGAATATTATTTGTTTTCCTTCTTAAGGTTCATTGTATTGCCTCTAGATGGTCAGCTTTTCAAATAGTGTCGGGAAGTATTGATATTATTTCTGACGAGGATTTTACAAATTCGATTGATGTTTTTCTTGTTTCACAATTTTTCTTGTTCTAGAATCAACTCTCACATTTCAAAGATCATATCTATTCAAGTCTAATTGTTGAAATGAAATCAAAGATGTCATTTTTTAAAGACTTTTTTTTTTTGAAAATCAAGCTTTTTGGTCAAAATCCCAACACATATTATCCAAAATATGTATTTTGACTTTGATTGTCTTATATTTTGAAAAACAAAAATTTACCTATTGTAAGATTAAAATGGCCTTTTACATGGTTCTTTGTATCCATTTTAAACTCTAATTTTGGATATATCTTTTGATGGCATAAGATGAGGTGACCTTTTTATGAATTTCAAAAAACAAGATGCATAAGTCAAGACTCAAGGCTTTATAAAGAAAGATTGTTTCCTTTTTTTAGCATCAATTTTATTAGCATGCATAAAAACTCTTAACATAGGTCATAATGCATTAAGTAGCTTAATCCATGAAGTCACAACCCTTATGGAAAAACTCTTCTAGTTTTGATAGCGTCATTTATCGGTTCAAATTGCTTACTTGATTAAAAAAAGGCTTTTAAAAGCATATAATACAGGCTATGGTTCATGGCTATGAAAGAAGGGGAATTCACAAGCTCAAAAAGGTGTTTGAGGGTTTCAAAAACCTAGGATTAACATCAACTATTCATCAATTCTCTTTATCTTGTTGTCTTTGTTGAGAAAGTGACATATAACATTGTTAACCTCAAAGATCTGAATTCTCTTAACATAGGTCATAATGCAAATCCAACTTTTTCTTTGATGAATAATCAGTTTAATCATTAGAAGACATTAAAGGCTCTATCATTGATATCAAAAGACAATATTTGTAACTTAGTATTTTTTTTCTAGTACTGAATTTTGGTGTTTGTTGTGTCTTTCTTTGAATGAAACTTCTTTTGCCCTTCCTAGATTTGATAGGCATTCTCCTTCCTTTATATATATATTTGCTTTCACATAGCCTTTTTCAAAGTTTTCTTACATGCCCCAGTCTTTGGTTTTCTTCTTCTAGCCTTTTCTTAATCATTAGACTTTTGTTCTAAGCCTTTCCTTTATCTATTAATTCTATTAGTGTCTTGAAAATATCTCTCATTTGCCCCTAGTATGGGTGTGATCCTAGTCAAGGTTTTTTATAAAGAAATCATCCTGGCTCAAATGGGGCCACAAGGGATATAAACTTTAGAAAGTGAAGGGATAACAAAAATGGCCTTTTCTCATTTCAAGCAAGGTCGGTTAGAACCGATAAATTTTGACCTCGTCCAGCATAATGATTTGGATTTTTAAGAATCATGATTTACGAGTCCATAACTATGAATCCATTATATGCCATTTGCATACTACTAAAACTTAGCTACACGGTATGTGGTTCAATTTCGAGTGTGAGTTCGAAATTTTCTTGGTCACCTTATGTCATTTGAATAAGCATCGAGTCATTTCCGCAATCAAAACACTTTTAATCTTTCAAGATTGATTAGCTTTAATTTTACATGTTGGAGTTTGATCAAAATATTTTATCAAAATACCCTTTGAAAGAAACGTCTATTGATTTCAGAACAACAAATGGACAAATAAGAGATATGTTCATTAAATGATAAGATGCGATCCCCAAACAAAATGCAGAATGACAAAATTCCATAACAATATGATTGATAATTTAACACCCTTCTTGGATAAGCTTTTCTAGCAATATTTGTGTTTTCCAAGCAATTTTGATCACTTATCATTTTGAGGATGTTCTGGTGACCATATGGCCAATGACACCATCCTTCACAAACTCTACTTACCTCTTGCTCAACAACTTCTAGACTCAATTCTTGAAACTTTTACAATGATGCAACTGAATGGCCTGAAATCCTCTAATGATATTCAAATCTCTTGTTTGGATTATACCACCTAAGAAATAGTGATTGCATGGGATTTAACAGAGTTAGGACGACAAGTCTGAGGCCTAACAAATGATGGTAGACAAACTCGAGTATTGGAGATATGTCAATCTTGGTAAATATATTTGAATAGTATAAGCATAACAAGACCTAGCTAAACCATATAACTAACATTTTCAACCTTCAAAGTCCTCTCCTGATTCATCTCTCATCATTGTTCTGGAATCCTTGGTAAAACCTTCAATCTTTCCCATAATAATAGCTTGTTCATCTCTTTCAGCAATCCTCACAACATCATGCAATCTTTCAATGTTGTTGTGGTTGTTTGAGGATTGTTAGAAACCTTCCAACAGCTAGGTAATCTTGGTAGCCCATAGAAACATGCAGCACCACCACTGCAGATGTATGGAATCACATGCTATCTCTACTGAAGGAGAACTTGATGAATTAAAAGCTCCTCTGTCTCCTCTTTGATTCCTCACTAACAGTGCAACAAACAGACACCTGTAGAGGGAGTTCTACTCTGTTGAAGTTTCAATCTTATTCATGTTTTTCAGTGCATGTATGTTTTTTCTCTCTACTTTTGCATTTTAAGGCTGACACTAGTGGGAGAAAATTATTGATGATTTGAAATTGCTACACTCATTCTTAGATTCCTCACTTGCAAAGCCACAAATAAATTTCTATGGGGAGTGTTCTATTACATTGAAGTTCTATGTCTGCTCCTGTTTTTTAGACTAGGTCTAACTCTACTGCCTACTATAGTGTTTTGGTGCTAAAACTAGTGGGGTAAATTTTCATAGCATCTAAAACTACTACATCTCATCTTGTATTCCCCACTAGCAGAGCCATAAATAGATCTCTATAGAGGGAGCTCTGCTACATTAAAGTTCATTGTATACTAATGTTTTTCATACTAACATCCTGTGTTGCTGAACTAGAAAAGAGTTAACAATAGAGGTGGCTGGAAAGAAGGCAAATAGCTTGAAAAGCTGCTAGCTGTTGGATGTTACTAGAAGAAGATGTGGATGCTTTAAAAAACTAACAGTACGATTGAACAAGAAAGGAGGTTGTCTTTCATTGATAACTAAAGGTGTTGCTTCTTTTCATGACTGAATAGGAGAGGTGCAACTTCGATGTTGTGGTCGTTGCTGGTGGAGTGCTGAGGAGAAGAGTTAATTATTTTTTTTCTTGGGTGGGACATGGACTGACAGTATTTCCACATGAGGTTGTATAAACGTTCACTTTTCATTCTTGAAGCTTAACACTTGTTCAAGCATATTTGTGAGTCTAGCTACTTTAACTTTGATGCTCTCAATTTTCTTTTGATAATGAGCCTTTATCTAACCCCCTTCTTTATTTTCCATTTTTTTTTCTCAGTCCAGTATAGTAGACCTCAAGTGGGGGAACTTATGTTTCAGTTTTGGAGCATGCATGATAAATGTATGAACATGTTTTCTACATGATGAATTCGCTCTTCAAGGAGTGACATTTGATCGTAACTCTTGTATGATGAAACAAGAATCTTGATTCTTACCCAAACTCTACAACAAAAATTTCTTAAGTGATAACTAGTGTGTCACCCACAAGTCTTAAGTTCAAAATGCTTTAAGAATAGCTTGCTCTAATACAAATAAAAGTAAACATACAACCTAAAGACAAGTTCTATTCATTATGCGAACATGGGTAGGTTTTATACCTAGTCTCAAAAGGATCTTATATTTGCCTAGTGATGAGTTTTGTAAAGACAGTATGGGAGTGTTGCAAGAAATGGTTAAGGCATGTATATTAACCATTACCAAGCAGGCACTCAGATATGAGTTGGATGTTTCATGCATCTAAACCCTGACCAATGACAACAGATTGTTAATTCCCTACCTAACTTAAGAGCTTGTGTGTGCTTGAAAATTTAAAACATGTGATGCATAAGAAAATTCTATACAATGTATGGAAAAAAACATTAAAAAAGACAAAAATGCAAAAAATTAAACACATTAAATACACAAAGCTTAATCCAATATTATTAGAAATAGTACCTTCTCTAGTGGAGTCGCCATTCTGTCGCACGTGCCTTGCGCTGCATCGATGTCGATTTTCATCATTGGTTTGTTCGTTTTTGGGAGTCGCCACCTAGTACTTGGTTTAAGGTATTAGGAAACCTGAGTATACTGGTCTTGTCAGAGATTCATGGGTAAGGGACTGGTTATGGTTAGGGAAGATATTAGCATCCCTAGCACACCCTATTTGAGGTAAGACGCTTTGTGATTTGATGTTGGTTTAATGTTTTGACAATTTGTCCTGTCACTGCCTATTAAAAAAGAAAGAAAAGTTCTTTGTTTCAGGTAGCTTGCAGAAAGGCCAAGAGGTAGCTGATGACTGGGCTTTTTTCACGTCTGGCTGGTGGCAATGGAGGAGAAAGGAGTGTTATATGGTCATTAGTTTCAGTTGGAAATAGAGCTTAATCTTTAGGCACCGCCGTGTGTGAGCTGTTGCTGGAGGGTCTAATTTAGGTCTTGGCAAGCTGGCCAATGATGGTGAAGAAGGAGGAACGACTGAGAGAAGGGGATGATGAGTGGAGAACGGCTCTACCCTCTTTTTGGTCTTGGCGAGCTAGCAACTGGTTTAGGAGGGAAGGGGCTGTTAGGTCTGTCGAGTAGAGTTGGAAATGGCTGAGAGAGGGAAGGTCTAGTGATGCCAAGAGACAAAATTGTGAGAGGAAATGAAAGTGGTGAGATGATTGTCTTGTGGCAAAGAGAGGAAGGGACGCTACTTTGGGTGTAGGGGGAGAACATCTGGAAAAAAGAAAACCAAAATCTCCAAGGGGCGATGGCTTATGTTGGTAGAGATAGGATTAGGTTTAGGGTTTTCTTGTGTTCCTTATTTTTCAAAATTGCCTCTCTTTTTTGGCGTGTGTTGTGACCTTTATTTATAGATAAAATAACTTGTTTTCCAAAACACATTGGTCCCTTAACTTCTGTATTTTTTTACAAATTTTGATTTTTCTTATTTTTTTGTATTTTGATTTTAAAAAAACAATATCAACGTCAACTCAAACGAGGAAAATCAATAACTTAAAAAATGACACGTTAAAAGTCGAACGTGTTCAAAAGACCTTTGAAAATTTAATATTTTTTAGATGACACTGAAAATGCTAAAAACAATGCAAATATATTAATAACATATATTTTTTGGGGTTTTGTTTTGTTTTTTTTTTGCTATTTTTGGATTTTTCAAAAACTTATTAAAAAGATGGGTCAAAATTTGGGTAACAATACATGAGATTACACTTCTAGACCTAAAAAAATCAAGTAGGGACTTGATTGAATAAATTTCTAAAATTATCCTAAAATAATGTGTGATATTATTTAAAGAACAAATTGATATTTTATTATTTTTAGGGTTTTTAGGTTTCCCTATAAATAAAATGTTATGCCACTTATTTACAGTACAAAACAATACAAAAACACTTGAAACATAAAATAAAAGAGCTAGCACTCAAAGATATAATAATTCTTCACTTCTAAAAGAGTTTAAGAGATTTCTCACTAGTTGTTCATATGAATTATTGTTAAAGTCCGAATACTTAGATGAATTATAGTTTATGATAACTTAGCCTTAAAATAATTATTCAAAGCTAAAAAAAACATTTGTTTTTTATGTAATCTTCGTATAAACCCTAAACAACTCTAGATCTATCTAATAAGATCCTTATAACTTCTAATAAATTTTAAATTTATTATTTTTATTGCATATATATCATTTAAAAAACCCAACATTTTTGTTCAAAACTTTCTCTAACCTTGAGAGTGCATATGATATATATATATATATAAATAGGTTCGATAACAAAGTTAAATGTCAAACTTTTTCGTAGGCAATTAAATTAGGTAGATTTAGTTTTTGTATGGTTGCATAATGCCACAGGGCATTTTCAAAACCTATTTTTATTTAATTTTTTAATTATTAAAATAATTACTTGAAAGAATTTTAATAATTTAAATTGTAGAATAAAAATATAGTTATTCAATAAAAATTCTATCTTCTTATTTATACATTTTTTATTTATTTGACGTAGACATAATTATTATTATTTTATCAATGTCATGGTTTTTTTATGCAAGCTTAAAGTAATTAAAATGGCAATTCATAAAAATTCAAATGATTTACATTTTAGAGAAAAACAAATATTTCTTTATACGAAACTCTCTTCTTATTATATATATATTTTTTTTAATTTTTATTTTGATGAACAATGTTTTTTAGATCATAAGTTTGGTTCTTTGTAAAAAAAAAAAAAAAAAAAAACTTATCATGATATGTAAAGCAATTTTCATAAAAAAAAAAAAATTATGTCCCCGTTATTTTTATGTGACTATATGAAAAAAATAAAAGAATAAATAATTTGAGTTTCATTTATAATTATTCATAAAGTAAATGTTAATATTATTAAAAAAATCTATAAAATAATTGAAAATCATTTTATAATTAGATATTTTTTAAATTTTTTTATTCATAGGAATTTATGATAAGTTTTAAAAAATAAATGAAAATGAAGGGTCATCTAAAAAAAATAGACTATGGGTCTGAAAATATGAGCGTGCATGTTTGGTCTTAAGAAAAAAAAAATAGCCTAGTTAATAATGACCTAGAAGGCCATGCTCGCGTGTTTTAAATAGACAAACAACACTTTATTCGTTTTTACATGTAAAACAAATGATATATCGTTTATTAGTTTATTTTATTTTTCTGACCATCACATATGACTAAAATTATAAGGTTGGAGAACCTCTAAAATCTATTTTGTACCTTATTTTTACATGAAAATATCCTAGAAAGCATCATAAGAATCTCAATAACCCCATTTCAACTCCTAAACATCTTATCACCCTAAAAATCAAAAACCAAACCAAGTAAAAAAAATTATAAACCTCGATATACTTTTTAAAACAATCATCATTGAGCTCCCTTCTCCGAGATAAATCCATTGAAACCAAGATTGAGTTTTTTTTTTTTTTTTATCAGAGTGTGATTAACCAAAAAAATTTCCCCTTTTTTTGATGATTTTTTTTCTTTTCTCTTAAAAATTAGGGATTGAAATGGTTAAAATAAAGTTTGAGAATTGAATTGAAAAATATAAAACTTCATGGACCAAATATAAAAAAAAAATTCTAGGAACAAAATTGAATTTTTCTAACATTGTTCCTCTATAATGTAGTCCGTGGTGTCTCACTGAATTGTCTTAGTATATCTTGTAATAAATAATAAATAAAATAAATTTTCAAAATCTAATCAAAGTGAAAGAACATCTTTTTTTTTTAACAAAATAATGATTTATCATATTTTGAAATCTTCACTTCATCTAGTTTAGATACGATGTCCTGCTAGCTAGCATTTTGTAGCTGTCTTGGGATAAAATAGATGTAGACATTGGAGGCAGAAATGTGTTTGGTTGAAGTGGCAGAGACATAAAAAAAAATCTGTTAGAGGATAATTTTGAAATAAATTTATGTATTTTTAAAATAGAGTGTATAAAAAAAACATGTATTCAGAGACAATATTTATTATTGTTACCCCTAAAATATCAATGTAAAAAAAATTTAATTTCAAATTTGTTCAATTAAAATATGTAAAGATAAAAGTGGTTATTATTATAATTTTAAAACTCATCTAGAGGTCTAGGATTAGAAGGGTCAATCCCAATTTTTTTTCTCAAAAAAAGTCATTATGTTTTTTACTCAATGTTTTACTGGGTCGCTCAACCCATGTTTTTTATCGGGTCAAGTTAGGTAAATTCCTTTTTTTTTTTAGATTCAGATCGGTCTAATCTCGAGTTGTATAAGTCCTGGGTCAACCCACTAGGTTGATCCTTGTTTTATAACTAATATCTTTATACTATTATTAATTTCAACACTCAATGTGAATTAAAGTGAAAAAAATAATGTAAGTTTGATAATAATACATATTAAAAGAGAAAAATAGACATTTTCATATTTTATTTTGTCTTAATTACCACCAACAAAACAAACATAATACAACGATAATCACTTAGCAAACACAATCCAAACCCAGGGTTATCTAGGTTTTAGATTGACCCTAAAATTGATCTAGATTTTATAACTTTGATTATTATATTATTATTAATTTTAGCACTCCACTCAACTCAATGTAAATTAAAATAAAAATTATTATATATATTTTTTAATTTATAAGTTTGACTTTGAAAAATCAAATTATTTTTATATATTTTATTTTGTCTATGTCATCAACCAAACAAAAACATGAATCATTCTATTTTATACACCACAAACCAAACACAAATGTGTTTGTCTCTCGTAATGTCTTGTATCCTCTATTTTTATAATCTTCATCTTTTATATCTTCTCTCCTCTGTTTTCAATTACAGTAAACAAACGCTAGATAACACAAAAATGTCCACTGTACTCAAGAGCCCAGGTGGAGGCCTCAAACGAGTTGAAACATCCCCTTCTCTTAATTGCAATTTTCTTTTCCCAGTTTCGCAGGAAAATAGGCCACCCCCGTGCTAGGATTCACATGTGCTTCGTCTCCAAAATAATGCATCTTTGTGGTCCCGTCGCAGCGACATCATCTCCAGAAGACGGAAAATTTTGCACTCTTGCATAGAGAAAAGGTATCACACATTAACACATCACTGTCTTGTATCAGAAATTTGAGCATGGAGACACATGTACGTAGGCATAAAAGACACCAGCAAAACCAAGCAAATTAATTACATCCAACCAACCAAACCACTATCATCACAACAAAAAAGTCACGAGATTGAACAGTCATAGATAGCCCCATGCAAACAAACACCACAAATGTTCTTCCACATTCAAATTACAATACCATTACAATCTATAGTAGTACATCCTGAGTTACAACAATACTTGGAAGGATACATGAAATGATGAACTTTGGCCACTATATGAAGTTGCAAGGTGAAATGAAGGATGCCCTCACTCGTGCAAATGTTACAACATCACAAGAATCAACCCCACAAAACATAAAACTTCGATAAGAATACAAAAAGGGTAGAATGAGATGGGAACCAAGACACACCCAAGAAGCGTGCATACATCCTCTTTATGGGGGTCCCTCTAGAACAACTAGTCTTCTCATTCACACAGCCAGCACCCCACGCCCAGGAGTGAGTGCTACTTTCTCTAAACCCTAAGACATAGCTTAATGATTCACCTTCCTTTATTGGGACATATTACGCTGCAATTCCATTCCTATTTCTAGACGGCAGCAAATTTTTCATAATCCAAAGCTTGCTGATTTGCAGTTCGAGTCATTGAACATTGAAATTGAGACAGCCTCCAAGACATGGACACCGATCTTTCCTCCTTTTACTATTACTCACCTCCTTCGCTAGGAACTGTTTCTCCCCAACATAATTTTTCACCTTGCTTATTCCGCACACACCACTAGTAATATCTAACTAATAATAGGACAATACCAGGTAGTACTACCTAGCATTACTGGCATAACAAGTATTGATACTCATGGAGCATCAAGTCCTAAAGCTTTCGCTTTTAACTTCAATGACTTCAAGTATTGAATTGCTTCTTCAAGAACAACAATTGCATCCTTGCCCTTTCCACCTGGAATGAGGTTCTGGAGAATGCTCATTGTCTCACGAATACTCTCTTTTCTCATCCTCTTGTTGCCTGATTCTGAACCCATTTCATGTGACATTGAATTGGTGCCCTTGTCGCACCTAGATTCTGCATCTTCCTCGTGCCCAAAACATCTAGTAGGTTTTACAGAAGTAGCTGTGTCCTTGAGTGATGGAGCATCTGTATAACCTCCATCAAACAACTTTCTCTTTTTGTTTGAACCATTAGAGCTAGCAACCTCTTCTGCACTTCCATCAAACCAATCTCGCCTATCATGAGTTGTCATTGTACTAGGTGAATGACCTGTACTGGTGACTTCATCCTCAGGGCAAACATCACCATCATCCGAGTAAAGTAAGGCATTCAGTTCTTCAGTGTCCTCATGCATATCAATCCCATCATCTTCAACAAATTCATCATTTGCGATTGGTCCTAAATGAAAATTTTGACCTTTAGTAGCCCCAGGAATTTCCCTATTCAAATCAAAGCCAACTGTTGGTTTTGGTATCCAAGACTTCAAGCACTGGACAGGAGTCCCAACTCCAGAACTAAAGATCAAAGTTGTTTGATCACCTGACTGGTCAAAAACAAGCAATCTTTTCTGATCACAGCCAGAGACTGCCTTAGGCATGTTGTCCTCCTCATTGTCATGAGGGGCAGTTGGGAGTTTCTCTTTGAGAACAGTTTCTAATCGAGGCCTTCTCTCTTTATGAACAGAGTTTGAAGGAGGCATTAAGGCCTGTCGGAAGTGAGGCAAACCATGAAACCATCCACGAGGTTCATTTTCCTGGCTAGCCTGTGAGTGCAGTAGCTCAGTAAATGGATGCCCGATCCCATTTGTAAAGACCATGTTAGTATTGGGATCCATAAGCAAAGGAAGAGTATTTTGCTGCCCAAAGGCAAGTGAAGCACCCAAGTAATTTGAATTGGGTGATTGCCAATTAAATCGCTGCTGAGGAAACAGAGATCCCCAATCTTCTCCCATTTAACCACAACAATCACCTGCAATACATGGATTGAAAAAAAAATACACGTTATAAGAAATCTAGGAGAATTCAGAACTGAGTTAATGCAAACAGAAAGCAAAACGCACCGGAAAAGGATTTCTGCTGTAGTAGAAGTGGCTGTTCACTTACTTCTTTCAGTAATAATGAAAAAAATAAAACAATCCAGCTTAACTTGAAAACGAAAGTGAAAAACTAAATCTACGTGACAGGTTTAAGCAGATGACGGAAATATTCAGCCTGAAAAACATGAAAGAAAGAAAGAAAAATCAGTAAAAGAAAGGCATAGCATAAACTTTCCAACTTTTATCAAAGACAGAAGTGAAGAAGACCAGGGAATCTAAAGCATGAAAAAGGAGAATATTTAACCAATGAACGGCACAAAACAAGTACACACAATTTCTCCAGAAAAAAAAAAGTTCCCACGAATAAAATTAACTTGACTAACCTGGCAATCCTGAAGCGGTTGAAAGCATGCTATAACTCTAACTATAATGGTGGCACACCCAGCAATCCCGTTTTCGTGTTTCAATGCCCGAAAATTTGTTTGGCTCGCAGCTTGGCACACCATAACTACTTCCCAGCCCTTCAATATATTGATAACAGAAAGAAAGAACGAAATTCCAGAGACGAACAAACAAAGGGACAATATTAATTTGAACACAGAAAACTAGATTAATCGTCAGCAAAGGGACACCTAATACACGTAACTGGAGGGATAACCAGACCAAGAAATAAACAACAAGCAATCAGATTTTTCACCCAGGAAACAAAAGGAGAAAGAAAGCAGAGAGGATATTGGATTTGCTACTGTTCAGCTAATCTGACGAACGTAACAGGGAACGACAACGAAGAAAGTGGATCCCATCGAGTTAAAAGACGAAAAAGGTTCAGAATTTAAGGCGAGGCTTGTAAAGGAATTTACAGGATCACTTTACAATAGAGATTCAATGAGATAACTTTCCGATACACATCAATAGAAAGACTCAGGAACCACCGCATAGTGTTTCTCTCCCAAGAATATCGCCACAGTTGTTCCCTTCACCAAAACCAATTCATCAACCCTGCAAAATAGGATTTTAAGATGGAAACATATTTTTTTTATATATGGAGAAATTTAAATTCATAGTGAGTCTCACGGTAAACTATCCTTTTATTATAGTACAAGGAAATAAATTGGATCAATCCGAAATGAAATTCAGCATTTATTACTGTGGTACCATTTTTTCCTAAGATTTATCATCTAAACCAACAGGCTAAAATAATTGAAAATAGCTAGGCAAAAAATTAACTAGCAAGAACAGATTCACAACTCAGAAACTAACATTAGGAGATCTCATTTTCTTCAGAGAAAACAATAACCCGACCCAGCAGTATAATAGACAAAGCCCATTTCTAGCCAGACAGTATGCAGATGAAATAAACACAGCCCAGCCCGTTTGAAAAACAGATGATCTCGTGAAAGCGTTCAAGGAATATTAAACCCACGAAACAGAAAATGGTTGAGGAACTTACAGTGAAAAACAATACCTTTTAGCCGCTGAATTCTTGAACTTCAAACTCAGATCGAAAAACCGCACTGCAGCGAGAGAGAGAGACAGAGAGAGAGAGAGTACAGTCAAAGTGGAAATGCTGAGAGAAAACGGAAAGGAGAGACTATATAGAAAACAAATTGACGGAATTGTCCCTGTGAGTGGGAATAATGAAAAGTGACAGTACTAGTACACAATAAACACGAGATAAGAAGGGAAAGAAAAGCGAGTTTCATACGTGCGAGCGTGTGTGTGAGTGAGGAGTGCACGCAAGGCATTAGTGTACAATCATGATGCACCGTAAGATAACCCTTCTCCCCTCTCTCACTCCGTGTGGGGTAGGAGCATCATGACCTTGGGTTAACGGGCCATGGTTAGTCACTCCTGTTGGCTTGGACTTTTGGAATCCGACTTGTACAATAGTCGACCTCTTCTTACAGTTTTTCTACTGCACAGTACCTTTTCCAACTTTAAAACAATATTCGCTGAATATAATCGAGAAAATTCTGATTAAATTAATTTAAAACATAACCCGAGCCTAATAATATAATGTCAAAAAAAAAAAAAACGTTGAAAAAAATATTCCAAGTTAATTAAAGATAACTAGATGAACCAACTACTCATAATATGAAATCAAAATAAAAAAAAATTAAAAAGATAACCTAGTAAAAAAAATCAAAGTTCAATAAAACAACATTTATAAAACCAAATGGAAAATTATGAATTTTTTTTTTAAATCAATTTTTAATAAAAAGATTGTCCCATTGAAAGGCAACCACCACAAAAAAAAAATAACATATTAAAATATCCAACCATAAAATAATATAAAACTTAAACAATGCAGACCAAATATGATTTGAAAAAATAAAAGAAAATAATTAAGGGCTAAATTATAAAACATTAAAAACTAAGAAAAGGATAAGAAATAAAAAAGTTATTGAAAGAATGAAGACCAAAACTATATAGAAAACCAAATGAAATTAAATGTTGAAAGATAAAATTAAAAAATATATATAAATCAAGAAAATAATAAGAATATAGTGATCAAAAGAATAAGGACAAAAAATAAATTATAAAACAAATGCAATAAAATAGAAAGGGATGAAATTGCAAGAAAAAAGAATCAAGAAAAATATAAAGCATATAAATAGAGCAATTAAAAGTAGAGGGACCAAACAAAATAAAAAAAAATCAAATTGAATAAAATGCACATGGATGAAATTGAAAAAAATCCAAACTTAAAAAAGGTTCAAAAGCCAAATAAAAAATAATTAAAAGGAGGAACAATTCGATAAGATTACAAATCGAATGACACAAATGTATTTTTAGAAGTTTAGGCGTAATTTTCTAGGGAATGAGAGAGAAAAGAGAGAAGAAAGAAAAAACTTCAACCACAGCTCAAACGAACCTTATTTGTGAGTACGCGTCAGATCGCCAGAAAGAGGATGATGCGTCACTTCTAATGCCATGATAAAAGTAGGATTTTAGCTGTTGTACAGGGTTTCATGTACGGGTCTTATGACCTTTAAGCTTTCAAATATTTATATACATGTGTTTATAAATAGGTGCATTGTTGAGAGAATAATATACACGCATGTAACTACAAATTCATATGAAATAAAAGTGCTCTCTTTTCTTCCCCCTAATCTCCATTGTTCTCATATATTTTATTTACTCTTTATTAATTATATTATTGTATTATTGAATGCTTCTTGAAACATAGTTTTATAATAAAGAAAATGTTGCTAAAACTGATTATTTTTTTTTGTCGAGAAAATGTTGATCCCCACATTGTTTTCTCTTGGTATATCCAAAAAAAAAAACTTAAACACTATACAGTAAACCTCAAATTGTAAATCATTTGACAACTATAAACCACCTACAAACACTCACAATTGCAGAAAAGGCTTTGCTTCACTCTTATCACTATGGCACCCATTAAAAGTACTTCCATAAACTTGATTTGTACTCATTGTTTGCATTGTACAAGGCTCTAAAGTGAAAATCAATTCATCTTTACCTTTTAGGAAAAAACACAATGCTAATTGATCGTGATTTTGAGCTATCCTATAACTTTTTTTTGAATCTGCATTTGCTTGAGTAGGATTAGAAGCCCTAAAGATATTGTTTGTATTCTCCACAAAATCATGCTATTTAGGGATTTATTTGATTTAACCAACATACATAACTCTTTTTTGATATGTTGTTGGAACCAACTTTTTTTTTTTTTTTTTAGAATCACCGATTCCAACAACATTTTCTCTTCAGTTGTGTTATTTTTGAAATCACAATGATGACACCAGATGTAACAACAACGACACCAATAACAACAACAAACTTGTAATCAATAAGTTTGAGGTGACTTTATGGAAGTTTATGGTTTGGCTGTGTGGATCTGCACCTAAGATTGATCTTTTTCTGGCAATAAAAACCCAAATAGATATCTAAAACTTGATCGAGTTGATTCAGGTATCCAAAACCCATTATAGTCAGGTTTGTATTATGTATACATAGTAGTTTTGAATTCGAGTATGTGTATAATTAGTACTAAAACCCAAACCATAGATAACCATTAATATCTCTAGATGCAATCACATATATAGATACAACAAACAAGTTATTACCAAGTTTTTTTTTCAAAAAAAAAAACAAGGCAATATCAATTGATTTAGTAAGTAACTAGCTAGGTCACTTCCCACTAAATGCTGCAGCTTGTATTAA
Organism: Populus tomentosa; assembly: GCA_018804465.1. NCBI lineage: Eukaryota > Viridiplantae > Streptophyta > Magnoliopsida > Malpighiales > Salicaceae > Populus > Populus tomentosa. Next base: position 12,387,057 of record CM031977.1, on the reverse strand, counting down.
AAAAAATTGAATATAAAAAAATAATATCTAAGTCGTAACAAACATTTTGCATTATTAGTAAATATGATATACCGAATCAAACTTAAAATCTCTCGATTTGATTATTTGCCTAGCCCAAATTTCAAATCAAATAGCATGGCAATTGCCTTGATGCGACCCTATCAATTTGGCAGGTCCAAAGTAAGAAAAATCAAAGGAAAAAAAAAAGAAGCTAGGTTAACTTTAATCATGGACTCCATTGGGTTAAATTATTTTTTTTTATTATTATTATATGATAAAATCAATCAATTATTGAAAGATAAAATTGAAAAAAATTCAATAAAAACCCAACACTAAAGAATGTAATTAGAAAAAAAAAATAAAATATAAAAAAATTGCTAAAATGAGCCCAAACATGCAGGCTTGAGTGACCTTGCATGCCTAGGCCAATTGTTTTTTAACTTTTTAAAGAGCGAATGACCTCTATTTTTTTAAAACAGAAGTAACAGACAATGCGTCATTTGATGGGTCACAACCCATAGTGGTGGCTAAAAAAATGGGAGGTTTGGGTTGAAAATTCATTTTCACCTATTAACACTTCCAAAACACCATAAAAAACCTTTCCAAACCACCTAATAACCCCAAAACACTCCAAAACCACCCAACAAACAATAATCGACAAAATAAAAAATCTCCAAATCGAGCTATATCTCCTTTCCCGTTGATTTTGTTATCTTTAAAAACACCACCATCAAGCTTTACTCTTCAAAATGAACTTGTTAACATTAAAAACAATGAGTTTTTTCGCTAAAAAGTAGCTTGGCCTACAAATTTCTCTCTCCTCACCATTTCAGGCATCTTTCTCTTTTATCTCTCAAAATCAAAAACTAAAAAATAAACAAAATAATTTTTTTGATCGAAATGAAGATTATCATAAATTTGGTGTGAGACATGAATTTTATTTTACTTTTCAATCATTTGTCTTTTAATTATGTATTTATATGATAATTTGGAATCTAATCTCATTTAACAAGGCTATAAAAGAATTAAATTAAAAGAAAAAAGTTTGAAAAAAAAACAGACGTTTCTTTGTTTGAAGCATATATTTTAGTGGTTTTGTTAACTCCGCAACAAAATGTGGTCTAGCCTTCACGGATTAGAGGGTATTTGAGAGTGTGTTATCTGTTGTCTTTCAAAGTGTTTTTCACTTGAAAATACATCAAAATAATTTTTGACATCAGTATATTAAAAAAATCTGAAAAAACAAAAAAAATATTAATTTAAACCAAAGAAAAAAATAAATAAAAATTTAAATCTTTTTAAAAATAAATATAACCTAATGAAAAAAGAGCATGACAAAGGTTATATATATATATATATATATATATATATATATGTTTCTTTTTCCTTTTCTAGGATGAAAACAGAAGATGGTTGTAAAACCAATCTTTGCAAATGAAAGAACGGAAGTAGGAAGTAGGAAGTAGAAAGGGATGGGATCCTATGTTTCACATGAACACCAATAATTTGATGCTTGACCATTCAAACCATGATTATAGAAAGATGATCGGTCCCACTGATCAGCATTAGCCCTTGGGTCATCATATTAATGCCTTGATTTGAAGTGCGGTCTTTTTGAAATTTATTTGTTTTGGAAAAATATTATATTTTTAATAATTTTAAAGTGTTGATATATTTTGAGTGTTTTTTTAATAATCTTTCGAAATACACAGTAATATCACGCTCCACCGGACAGAACAAGCCATGGATATTATCCAGCAATTGCCTTACTCTAGGCCTGGGAAGGGTAAAAGGACCTATAGATTAATACTCTTTTTTTTTTTTTTATTGATGTGATACATGGATGTTCCCTTCTTATTTATTATTTGCCATAAAGTAATCAGAGCAGGGCAGGAAAAAAGAAGTACACTCTGTGAAGCAGGCATGGGGTCGCACCGCACCCACCCACAAAACAGCAAGAACCATGATTTGATCACCTGAAGAAGATCTTATGCACAGGTAAGAAGATGTCCATTGCCCCAATAATATATGCAGGTTAAGAATAAACAATGGATAATAATATGATACTCTCATCGATCCCCTCTTGTTTGGAGTGGAGGGAACAATAACCATGCTTAATCAAGCTCCGAGCTCTACTCCCTCCCAATCCCATCGGGTCTACCCTTTTGGTGGCGCTGCTCCGTGTGTAAATACAAAATGAGATGCAAGGCCAGGGATTCCTCCACGTGTCGAGTGTTATTGTCACTCTCGTTTTATCAGTGCACCGAGTTACTGATGATCACCCACCTAAACGTTGTTGCTTTCTTGAGTGTAATATCGAGATATCTAGCAATGGCACGGCAATGGTGGATCGACCACTTATAACAGACTAAGAAGAAAGGAAAGGTATGAGCTTGTTTTGATGCAAGCTCAAGGCTTAGTAGCACCGCACCCACCGAGCTAGAAGATAAAATTAATGGATGATTCCATGTAAAGCGCCAATACATAACATTTACTATGAGATCAGTTGCATATTCGTTTCCTAGTGGATCATCCATGTTTGAAGGCGATCTGGATCAATGCATGAACATAAGTTACCCATTTGTTACCATCTGATTTGGGGTTTATTGGGTCTTGATGATCGCTTTACTTCCATGATTCACGACAATATATTGGATTGGTATGTGCTGCTCTCCATTAATTAAAGGTTGATGGAGGCATGATTAATGTTCTTGATGCATCAACAATGTGATCCAATGTAAACCAATTGTTTTAGTGATTTTTATTGGAGCATAGCAATAAAGAGCAGTGGCTTTCATCTAAACAAATCAAGGTTATTTCCCGTGTTTTCTGCCACTAAAACTAGTTTATTGATCATACTTGTTACTAAACAAGAGGAAAAGCTTTGATCGAGCCGGTAGATGCATGAAGAAGAGCCACCTGTAAGGCTAGCATTGACTGACGTTTCCAATTAATAAATTAATTTACTTCCCCTGAGAGGAAGGTATAAGGAAATAAAATCCCTTCAGAAACGGTCATGCATTAACATAAAGGAAGATTCTTGGTGGGGGAACTTGCGCGGGCATGAAACCATGGAGCCATTAGTTTGGCTGTGGGTTCTCCAACAAAAACATCCACGCTTGGAAAGCTAAAAACAATACGCACTAAAAAAGATAATACACATTGTGCTTTTAACAATACCCACAAACCAATACACAAAAGAGGGCCAAAAGGAGGGAAGCCATGGCCCCCTCTCTCAAATAATATTATATGCTCACCACCACTCACTTTCTTAGACTTTTATCGCACTCTACTTTATGTCTATTGCCATATTTTACCAAAAAGCAGTGTCAACCCTCTTTTTTACTTGCTTATTTCAAGGGGGTGTTAATTTGGAAGTTAAGTTCAGTGGCTCGAGATAGGATATAAAGAGTAAGGTGGTTAGGTTTGAAAATTTGATCAAAACTCCATCATCAAACACATGAAATGAGCACACTTATGATGACAATGACAAGGTCCAAACACAATGGGCAGGTATCGAGTGTGGTTATGCTGATGTTCGTCATGAGAAGGGATTGCATATTTTCTCATCTGTTGTGGGAAATTAAGGTTTTGATATTAAGGTTAATGTATGCACAAAGACACGTACGTATAAATAATTTGCACAGCACCTATATATATATATATATATATATATATGTATGTATGTATTTGCTTTGATGGGGGGCACCACAGCACTGCAATGTGATGGAACATCATTTAATTAGATGTGGTGGTTGCGCTTCCATATCCCTTTGATGACACCAAAACAGAAACCTTCGCATCGCAATCTTACAGATGTGATGTTGAAGTTAACTTCCCACCCTTTCCTTCTTTCTTTCAGATACCGGAACGCCTCAAAGAAATCCTTTTTTTGTAGCAGAATGATAAGGTTTTTGACATACTAGAAATGGCTTTAATCATTTCGCCCAACAGAGCTGGATTGAAACACCATTTAAACATCACCACGGCATTAGGTACCAAGTCAACCCCCAGACTAGTTGCTGCAACCACCGGTTCACTACGTGGGAATAACAAATATATTAATACTATTCACCGTAGCCTCCTTATATTTTTATAAACAGCATTTTTATAATATATTAATAAGGGTAGTAACTATCTATAAATGCATAGCACCCCAAGAGCCCAATTACAACAATTAATTGTCCATGATAATTGTTTTGCCATTCCTTCTTTCAGATATGCAATATGACCCAGCAATTGTTTTTGTGCGTGAGTCATGAATAATATATTTCACACGAGGATATTGTGGTTTTGTAATAGGAGTAATTATAACAAATTTCATGTAATCATAGTGGAAAATAAACACATTATTTTAGCTACCGATGGCAGTTGAGTCTTGACGAGTCATTATAAGGGTATTGGTAACCCTAAATTAGCTAGCTCTCTGCATCGACATAATTAGTTGGCTTATAGCTCGACTTCCTTTTTCCAAGCCGTTGAAATCTTCCATCATGGACTTTGATTACCATTTGCTTTTTGTTTAACTGGGATGCAATTATCATGTTAATTAGGGAACAGCCATGTTACGAAACTAACCCCCTTTTCACGTAGGAATGATGAGTTCCTGCCCAGCGCTCTGTCTCGTCATTATTTTTTTTTTATCATGCAGAAAATTCCATGTATTTAATTTCCGTTCAAGAATCAAGAAACAGAAACCCTAAGACCCCATTTTGAGTTGGCAAATACACCCACATGGAGCACGCATCCATATTTACCAGTCCATTTTGAAGTACTGTTACCTTGAATAGGAATTCTGAGAAACTAGGCGTGGCTTATCAGCTTGATTTCCGACTCCTCCTCCTCTGTGTTAGCATTTTGTAGTGATTAAAAGCCACACAGCTATTTACTATCATAAACGGTAAATCTTGAGCCAATGTTTACTCATTTATTAGAAAATCTTAAAAATTTGCAGCGCAAGGGATCTGAATTGAGTAAAAATGACTCCTCAACTAACCGGTCGTGTATACTTTAGATTCGCGGACCAAAAGATAAAGTAAACATTTTCATGATAGCTGCAGTCGGTATATCTTCCATAGAGAGACACCAAATATGATGCCTGTGATTCCCCGCGTGACAGAATAAATATATCATTTTCAACGAAAAAACATTTATAGGTTGAAAAAATATTTAATTTCAAGCTAAAAAAGTTGATGAGTATATTTCATAGAACAAATCCACAACTATATCTGATAATAAATATTAAAAAAGCTTTAATGCTTGCCAAAAACTACATCAGTGACTTTAGAGGAAGACGCATGATAAAATATTTGATGAGTGTGTTTAATTCCTCCTTCCATTGTTAATATATTTATCTTCGATAAGTTTTTTGTTTCTTTTGGCAAGGGTTCATAATTCTATAAAATATATATACTCATAAAAGGCCTCGTAGCTTTAAAGATTTAAATTTTTTTACGTCTCATCAAAGGCGATCAAAGGGCATACATTAACTGATTTTCTTGTTTATCCTCCTATTCCTAAAAAATAGAAGTTCTTTGAAGACTTTCCTAGTGAGCATGTCATACTCATATAAATGCCAAAACTATGGAAAATGTCATTCGATGGTGTAACACAACAAAATAAAGCCAGAACTAAGGTAATCTTCTTCACATCTAAAGAAGAGGTCTTGTCGTTCGCCTTTTCACTTACTGAATTTTGCTTTAATAATATGGTTGAGTATCAAGCTTTGATTCTTGGGCTAGAGATCATGGTGAATATAAAGATTTCTAAGTGTTTAGAGATTCTTAATTAGTAATCAGGCAACTCCTCTCAAGTTATGAAGTAAAGAAACCATAACTTATCCCTTATCACAAGTATACACTAAATCTAATGACATCACTTGATTGCTTCACCTTAGAAAATGTACCATAAATAGAGAATAAACAAGCAAATGCCTTAGTAAATCTAATGTCAATATTAGCATTATGTACTAAGGAAATAAAAGCCTCTGTATGTCAAAAATGGGTCGTTTCACTAATAACTCATGATGGAGAAAAGAGAGAATAAGTAGGTGCACTTTATATCTATAAGATTGAAAAGAAAGACTTATGTTAGTCACTTATCCAATATTTAAGATATAGTAAGCTACCTAAAGAGCTACACCATAAGGCAGAGGTGAGGCGAAGAGCTTCTCACTTCATATACTTCCAAGTCATTCTTTATTGATGCTCTTTTGATGGAGTCTTTTTGCATTATCTCGAAGAAGAAGAAGCTGTAAAAGCACTAGAAGAAACACACTCAAGGATCTATGGAGCGTACTACTCAAGAAATAGACTTGATGTGGTAGGACCATTGCTGAAAAGCTCAGTGGGAGCATTTTTACATATTTGCCACAACTGATTATTTCTCAAAATAGATTGAAGTTACAACATTAAAAAAGATCAAGAAAGAGACAATTGTAAACTTCATTTGGAAAAAAAATCATTTAACAAATATATCATAACTGATAATGAAAAAGAATTCTATAATAAAGCCTTGTACAAATTGTGTTTCAAATAACATAATTTGAAATACCTTATGTACAATGTTCTGACTATTGGCTTGGTATAAGCTTTTAACATTACCTTATACAATATTCTCAAGAAGGTGGTGAATCACTCAAAGAATGATATATATGATAAAATTAGAGAGGTACTATGAGCTTATCGTACAACATTCCAAACACTAACCCAAGCTACTCCATATTCCTTGGTATATAGTGTTGAAGTTGTTCTTCTATTAGAATGTCAAATTCTATATCTAAGAATTGCAATCCAAGGACTCTTCAATAAAGATAATGTTTGTCAATGTCTCGAAGAACTTAAAGCTTTAGATGAAAAGCATCTTGAAACATAATAACAATTATAATGTTATCAAGCCTGACTTTACAGAGATTTCAACAAGAAAGTGCGACCTCACTCGTTCCAGGTAAGAGATCTTGTATTGGCAATATGATGTCCGATAATTATGTCAAAATACATGGGAAAAAAGTTCCTCTCTAAATAGGATGGACCTTATGTGGTTTAAGAAGTCTATACCAATGGAGCTTACAAAATCATCAATGAGAACATATTAAGGATTGTGTCTATAAGCAACAAACTCTTAAACAAATACTATGCTTGAAATTTGATATAGCTTTTGGTTTGAACGAGCTAAAACTGTAAATGACATAACAAAAAAAACAAAGAAAAATACTTGAAGTTTACTATGACTTGATCCTTTATCCATAAAGGTACATAAATAACTTGAAACTTGTTCCAAGTACAGTCATGAAAAAAATTAATAAAAAAAACACACACTTTGAACTATATTGTGACTTGATCCTTTATCCACAAAGATGTATAGGCAACTTAGAAATTATTCTATATACAATCATATCACCTTTTAAAACTATCTTGATCTATTTTATTGCTTATATAAAAACAAGGATAAATAACTTGACAACACAATCATCACATGGAAACACAGGGACCAAGATGCGAGCAAGAAAAAATATAGACTTTATTGATAAAAAGGAATTCTACAACATCAAGTGTGTGTTTTTAACATAAATTCATAAGTTAGTGTTACCAAAACTAAAAAGCATTAAAAAATGATTAAAACAAAAGATCTAAGATATAAGAAACTATCAATATGCTATGGTTTTTAGTTACGTGTTTTTAGCTACCTTTGCTTGGTATCCAATGGTCCTTTTAATTTTTGAAGAATAATTATGTTGGCTTCACTTATCATATGGGAAATAGATAATATGGTGATCTTTGCTTGAATTCCGGAGGAGATGAATTTTCTCTTAGAAAACGTTTCCTTGTGCGTCTTAAGGAATGACTTTAACTCAGTCTTGTTGCACTCTAAATCCTTGAGCTATTCCTCTATTTGTTTCATCTTAGCATGAGTGGTGGAAAAAGATCTAGAGACCTCCTCTTTAAGAGCTTCAAAATCTTTTGAGCTGCCTTTTTAATCTCTAAGGCTTGCTGCTCTAATGTCATCTTTGGAGATAATGAAGACTCTAAATGATTAAGTTTTTTAACTTCTTTAATCACCTCAGTCATTCTTCTAATGGAGAAGCAATCAACTTTATATATTCTTAACTTTATATCTTCTATAAAGTGAAAGTCTTCTTAACTTCACTAGCTAAGTTAGGAATGTAATGGACCGGTGTGTGAATGATTTTATTTCTAATGCTATCTCAATACTTAATAGCAAATTTAGATCTTATATCGCCTCACAATACCCAGTTACTCCAAAAGGCTAAAACACAATGAAAGCTCTAAGAGTACACAAGTTAGTCCCTATATTATTGAGGACTAGTGGAGGTGGTTCTATAGATTAGTGATTAGACTGCTCATATGAAAAACTTCATAAAAGATGAGAGTTTCCAATCCCAATAGCTAAAATATTGAAGGGATTAGGGTTAGCAACAGAAGTAACACTCATTTCTTGCCCAATATACATGTCATATTCATTCCATAGGTCATGTTGAATAAGTTGAAATAAAGAACAATAAAAAATACCGGTTAGTATATGATGAGTAACATGAATTGAAAAAAAAAAAAACATCTAACTAATTCATCAATATTATCTAGCGTGATTAATGCACTAGAGATTCCATAAAAAAACACAATCCGCAAGGATTAAACACCTTTTTGGTAAGTTTTAAATGTTTCCAATGATGATCATTGTCTTCATGTTCATTATCCTCAACATTTAAAATTGCTTCAACATTGTTTTTCTTCTTCTTCTTCTACAGATATATATCATTGTGAGCATTTTCTTAAAAATAATTGATGAGAGGTGTAGAAAAGAAGAAAAAGCAAGTGTTCGTTTATTAATTATGCAAAGAAAGATTGTGCTCTCCTTTCCATTACCCCTGATTAATGGTTTTCTTCTTGAGATAATATTTTGAAACACCTATCCCTTTTGTACTAGGAATAATTAGTGGTGTCTTCTTTATAGAGGTAAATGTTTAGGCACCATCATCTTTTCCCAAATCAACACCAACTACTTGTTTGTCACTTTTATGGGTAAGAGAAATTCTTTTCTTCTTTGTTAGGATAGGGTTATTATTCTTTTTTTCCTTCCAAGATATTATAGAAACATATGAAAGACTTTTAAAAATGACTTTCATCTATTGAGAAGAAACTTTGGACCACTTGGAAGTCCAACAGTCCTTGTAACATTTAGTCACCAAAGAAAGTCCAAAATTTCAGGGCAAAAGAAGCTTACATTGAGAATGAGTGTTGAGTTTAGTAAAGTTATGCCAAAGGTGAAACATATACTCCAAAGTTGGAATCCTAGTTCTCCTTCTAAAGTCACGGGGAATATGTTGGAAAAACTCAAACTGTCTACTGAATCTATTAGGACAATAAGACTCAATAATATAAGTATGATCATAGTAGAGAGTTAGATAGCCAGATTGAATACACATAAAGTAATTACTCTTGAGGACCGGTAAGTTGCCATCATCATACAAGACAACAAATCTAGCCATGAAAAATAATATAGGGGGTATAATTCTTTTAGGACTCCTGAAAAAAGCATTAGCCTGAGATTCATTAAAATATTTTGCTAACCCCTTGTTGACATATTTGAACATCCCAACTAATTTGACATGGCTAGTGGTTGTTTGATGAGTGGTAAATTGTTTTGCAAGCCAATACTAAGAAAATGAATAAGAAAAAGAATGTCTCACATAGTCTCACGTAATACAGATTGGATCTTTTTTAGACCCTTGAAAATACTTGCTAGGATTGGTATTAGAAAAGATATTTGTCTTCCAACTACCATCATAGATGTTACTTTAAAAGTATTAGGATGAATAAAACCAACCTCTTTGCTAGGAAATACAATTTGTATAGCAACATGAAAGAAAAGCTGCTAAAAATCTTTATCTTGAATATGAGAAGGGACATTAAGCTTTTTGAGATGATGCATGGATTTGCTATAAGTAATATGAGACTTGTCAATTGAGTTTAGTAGATGAGTAGTCTTATTGGATTCACTAGACTTGCCATCCTGATTTATAAAGAAAAAAACCTTGTATCTCAAGTCATCTCGGATCTAGAAATGTACCAAATCCTAAAGAGGTATTTCATAATCACCATTAACAGTTTCATATTCCTTATAAAAAGGTAATAAATAGATATATACAACTCTTTAAAAGAAAAGAATCTCCTTTCTTATTAGCTTCGTTAAGTTCATTAGTAGAATAGATGACTTCATTACAAAAAGCGCCAAAAATAAGAAAATCCTTAGATGATTTCAATTTCCAAAATGACATAGACTCCTCACCACTTGGGATAAATAGTGTGTTAATAAAAGGATTTTAATGGGTTTTTTAAAAAAGGATAACATCATCTACCAGACGTATGTAAAAAAAGATGCAAAAATGGATTGAATATGTGCCCTCTTGAGAATCAATTCATAGTATTTCAAAACATCTATTGTCCATTCCCAATACTTAGGAGTACACCCAAATGCATCAAAGATTAGGAAGTAATCCTTACAAGTAGTGTCACCAACATGTTTGTGGTAGTCTATTGGTGGTAGATCAATTGAAAAATATATTAATTGTAGAAAGGAGGATTAAAGTTGTAAAACTTACTTATGCGAACCACCATGAACATAAAGTTCATAATAAGTCTCAAATGACCAAAAAGTTAAATGTTTAATGCTTTTGAAAGACCACGTCTTAGCAAATAAACCAATGATGGGTTCGTGTATACGAAGGCTTGTTTGACAATATTTGTCCTCAATTGCTAAGAACCTCTTGAAAAAGAACAATAATTACTGAAAATCACCATCTAAAAAAAAATACATATTTAAAAGAAAGGACATAAAGAAATACTATATGTCTAATGATGTTTATAAGTCCTTAAAAAAGGTGAGAATTCACCTTGATCGAGAGCCAAAGAAAAATAGTGCTTTAGCGTTGAAAAGAGCTTATGAATTGTCAAAACTGATGGTTTGTCAAAAGTTGCAACCATTGAGAAATAGTTCTTCAAGTTTCACAATTATTGAAAAACAACTCTTCAAGATCCACTACCATTGAGAAACAGCTATCACTAAACGTTATAGAAAATTCAAATCACCAAAGCAAGTGACATGGAACCTCGAATTGAGATGGTCAACCTGTATGCAAGTTCCAAGGAAATTTCATAAGAAAATAAGAACAAAAATCAAGATTGGTGCATTAAAAAAAAATATTGCCCTAACATAGGCCTCTCAACTGTTGCCTTTGTTTTTTTTGTTTTTTTAAATTGAGTTGATGTTCTCATTGTCTGCAAAAATGGCAAGTTTAGTGGTGAATTTTTTTAATTCTTTGGGGTATCCTCTTTAAGTTGACTTTGCACTTCAAAAAAACAAGCAAAACATAGGCAGGAGATATGTTAAGGTTTTCTATATGTCAAAGACATGACTTTTGTAAGAGAATATTGAATGAAATGTTAGAGCCTCATGGTCCACCTTGATAAAATATCTCCTAGTCTTAACTTCTAGATGAGGGGAAATGATTCAATTAAGCATACATAGGTATTACAATTGGGTGGACTCTTTAGTTATTGTAATTAACGTTGTTTTATTCTCTTGAAATTTTCAAGCTCGAGTTCTATAATAGGTAATATGCTAATGTTTTTTTTATGCATTAAATTCAAATTTAATAGTAATCAATTTTGAGTTTGAAAAGTCTAGTGATTATTTACTTGTAATACCGTAACACACTTTGAAAAAAAAAAAAAAATCACATATGTATAAATTGAAGAAGTAGTTTACATGCACAAATAACAATATTGTTACTTGAAGAGACAATCTTGCAAATTGGCTAGTGACAATAGTGGGCAACTATTAAATGAAAACAAAGAGGTAGCATGGTTTTATTAAGGTTATCACTTTTGTTATGTTTCATAAAAAATGATCGGTATATATTGTTCCATTTCAAAAAAAAATAGAACAAATTGGTACAAATTTATCTCACTTAAAATCTTGGCTCGTTCTTAAAATTCCACCGACATTTCGCCCAAAACGTTTCGGTTTCATTCCAGCTATTCTGTTTTGGCCAAATAATGTTTTTTTTAATAAATGTATGTTTTTTTCTCTAATTTCATCCTCAAACACTTGGTTTGTTGGATATTGGTCTTTATAATTTATTATGGTTTTCTTTTGTAATGGTTATCTTAGTCTCATGATCCATATCACAAGTTTGGCGAGTTATGCGAGTTGACCCAAATCATGAGTTTCGTAAGTTAGTCTTAGTAGACTTAAATCATTTTATTGTCTTTTGTTTAGATTGAATTTTTTATGATTTCATCATTCAAAACAGTATTAATTGAGAATTGAGTTTTATAATTTATTTTGATTTACTTTATTTGGGGTTATCATGGTTTCTTAATCCAGGTTACGGATTTGAAAGGTTAACTCGAGTTAACTTAGGTCAAATTAATATGTTCTCGTCTTAATATTTTCTTAAAAAAATATCATCTTAATTTTTTTAATTTTTTTTTATCAAACTATATTTTTATCAATCGTCTAGGTTGTCTTTAAACCCGTTAAGTCAATCAGGTCATATTATTTCAACTCCCATCTTTTCACTTATGTTTGAAATTTGAATTGCATAATTTCAAGTTAATTTATCTTTGGACTTGAATTGAAATTATATTTTTTGAATTAATGTTTTGAATTATGTGTGTGTGTGTATTGATATTATATGAACAATACAACCCTGAAATGACAAGTTGAAACACTTTGAAATTGAAATATATCGTTCCAATTGAAAAACCAGAACGCTAATTGGAATAGAATTGAAAACCTTGGTTTTTATGGCCATATTTGAATATTTTTTCTAATTAGTCTTTTCCTGTTTCATAAAGGCAACAAGGTAAAGTCGATTTGTGCTCCTAAAAACAATCTTTAATTAGTGCAAGAAAAAAAAAAGCAATAGCAAATTTCCTATACTGTTAAAAAAGCAAACCATCTTTTGAGTTTTTTTTCCCACATTAGTATGATGGGCACTTATTTTCTAAACTAGCATAATTCATAAAACAATTCTCACTCTAGCACAAAAACAATGGTTGCGTATATAGAACATGGACCACATATAGGTTATACATTTACCATATACGTGACTTGTTGTTGCATATATAGCACATGTGCAACCTCAAGTTATATATGTAGTAAATACATGACCTATAAGTGACACATGTAGTATATACGCAACCCATTAAAATTCAAAACTTTCATTCTTCCACTCGTTTCTCAAATAATTAACCTATACAAAAGTCAACATGTAGTTTTATGAAGATCTAACAGCATTGGAAAAAAAATGATCCAATGGCTAGAAAAAAAAAAAAAGAGAGAGGATAGAGAAAAAAAAAAGAATAAGGCATCGAATACATAATGGAGCTCCGATGATGAAATTCTCAATACAACTAGAAAGATATCGACAAGACAAATCTATAGACACCATGAAAAACTAACTTTGAAGCTGGTGATGAGATGTCAACTAGTGAGCATGTCACTACCTTTAGACTGTAGTGTGACTCACCACTAACGAAATTGGCTTTTCATAGTGTCTATGGATTTATCTCGTCAATATATTTTCGGTGGTACTGAGAGTTCCATCATCAGAGCTCTGATATGTCTCCGACGCTTTATTTTTTCTTTCTTTCTTTTCCTTTTTCTTTTCTCTCTCCTCTCTTGCTTTTTTATTTTCCATGTCATCTTTTTTTTTTTCCTAACCATTAGATCATTTTTGCTTCTTTTTTTTCATGTCATTGGATCTTCATAAAAATATATGTTAAATTTTGCATGGGTTAATTATTTGCAAGCATAAGGATTTGTTAGTTGTGTATGGGCTACATGTGTAACTATGAATTTTAATAGGTTACGCATGTGATGCATGCGCATCTTGGAGGTCGTGGATGTAGTAAATGTCTGACCTATAGGTGACACATTACTATATCCGTGACCACTATTTTTGTACTAGATTGAGAATTATTTTCCCATTTATGCTAGTTTAGGAAATAAGTTTGTCTATTGTACTAATATGAAAAATACTCTAATCTTTCTTGATCTTGTATGTATAATTTTTAATTTCTAGCAAGATTATAATTTCAAATAGAATGTGTTTGGGAGAGTGGTGGCTTTCGTGGCTTCTCTCAAATGCAAATTTTTCAATGTTTGGTAACAAATTGAAACTCTAGTTTAGCTTATTGACCCCGCGTTAAAATAGATGTATAGTTGTAGATGATGAGAAGCATCTTCTTTTAACTTTTCACGTGAAAAGTTGTCAAAAGACATTAACCAAATAATGAAAACATGGTTGCTTATTACTGTTGAAAATATTGGACAAAGCTAGCCTTCCTAGAAACATGTAACATTGTAACCCATCTATCCTTATATTATTATTTTTTTTCTACATCATCTCCTCCAACTTTGCATAAGTCATCACTTTCCTTGCATATTTGTTTTCCTTATTTGTTGATCTACAAACCCATCAATTTTTTTGTAACAAAAGGTTGGAGAATACGGCTGAACCATCACCATTCCAGACCCACCCTGAAGTTTGCTATAATTTTGGTAATCCTATTTTGATTAATTAATATATAAGCATTTTTTTTGTTTTTAAATACTTCATCTTTAACATGGTCTTTATGCTTTATTTTTTTAAGGTAGGAGTTAAAGACTGTAGGTTTTAGTTCTGCTATGTTTTTTCCCTTCACTTGTTTTGCATTTGAAATGTTAAATACTACTATTAATCAATGTTCATTTTATGGGCATAGACTTTAAATCAGAATTGGAATGCCTTTCATCTATAGTTTTTTTTTGTTTTATTATCAACTAATGTAGATCTAGTCCTGCTTGCTTTGTAACATGATTGTTAATGATTGTATTTTATTATCATGTTGCAGAGCCCTTTCAAATTAATTATAAAATGGGATTTGTTCCATACTTGCTTCTATGTATTTGTATTATAATTATATCTCAGGTTTATACATTTCATTCACACTGTATTATTTGGGTGATGCTTTTGTATTTATGTTTGGATGAGCTTTTCTTACCTTGGAAAATGAAAATGAATATATATTTTTTAATTTATCCATTGATCTTACTATTTAAAATATCTTGATATTGTGAGAACCTTGTTAATGACCATAAAAAAAAATAAGAACCCTTACTTATTGGATTACCTATGTTCCTATATGTTTGGTTTCCCAAATTCATCATTGTTTTGGCTATAATAACGAACCTTGAATGCTATTTTCTATGGTCTCATATAATAAAAATATTATTTATAATGGATAAACACAAGTTTCAAAAATTAGGACACAATGATGCCCAAACTATGATTTCTAGGTTGTCCAAAATCTGTCTAAGAAGTTGTATACATAAGGGCTTACTATATTATTTTGTTATATTGTCAGCATAAATGCTTTTTTTCTAAGACAAGGTTTATTTAACAAGCTATAATAAATGTAATCTAGCATCAATAATTTGCTCTCACTTACAAATGAAGTTCATACCAGGCTATTTTTAGATTGTAGTGTATTAATAAACTTCCTTCTAAAGTTGAACTATACAGATCGTTGTCAAGCCACTTAATTAATGGGAACAACATAATAGATTTATTTAAATCATCTAGCTAAACTTGTAATGGTTCATATTGTCATCCATCTTTTTTTATCCAACAATGTTCTTATAGGTTTTAAGGAACATATTAGCAATCCACAACTTGTGGAATTTTAATTAAATTTTGTTGTTTATATCAGAGAACTGAATAACATAAATAAACACAATATAACTCTACAGGGATAGGTACCACATCATCTTCTTAATTAAGAACCCAAGCAAGGGCAAACTAAGCATGAGTACAACCATGATTTACAACCAGTTTTTCTATTAAAGTATAAAACACCTTGTTTTTCTGGATATTTTCTCTAGTTAACCTTTTCATGCAAACAAAAGTGACTGATACATTTTTTTTCCTGTTATTAGCATTAAGACATACAGGTTGAAGAAGTCTTTGAGCTATGTCATAGGTTATTTTTCCCTTTCTTGCTCATGTCTTTTGTTGTAAGTCCATTGAATAAAACTTGTACTAGTCGCTTATAACTAGTAATTTAATATTATTTATGTAAGTTTTTTTATTCTGAAATTTATCTTTTTGAATGTGCCTTGACACTTATTTACATCTACTATACAATTATTTTCCTTTGAACTTTCAATACATAATAGTGAACGTCTCTATCTGATTATATCTGTGATGCATGACATTTATTTCTCATAGTATTATTATTGAGTGTTAGTCTACAAAGTGTCATGACTCTTTGTGTCTCTTTGTAGTTCATTGTACTAGCCATTTAGGCTTTTTAATCCATAAAAACTTTGTTTTGGGTACATTCCATTTTGATAATGCTAATCAAATATTCATAACATAAATGTTTTTTAGGTTTTAATTATAACAACCATAGATAATCAAACTATAATGATAACATATTGAAACGTTAGGAATGCATGGTTATAGGTCTGTGTTTGTAAACTAATTCATGATATAAATGGTACCATTTCAACAACAAAGTGTTCCATTTACTTTCACTATTTACTATCAATCTTCTTAAAATTCTTGTGCATATCACTTCTTTAATACTTGTTGCAAAATTTAAATGCCCATGTGCCTTATGATAGTCGATGAACAAAGCTAAAAAAAGAAAGCAATAAAAGGTGCTGAAAGCTTGGATAAAACATCTTGAACTAAAGAGATGTTGCATATATTTTATGATATTTGTATCAATGCTATTGATAAAGGAATGAGGCCAAATACTCATTTTGATAAGGTCATATAATAATTTGTTATGACTATCTACAAAGATAAAACTAACTATGCTTTTAGTAAGACCCAACTTAAAAACAAATGTGATAATAAAAAAAAAAGACTGGAGGATTTGAAAAAAAAAATGATTTCTGAAACTAATGTAGGATGGGATAGTGAACTAGGAACTATTAGTGCTAGTGATGAGTGGTGGAAGAAAAAAAACTTAGGTTAGTTATTAAGAACTTGTTTGTTTGAATTCATCTTTTTTCTAGTCCTGGTTCTTAAACTATTTAGCATATTCCATATGGTTTCTGCGTTTGATTTTTTCTATTTCTCTTATATAGGAAATCAGAGGGTTCAAAAAGTTTAGACATGTTGGCATTGAACTACCACTTTCATTAATTTGATAGAATGTTTAGTAATGTTATGGCGACTAGATAATATGTCTGGACTCCATCTTCTAGAAATTTATATAATGATGATGTTATGAATCATGGTACTCATGATGTTAATAGTGATAAGGAAGAAAATTTAGAGGAAGAAAGTGGTGATTTAGAGGAAGCCATCCCTAACCACGCAGATGATGTCTGTAACTTGGTTGCTAAAGTAAATATGGCAAACAACAGTACCATAAATAATAACAGAAAGAGAAACACAAGAGAATAATATGGTGCCAAGTTAGAAATAAAAGCGAAAAACCTTTTAGATTTGGAGCTCAATTGCTTTCACATTTGGATCAACTACTTGATTGAGTTTTGATCAGTAGCGAGAGTAAAAATAAGACAGGGTGTAGCATTGGTGAAGTGATGGAAAATGTGTATTCCATACCTAGAATTACTTTCAGTAATGACTTATATTGTTTTGCTACAGAGTACTTATCTTCGAGGAACAAGAGAGAGATATGAGCGTCAATTAGAAATATTAATATAAAATATCATTGGCTTCAAAAAATGCACTAGCAAAGTCAAAAGCGCTAAATCAAAAGGTTCGTATTGTTTTAATTGTGCTTATTGTTGTTGCCTAATTTTTGTATATATTTTTTTTTTAAAAAAATGTCTTTTCAATAATTTTAGCTATTTTGATCATGTTCTAATTATTGTTAATTTTTATTTAATTTTTGTGTGTTCAAACATCTTGAAAATCATAAAAACAAAAATTCAAAATACAAGAATACAAGAAAAGATACAAAAATAGTTAGGGTTTGGAATTAGACTGATAATTGGGTATCATAAGCAAAAATGAGGTTTTAGAATTTTTAGATCATAATTAAGGTTTGAATTGAAGAGAAAATTGAGGAAAAGGCTTAAATTTATTTAATCTGGCTAAGAGTGAAAGAAATTTGAAGTTAAATGATGATTTTGTAACAAATAGCAAAATTAAAAAAAAATCAATACATGGTTTAATTACAAAAGAAAATCAAATTTCGGAGCTAGATTAGCTAAAATGGTGTGATTTTGAAAACCAATAATGAATTTGCAATAAGTGTATTAATTCAGAGGTCTAAATTTATTCAATTAGAAATTCAATTGAAAAGAAATAGGAGATTTAGGACAAATCTAGTTGAAATAAAAACAAATTGAAAAACAAGAACTAAATTGAAAAGAGGCTAAATTTGAGGGATTAAATTAATTGAGAATTCATGACTTAACCCTATTTAAGCAAATTTGGAAAGATCTAAAAGAAAAGGATTGTAATGAAAATGATAAAATATTATAAGGACCAATTAAATTTTTGTTTAAATTTCATTCAAGACCCATTTGTTTCATTCCAATTATTTCACTCCAAGTAAATACCAATTTAGTCCAATTGATTCAATTCAACCAAATTTAGTACAGTGATTTTATCAAATTGATTCGATTTAGTCCCTAATTAATTCATGATTTAATTTTCTTAATTGTCAAAATCCCAGCAATTGAATTCAAAATCTCCAATTAAGAAATCTTTCCATTTCAGCTCCTTTAATCCCAAGATTCTAGCTTCAAAATCCCTCAATCACAGCTCAAAACATCTTCAATCTAATCTCTAGAAATCAATTCTTTATATCATTCAAAATTCTAGCCTTTTTCTCTCTATAATAGAGAACCTAGAGACAACCATAAAAGGAAGACCAACACACATAAAAAGATAAAAAAGAGCATTCATCAACAAAGGGCATTCACCAACAAAGGGCATTCACCAACATAGCCTCTAATAAAACCAAAACAATCATCTGCAACCTTTGTGTAAAAAAACCAACCTATAAAAACAAATAGAGAACCTCTCAAGAAAAACTGAAACCACACCTAAATTAATCAACGATAGTCCTTACTCTCAAACATCATGTCTCTAGCCAAAGCCAAAACCTGCAAATACAAAACAAACAGTATAACCTAGCCATTTTTATTTTCCCTACTTCCAATAATAGGACAATCCAATCTCCTCTACTAACCCTGTAGCAATCAAAAAACAGATCCTTATAACAAATCCACAAAAAATAGCCTTCACCCAAATAAGGCCTTCATCTTCTTCCCCGAACCAAACCTAAAAACACTGGAAACCACCTCTAATAACCCAAACCAAGTCTCAGCCCTACATCACTAAGATCACAATACCATCTAGATTTGTTTATGTCATGATCCTCCTTCCACACCACAAATCAGTTAAAAAAAAAACAAACATAAAATTCTACTAACACAAATCACCTTTAAGCAATCGAAATACTGTCTCAATCAATACTAGAAATTTTTCTAGTTTCACCTCCATCCATAAACACCACAAACACCACTGAATCCATCCCCTACACAACCACTAAAATCAACCCTCCTTCCACCAATAAACCCTAGCCACCGAAAAATACCCATGGTTACAACCCTCTTCAAACCTACGAACCCAACAATCCTAGCAAATCACTTGACCTAGCTTAGCTTCTCCTATGGCAATCTTGTCCCCGAATCTCCAATAACCTAGCCTTTTAACATTGAGTCACTGCCTGAATCATTAATTATAGTGGTATTGGTGGTAGTAGTGGAGCTGATAGTGATGATGATAATAGAGAACATAATGATGGTAATGATGATGGAGATGATTTTAGCGAAACCAATGATGATGATTGTAATGATGATGACAATGATAACAACATAGGAACCCTATATGATTTCATATAACATATGTCTAAGATAGTTGAATGAAATAGTACGAGGACATTAGAAACGATGTGTTGACGTGTTTAGGATGGATGCAACGACATAGCAAAACCTTTGTTATGACTTAGAAATATAGTATTGGACAAAACTGTTGAGAAGGATGAGTGTTATTGAGAAGGTGGAAATGTTTTTATACACTATTACATTAGGTGAAACAAATAGGCAAGTTTAAGAAAGATTTCAAAATTATGGCAAAACTGTGAGTTGATATTTCAATGAAATGTTGAAGACAATCTGTTTACATGTAGTAGGTATTATTAAACTAGAAGACCTTGAATTTTTAAACACTCCATGAGAAACAATAATGAATCTAATCAAATTTTAGTCGAAGAATATATTCAACATATATGACTCTTTTGGGTATATTTTCAAGAGATGTTTACTTATTTTTAAGTGTAAGTGAACTTGTTTTGAGGGGGTATTGGTAGAAACAAAAAAAGTTTCTACCAATAAAAAAATTTTATATGATTTTTATTTTATTTTTACATGAAATGATAAAACAAAATTGAAATAAATGACATGGAAAATAAATAGATCTTCATATGTTTTTTTATAAATGAAAGGTTAACATATTAGATGAGATATTTAAAATATCTTATCATAAAAAAATCTCATAAATAAAGATCAACCAATAAAATAATGGCATATGGCATTGAAAAAAGGATTTGAGTGACCTAGATAAAAAATAATACTTGGAGATGCAAAATTTTCTTTAAGACAAACATTTCAAATAAGGAAGCTCTCACAACAAAATTTTCTTCAAGACAAACACTTTAAATAAGGAAGCTCTCACAAAAGCTGTCAAGCCTCCTCCATTTATGTTTGAAGTCTGCAAAGAATAAAACTCTACTAGATCAAAGCCTAAATGTCATATAAGAGTTCTTTAACAACACTTTAAAGACAACTCAAAGGTACTCTTCAAAGCAACAAATCACCAAATCTCGCTTCGTAATACATGCCTACATTCACGTTCTTACAAAACATCAATCTTGTCTTGATTTCACAAATAAATCAAGTCACCACATATCAAATTCAAGGGAAGAACATGAGGATTGTTTATTTTTTTGTAAAAACATCTTTAAAATTAAGATTGTACTTCCACACACACACACATATACATGTGTCTTGTTTAATTTCAGGTGATCAAAATTGTGTCTACAACAAAACAACAACTACTACTACTACTATTTTTATTTTTATCTTAATTATTACTTTTATCATTACCACCACCACCATCACTACTACTATCACCACTATCACGACCATCATGACCACCACTATTACCACCACCACCACTCCTACAACAACCACTACCACCACAACTACTATCACTACCATGACTACTACTACTACCACTATTACTAATACTATTACTCCTACTCCTACTCCTACTTCTACTCCTATTACTATTACTGCTACTTCGACCATCACCACCACCACAATTACCACTACTATTATTACTACAATTACTATTATGACTACCACTACCACTATTACCCTCACTCCTCCTCTTCCCCTTACTACTACAACTACCATTACCATTATTAATATCATTATTGCTGCTACTCCTACTACTAGTACTATTACCACCACTGTCATTAATATTACGACTACCATCACTACTACGACGACTACCACCACCACCACTCCTACCATCACCACTACCACCACTACCACCACTACCATTACCATCATTACCACTACAACTATCACTATCATTACTATCACGACTATCATTACCACTACTACCATGACCACTACTATTATTGTTGTTGTTATTGCTATTTACCATCACTATCATTACCACCATTATTAGCAATGGTAATACCATTATCATTATCATTATTATCTTGATTGTTATTGATATTATGATACGATCCAGGCAACGGAAAAATAATCATATTTGGTTTTTGGCATATGTCCCCAATTGCCTAATTTTACATTAATATATATAAATCTCAATCTAATTGTTGGATGAGACTAAAAATCTACCAAGCATTTCCAGATATATTTTTAAATATTTGGTTAAAATTTCAGATTAGTTGGAATTCAATAAGGCAACACAACACAGACTAAAAGGTGTTATATGAGCTCTGTTATCTAGTTCCTTTTGATTTATGAACTTCTTTTTTGTTATGGATTCACATCCAACCACCACCAACACTATATGAACTTCTTATTTGTCATAGATTCTTATCCCACAACTATCACTATCATCACTATTACGACCACCACCATCACCATTACTACCACCTTCAATATCACTATCACTATCACTACTACTAATACTACTATCACCATCGTCTCCTCTACCACTTCTACCACTACCACCAGCATCACTATTATTATTATTATTTTGATTATTATCACAATTATATATCATTAGCACTATTACTATTATAATAAAGTATTATCATTACTATTATTATTACCATTATTATTAATGTTAGTAGCGTTATTAGTATTTTTTTAGTATCATTATTATTATCACTGATAACACCACTATTATAATTATAATTATAATTCCAATTACTACAACCACCACCACCACCACTATTATTATTAATATTATTATTGAAAAAACAAAAATCATAAACTTGATTTGAATGATAAAATTAAAAACTATAAAACTTTGACAAAAGAGGGGGAAAATAAGAAATCAAACTGAGAGGATCAAATTGAAATTATTATTGTTGTTGTTGTTGTTGTTGTTGTTGTAAAAATAAAAATCATAAACTTGATTTGAAGGATAAAATTAAACTTTGGCAAAAGAAAAAAGAAAAAAAAAAGAAATCAAAAGTAGATCATCATCATTATTACCACCACCACCACCATTATTATTATTGAAAAAACTAAAACCATAAACTTGATTTGAATGATAAACTTGAAAACTATATAAAAAAAAATATTGACAAAAAAAATAAGAAATCAAACCAGGAGGACCAAATTGAAATTATTATTGTTATTGAAAAAAGAAAAGTCATAAGCTTGATTTGAAGGATAAAATTAAAAATTGACAAAAGAAAAAAGAAAAAAAAATCAAAAGTAAAATAATCGAATCAAAAAACATTATATTGACAAATTAAAATATAAGGGTTGAATTAAAAACAAATAAAACTTTACTAAAAGGAAAAAATAAAAAAAATAAACAATCAAAACCAAAAGGACTGAATCTGAAACACCAATAACAACGAGGACTAGAGTGTGTTTCTCGATGTAGGAGAGAGAGAAGACAAGGGGGAAAGGTTCACCGATGATAAATCATCCACCATAAAATAGCACACGCCACCTAAAAAGAAAAAGGAGACGAAGAAGAATAGAATAAGATGATGAAAGCATAATTTCTACTCTCTAGAATCGTCGCATGCATTGCCCAAAATGCAAGATAGCTCTCATGCATTGGCATCTCCACAACATGCACCAATAAATTTTTGAATTAAAAAAACATTAATTAAATGTTAAATGATGTTATTATCCTTGATCAAACCAACACTTAACTAAAAAAAGGAAAAAAACCTTGATACCCATGATTTCATAAGTTAAATT
Source organism: Populus tomentosa (assembly GCA_018804465.1). Classification (NCBI taxonomy): domain Eukaryota; kingdom Viridiplantae; phylum Streptophyta; class Magnoliopsida; order Malpighiales; family Salicaceae; genus Populus; species Populus tomentosa. Next base: position 12,363,510 of record CM031977.1, on the reverse strand, counting down.
TATTTTTTTTGTTTCAAGGATATTTGTAATTTAATTGTATATAAAAAAAAGATTTAAACGATGTTAGATTGTGTTACTTATTTTGACTTTGAGGGTATTTTAATTATTTTAAAAAAAAATTAAATAGATAAAAATACCCTTAAATAAATATATAACTATTAATAAAGCGTATGAGAAAACAAAAATATCCCTAATTCAAGATAATTAATTCTTTTAAGAAAGTCATGGATATCATTCCACGAAATGTTTCTGTGTAAAGACAGTGAAATCACCTTTCCCTTTATGTTTTTTTTTAATTAGTCGACCAGTTATAATGACCCTGATATCCAAATTAAACAATTCCAAAGCACTTACAGGTTTACAGGTACAGTACCGGTATAATTATCTCGATTTTCTTTTTAAAAGAAGTTAAATAAAAAAGAAAAAGAAAAAAGAAAAGAAGAAAATCTTCCAATTCCGACCACCAAATCTCCGGATACAGTAGGAAACATCAGACTTTATGCGAAAAAGTGTTACACGCGACTTACAACTTTTAAATAACACGCCGTCTTATCTTTCCACACCAGCGTACCTGCTTCTCCCGTGCACCTCCTCCTCACCTGATCTTTACCACACGATCAAATATCACAGAAAACGTGGCGTAATCCTAGAGATCGAAAGAAACAAAACAAATGATGAGCGTGGAAAGAAGGGAAGGCGCTACGACTATTTTTGTTTCGGGATTGTGATGATGATGATTTTGAAAATAGTTTTTTTTAAATAATTTTTAATATCAAAATATTAAAATTATAAAAAAAAATATTACATTGATATTTGATCAAATTTAAAACGCTCATGAAAAGCATAAAAAAAAAAATCAGAATAACTTCCAAACACGCCCTGCCACTAAGATTACAACTACGCATCGCATCACCGTCGGGATCTCATAGAGCGCATGCATTTGTGCACGCTTGGGCTGGCTCGTGCTTCAATATATAAGACTATAAGCCTAGAGAGAGAGATTGTTGAGTTTTGGTCAAAGGATAGTTAAATGGCCTACCATGCACGCGAGGTTTTGGGTGACAGCAGGGCGTACGGAGACATAGCCAGAGTTTTTAAGATTAGATGCGGTGCAGGCTTGGATAGATGACATGTGGCATGACAGTGAGAAGAGGTTTTAATGGGCCCACTACACCAGCGGCTATTGCGGACGACCAGCCGCCAGCGGCGTGCTTTCTGGCTTCTTTTTTTCTTATCACAGAGTTGTTTCCTGTTTCAGCTTCTCCTCCATTGTTACTTTTTTTTTAATCCATGGTTTATGGCTAGGTACTTTACTTTTCGTGTATTTGCAATTTGGGATGGATTTTTATTTTCTTACAATCCTATTCACGTCCTTAAGATTAGTTCTCATTTGTGCATTCACCCTTTAATTGATGATTTATGTTCCAAAATGCAACTGGAAATTCACTGATATATGTTAGTGATTTGAAGGGGCCAGCTACAACATCAAATGCAGTCACAGGGGGAGGCTCCGTAAGTTTTCAAATGCTCAACACCATGCATACAATGTGGCCTGATTTTCTCACATCCATCCTTCAAAAACCAGATGCTCTGTCTTTAGAATTTCCGTGATATCATAACTTTGGCCACCCAAGAATTTTTTTTTTTTTTTTTTTTTTTTTTGATTAGCGTGGGGTGTCCGGGCCAGCTTGCGCGCACCACGACTAATCCCCACGGCTCACTGGACATCCTGCAAGCCCAGGAGCAAGGTAAGGCACCGCGGGGGTGACAGGCGTACACATAGAGGGTCGAACCCGGGACGGGGGCGGAACAAGTCACACGATTGACCACAGCAGCTGGACCCTCAAGTGTGCCACCCAAGAAAATTGTTTAGCCTAATTGAATGCTTTCACGTCACCTTTTTGCTTGGGAATGTCATAGAGCAGGTCACGAAACTACGCTAGAATAAGAGAATTAAGCAACCTATACGATGAATTAGACTCTTCCTCTCCTAACTCTAAGAGGAATTAACATTAGCATCATCATAGCCTCTTGAGCTTGGCATGTGATAGCCCTCTTCATTCCCAGTTCTAGCGTCGAACCTGCATTTTGTTGCTAATGCCAAGGCAGCAGTACAATAATCTCCCCCGCTTTTGACGTGAGAGTTGTTGTGGCTAACCCCACACTGTACTGTTCTAATCACCGCCTAGCAATCGGTGTTAGGACAAAAACTACATTCACAATTTGAAAAGTCGCAATCTCGGTAACAGTAATTTCAGCTTACATGTCGTTCGTGATGTTGTCGTTTTCAGACAAATTGCGCGTGGGGTCAACCTGTTCAAATCTAAATCTCAAGTACCAAAAAAAGTACCTCTTTAGGAACCTTACACCTACGCCTACTCGTACCCCGGTAGGAGCAGTGACGGTGGTGGATTACACATTCCCATCAAATCCTCAACCACGCAGTGACCATTGATATAAATATGTATATGCTTATTGGTCAATGCTTCTTTTATCAGTACAGTGTACTGTTGTTTGAAACGACGACGTCTCTGGCATCTATCTGAGCTCAGTACAAGCCAGGCCCATATGTTAAAGCGTGTGGACCCGTGGTCAGCAACTTTTCTTGGGGTATACACCGATCCAACAACAGCTGCTTTAGAACATGTCAAAGCTCGGTTTGTCTGGTTTCGTTAAAGCCTGGATTATTCAAAACATAATTAAATGCTGAAATAGTATGGGATAATTTTTTTGATTGAAATAGTGCAGTTTGTAATATTTCAGTAATATCAGTTGAAAATCATGATATTTTGATACATGTCGTGTTTTAAAATCATGATATCTAATTTAATATCACAATTTAAAATCATAATATTCTCAATGAGATTTTTTTTAGAAACAACTATGAATTTTATAAAATGGTTACACGATAACTAAAACAATTTAACCGTTTTGCCTACTATAAGGTTTTGGATTATTTTTGTGTTTTAAGTCGAAAAAATTTTAAAAATCATAATTTTTGTTAATCTAAAATTTTATTTAAGAGAGTTAAAATATTTACAATTTTATTAAAATTCGAATAGAGTTTTCTCTATATAGCAACTATACCCAAAAAAATTTCTACTTAAAAAACCTGAAACCACAATCAACAAATTATAACTAAACTTAATATCTTCTCATATTCCATAATTATAACTCCAAGAATACAATGTGCACACACACACGCAAGCATACATATATGCAAAATGAATATAAAATAATTCAATGATACAATATTCAAATAATGACAAAACATATAAACATAACTTATATATCTATCTACGTTTACGTCGTCTCCTAAATGTTCCGAGCTCATCTGTAGCACAATTGAATCCAGCTCCTACTCCTGCTTGAGTGACCTTGTCCTTGGTCACGCATCATCAAGAGTTAGCCTTTCTCTAAAGGTTTCAAATTTAGTTCGACAAACATTTAACCATCGGGATATTACGATGTGAACTTTGCTTTCTTTGTCAGTATTACAAAGATAATATGTGATCTTTCGACCCTCCAAGCTAACCTAATATTAATAAAATATTAACGTTAAATTAAAAGATAAATACATAAAACTCAATAGTTAACATATAAAAATCATAAAAAAGATTTTATTACTTACGTGATGTTGAATCCACTAAGCATGTTACTCGTATTGCATGTATCTAGGTGGAGAGACCTGCTTAGGATCTAAAGTAATGACCCATCATGTTATACTCATATACCAAATCACATACTCTTCGTTAGTAATCATAGGATACATCTCTGTAAATATCTCATTCTTATGTGCATCATAGTGTGATCTATAAGCATTATATCAACCTAACTAGTCGTAATCATTATTTTTACCCTTACAAGTAATGGTGTGCAAAGCATTGCTTGTATTAATATCGATTGGAATGTGATGTCTATAGCCGAATTGTCGCATTACCCAATTCGGGCAACGTAGCTCAACCATCTCAAAACATATTAGTGGGACCACTGTTATCCATATATCCATCTCACTAGTGCAAACAACTAGATTAACGAATAATCTTTCTTCTGAGTACGGTGTCCAAATGACCTGCAGATTATAAGTTAAATTAATATCAAATAATAATAATTTGGTGCGGTTAATTATTTTATTTAACAAATAGTTCAAAAAATACATGGATAACATGTTATCTATCGAGCTTACTCTGATAAAATGCTAAACATGTGTTGGATTATATTAAAAACTCGTCCAATACACCAACTAGCATCAAAAGCGTGTCAGTTTAATTGTATTTTTTCAAAGTTTCAAGAACACAATATAAATGTTTATAATTGCAAAAATAACATCGCAATACATGCATCCTAGTGGAAGATAAATTGTAACCCTCATAGTTTGGACTGTCATATCTAGCAATCTTGATATCTGGGGCCTTTCCACATAGATATGTTTTCGTGACCATAACTATTATTAAATGAAAATATTTTGTTAATTATGTTGTGCATGAAAACATTCAAATCTAAATAGTTATTTAGAATTTTTATTTATACTTGTAGAAGTAGCAAATATTTTCCAACCTATTTGGCCCCCTTCATGCATGCAAGACATAAATTTCTGTATAAGGATGCCAATACAACAGATCCCCAACTATATATGAGGATAGCATTGAAATTTTCAAGGAGCGTCACATAAAGTAAAGAAATATTATCTTCATGTAAGGTCAATGAATAATAATACACTATTAAATAAATGGAGTATATATGCTCTAGTATACCTACAAAAGAATTAAAATCATCATAATAATTAATGCAATCATAACAAATAATCAACATGTTTAAATCATAATATATTTTGTACCTTTGCAAGACCTCTTTGTCACCATCATCTGGCGATGTCAAAAATATCTCTTCAATCCACTTAAGATGTATGTTACCTCCCTTCAATTCAAAAGAAGGGGGTAATCCAAATAATCACTTATATAGCACAATTCTATTATGAACACTAATAGATGTGACTGTTTATCCATCAATAGACAATCCACGCAAAACCATCATATCCTATAGTGTCGATGTCATCTCTCCATGTCTAAGATGGAATATGTATGTCTCTCATCTTCATCGCTCAATCAGTGCATGGATCAAGTCATGGTAAAGTTTGATGTGGCCAAGATAACTAACATACAAAAAACCAGCTTGGACCACAAATGGCTAGACTCGCTCATCTAGTCAAATCAACCTATGTGTACAAAAGTAAATAGTGGTCTTATCCTACATAACAATTTAATTATAATTATTTAAAATATAACATTTAATGATAATTCAATAAAACATAAATTGAAATATTAAATATACTTACAATGCCATCGAATACATCCTTCAATTGATGTCGATCCTATAACCGCGGGATAAAAGTGTTGGCGAGTCCAATTGGCATCTGTGACTCATGCTCAACATGCTTTTCTCATGCTCTACATGAATATTATAGGCATGCTCTTCATCCTCATAGTAATGCTCACCCTAATCATTGTCCAAATATGGATGCTCAATATGAGCAGACAATCTACAACATCAAGTGCAAGACATCCTGTGTAATAGTACCTTTGATTGATGTGAAATTATATAAGTTTAATATGCTTAAAAAATATATCATAATATATCATAACATGACGTAATAAATTGTTATACATATGTTGACGATGAGGACATGTTTTTCTGTTATGCCTTGTGTCATTGCATATGCTACACCTATAATGTGCATGACCTTGTCTTGCATCCATCTTGTTGTGTGAACATCATCATTATTAACATTATCATCATCTTCATTATCACTAGGCTCAAAATAGTTAAATCTATTTTTGTCATAAAAATGATTGTCAAATATAATATCATCTATTCTTTGCAGCGAATCATCCAACAATAAACTATTTTTACCTCTACCAATTAAATTTGAAAGACCAGCAAAAGTTGGGACACACATAAATTTTGGTTGGCTACTCACATACAATATCATCATGTTCAAACCATTTTAAATAAAAGAATCAATCATTGTCTTAAAACTACCATCACACACAATTGATGTAGGATAATATTATTGTTCACCAATTTAACATCTCCAAGTTATTTCAACATCAATATCATTATAATTCCACTCATGTCCATGACAAATGGTTTTTTTCATTTCCACAAATAACATGCCTAAATTACCAGTTAATAACAAACTACTCCCGTTAATTTATGTGATATTATTGTTAACTTTAGAAACAATATTTTCATCGTAATGACATAACATAAACATGTAATTAGATCTTTTGTCAAAAAAAAAAGGATTGTAATAAATTTAAATGTAATTTTAACTAAATTCCGTTACCCTAATTTACAAAATTCATAGCAAATTCAATCAAATTCCCAAAATTTAACATTAAAGTAAACTTAACAAAAAATAAAACATAATTCATGATACATTATCAATTGATATTGCATTACATCAAACATAAATTCATAGCAAATTAATTTAATTCAAAGAAAATACTAAATTCATCAACTTATCAACAATTTTATGAAACATACAATTCATTATAATTCAACCATAATTATGCTTTATTGCATGAACATGTGTGTGTATTTAACTATATTATTAGCCGATTCTAATAATATACACAAAATCTCTAATTCAAAAACTTCACCTAAACTAAACACAATACATAATTAATTAAAATAATTAATTCAACTTAATTAAATGTTCAACTATATCAAATAAACTCTAATTAAATGTATTTTAACTAATTTATCTTTGATTCAACAAACCCTAAATTCACCATAAATCTTAAATTCAATTTAAATAATTATTTGATTCTAACCAAACCAAATACAAATTAATAGGAATGTAGTATGTTTATCTTGCTTATAAAACTACAATAATGGCTGGGGCAGCGATGATAGTGGCTGCAGTGGTGGTGGCAACAAAGGGAATGAAGGATTTTCAATATAAAAACATCATATGATACTTTAAAATTAGGATGTGTTGGGTTTTTAGTTGTTTTAAGGACTAAATCTAAGTTATTAGCGAGTTTTTTAAGAGAAATCTGAGGGAGATGACGGGTGTTTTTCTAGAGAGAAAGGGGAAACATTTCCATTATCCCCTTCACGGATAAATCAGCTTTTTTTTTTATTTCATAGGCTTTCAATCAGCTTTCACTCTTTAGGCTTCTTCGTATATTTCATGAGATCAAGAATAACTCGTCAAAAAAAAAATGGAGAAACCAGTTGCATTATGTGGATTTAATGAGAATTATGAATGCACTTGTCTTTTAGTGTTCCCATGAAAGGCGAGAAGAATGATTACTTACTGGTGATAGAAGTAGGAACCAATTAATTACTTTGGTTGTTGCTCTCAACATGCAACAATAAATTATAAAGACGTTGTATTTAATGATTAATTGTGCGTTGCAATTTTACCATTTAATATAAACGGTATGGTTTATACCCAATCCTAGTTCTTCTATAAATTGGATTTTTTCCATAGAAAATTTACACTTTCAATTATATTTGCTTAACTTTAATTTATTTATCAAATCACAATCACTTCAAATTTTTTTTCAACGTAATCTAAGGTGATGAATATTTTACTAATCTCAAGAATGAAGAGGTCGGTTTGAATACACAATTTTCACAAGGTTATGATCTACCCATTCAATACTTTAATCAATTTGTTAAGCCATATCAAGATTCATGTAAAAATCCACCTATAACTAAAAAGATAAGGCAATCAAACAACTTTATTGATGAAGAAAATATTTGCCTTTGTAGAGGGATGGATCAACACTAGCATGGATTTAATTTGTAAAAATAAACAAAAAGAAATAAGGCGTCTTGAAAAAGAATTCATGACAACTAACTGACTTAGAATTTGAGATTCCCCATATCCATCAAAGAGGGTCTTTTGCAAGTACCGACTACTAGCCATCTTAGATTACTAAGCACCATTAGCTACCAACTACCAACCACTTTGGCTTTTCATATGAAGCTACTAAAAATCTTAGATATGAAAAATAAATCAAATTGTTTGAACTTAAAGATTAACTGATCTTCCACACATTATCTTTATTTTTAAGCATTTTGGATTTTTAGACCTTATCAATTAACATTGTCTCTGAGAAACTAATCAAAAAGCTATTGGTTTCTAAAACTTGTCTTTGACATTTCTAAGTCATTTCATGGTACACAACCAAGACACACCTGGGCTAGGATACGAGACAAATCTACTCGTTACCTTAGACACTTATACCCAACCAGACCTTCAACAACTCACCAGTTAAGTACAACTCCTTACTCAGGCTATATTGGCTACCCAAGAGAAAAATCAAACATTGTCACCCCAACAAGTCTTAACAGCCTCAATAACATATAACTCCCTATTGCCACGACCACCGACCATACCAGGTATCCTTAGACAATTACACTACCTAGAAAATACGAGGTAGAATGACATTTATGAGAATCCCTCAAGAGGTCGCTCGTGCCATTTTGATACTCATGTACATGGATGGCACTCTAATCATATTCTAACTTTAATGAGATGGACACTAGTTACCGTAACCATCTTTCCATGCCAAACTTTTTGGGCTTCTAAAAGCCTAATGGATAAAGGATTGAGAGACAATTTGTATATGAGTATACCTAGGAGAATAACAACAACCCTCATTAGTGGAAGGGTTCTCTCTTATCCAAACAAGTATTAAACATTCGACTCTCTAAGAACTATATTTCCATAAGATTAAGTCTGGACATCTATGACGGTCTGGCCAACCCGAGGTAGCATGTACAGAATATACACAGTAGCTAAAAGTTAGTCATCCAGGAAAATGACTCAACGTAAACAATTCTCCCCACAACTTTTCGAGGGTATACAAGTGCATGGTACAATAATTTAAAGTCAATCTATATTGAAGGGTTTAGTGAACTATATGCCAATCTAATGGCATGCTTCAGCACTAGTATACCTACCAAAATAGCTTCACAAAACTATTTGGTGTTACCCAACAAGAGGACAAGTCTACACAAGTACATTTGAAGAGGTTCAATGTAGAAGAATTGTTTGAACTAATAGTCTTAAAGGCCTTGATAAGAGGGGTAAGGGAGCATGCCCTCCAGCAAAGACTTTATACCTTATTATATAGAATTTTGTTCAAGGTGAAACAAGTTATAAAAAATCATGTACAGGTGAAAGAGGCTAGTTTGCCACGATATAGGCCTCCTAGTTTTTACAATGAGAATCAACATGAAAGACCTCTCAAGCAAAATCATTCTTCTAGTAAAAATAAAAGATCAAGGAAGAACTATAATGGATCAAGCCTTAGGAATTTGGTGTACCTAAATACTTATAACTCCCTTGAATGAAAATAGGATCACCCATTTAAAGTTATTAGGGTAGTTAAAACAAACACCTTTTCTCCACCTCTAAGACATGTTCCTCTTAAAAACCTCCCTTACACATATCATTTAATTCACGTCAGGATGCATAATCATTAATAGGAATATAAGTTTACTTTTGAAATAAAAATAATGTATTTCTAACATACATTTTCTATCTAAATATCTTCAATAGAGGCTTCCAAACACTTTTAAAGAAAGGGATTTACTTGGTTTTCCTAGTACAATTACATCACTCTTCATGAAAGGAATTGAAATGGTCTCTATAAGGCAATGACCCCAACTTCAAAGGATGAATATGGAGTCCTCTTAGTGCAATAAGCCCATTCTCTAGGTGATGCCTATAGGCCTATCACCAATTCGCCAAGGGTTAATCTCAGATCCCTTGTTATCTAGTGTAGTATTGGACTGACACATTCTCTAAGTGATGCCTAAGAGCCTCTCACCAATTCACCAGGGGTTGATCTCGGATCCCCCATTATCTAGTGTAGTCTTGAATTGACACGTTCTTCAGGTGATGCCTAAGAGCCTTTCACTATCTCACCAAGGGTTGATCATGGATCCTCCATTCTTAAGTGCAATCTTGGACTAACACATTCTCTGAGTGATGCCTAAAAGCCTCTCTCCAATTCTCTAGGGGTTAATCTCAAATCCCTCATTCTTTAGTTCATTCTTGAATTGACACATTATCTAGGTGATGCTTAAAGATCTCTCACCAATTCACCAGGGATTGATCTCGGATCCTCCATTCTCAAGTAATGTCTCGGACTAGAACATTCTCCAGGTGATGTCAAAGTGTATCTCACCAATTCACTAGGGATTGATTTTGGATATCCCACCTTTTCAATATCATCTCGGATTAACATAACTCTCCAGTAGGGATCCTAGACTTTATATTATCTTAATGGATGATTTTCAATCTCCTACTCTTAGGTACATCTCTTCACTAAGGACTCTCACGCCTCATTACATCGCTAGGAAGGCCACATGTCACCCACTCTAAGAAAATAACCATCTCTAGTGGTACGTCCTATAGCAATACTCTAAGAAAATCACATACCTTTTATGCTCTCCACTAAGGGACTCCCAAACCCTCACACCATTACTAGGGAGGCTACTAACCTCCTACTCTTTGGTGAGATCATTTTTCAATTGAGAGTTCTCATGTTATCCTACAAAGATCACATACCTTCTACACTTCAATGCGACTAATCTTCAAGGGATAAATTATGTCTTCCTAGTGCAATAGCACCACCCTCTAGGGGTCCATCCCTTCCGCCCCTTAGAAATCTTTCTAAGTATGGGCGTTGATATGTATTCATCCCTTTCGCCCCTTAGAAAGTATTCTATATATAGGCATCGACATAGATCTATCCCCATAGCCACTTGGAAATTGTTTTAAGTATGGGCTCCTTCTCTATAGGTTTCCCTTCCTCCCTTTAGAAGTTTTTATTAAGTATGAGCGTCAATATGAGTTCATTCCCCTTTACCACTTAGAAAATTTTCTAAGTATAGGCTCGCTTTCCATGGGTTTCTCTTAGCCACTTAAAAATTTTATAAGTATGAGTTCCTTTATAGACCCTCCCTCTACATACTTAGAAATTTTATTTTCAATTATGGTACATACCCCTACACACATGCTCTCTAGTATATAACCTAGGGTTTTCACCTCCCTTTTCATACAAAGAAAACTTGAAAAAACTTGTTATACCAGTATTTTTACAAGTCTTTGCATATCAATATCACAAAGACATGGTGCTTTTAATAAACCTAAATTTAATGAGCCCAAAAAACCTCTGAAATGCCAAAAATATCTTCATAGGCTCGGGCTACCAAGCCCAATTAATACCGAGGTGCATAGGTTGTATTAGTTCATAATCTATTTATTATTAGCATTTTCAGCATACATATTTTTAGAGTTTATTTCTTTAAAATATCATTGCATTCTCTCTAAAAAGTTACTGATTTAAGCATTTAAGAGTCCCTATATTTAAAAAAAAAAAAACCTTTTACTAATACAACCTACCAGATACCATGGCTTACTAGGAAACATCAGTTATCAATTACCAACCATCTAGGTTTTTTATATCAAGTCACTAGATATCTTAGCTATGGATAATGGATCATATTATTTCAACTAAAAGACTAATTAATTATCTAACACAACAGTTTTATTCCTAAACATCTTGGATTTTAAAACTTGATGTTTAATTACTGGATCAAAATATATTCAACACAATGTATAGTCCTTGTGCAACCATTACTATATTGTATTCCCAAAGTATATTGCGGGTGATGATTGCTTCTTTTTTTTTTCTTTTCATTTTTTATTATTATTATCAAAATCATTTAAACTCAAGGTTTGACCCAAACACATGGTGAATCAAGGGTATGGCCCATCAGTTTATACTTTAAAGATAATAATAAAATAACCTAGAGACTATAGTTTTGAAACCCGACCCGGTCATCGGCCCAGTCAAGTAATCGGGTCACGGATCAGATGGGTTGACCCGGGTCAACCAAAAAAAAAAAACAGAGACATAAAGAAGACAGAGAGACTTGTGACCTTCCTCCAGCAAAAAGGAACTTCAACTTCCCCTCACCGTAGGTTGTTGATCCAACCAACAAATACAAACCCAGAGAAACTAGGATGAACAGACAAAAGCCACAAAGAAGGGGAGAACCACAAACAGATAATACAAAAAAACACAGATGAAAAATGAGCTAACACAGATAATACAGAGAGAGACAGAAGGAACAAGAGAAATAAAAAAAAAATAAAGAGAAGACAAGCAGAGAAAAGCAAGAACAGAGGTGAAGCGAACGAAAAACAGAAGTAGAGGGGAAGAAAGTAACATTGGTTAGCCAGCCCTCCATCACCATCGCCTTCGTCTTTAAATAGTAGCTCCAGGTAAGTCTTTCTTTCTCTTTCCCCTGCTTCCAATTCTTAATAATAATTGTAATAATAATAACAAACATGGGTTATGGATCATAAGGAACAGCAAACAAAAGGCCTATTGTCATGATATATATATATATATAAGAAATGGTTACGGTGGCGAATCTAAAAGGTGACAGACCAGTAACAGTGATTGTGGCAGTAAAGGTACTATGATGGGGGATCGTGAGGTAGCATGTTGATGGCAGTGTAGCACCGCACCATATAGGAGATTCAAACCTTTTTCGCAGAGATCAATGGTCAGACGTTCGCTGCTTTTCTGCTCCTCACCTAAGTTTTAAAGACAAAAAGTAATATTAATTAGGTTTATTGCTTCGTTCTTCTTCTGTCTCCAGTCTTCAGTGTTTTGACATTTTAGATGGCAAAAAACGACGTCGTTTAATGACAGTGAAAATAAAAAAAAATTGATCGGGTCTCACCCGAGTTTGGCCGGGTGAATCGAGTCCCGGGTCGACCCGCCAGGTCAACCAGGTTTCCCCGGGCCAATTTCCAAGTGGGTTTTTACCTCAACCCGGACTAGTCCCAGGTCCAGGTCGGCTGGGTCCCAGATCAACCCGCCAGGCCGGTCCGAGTTTTAAAACTCTGCTAGAGACAACAAAATAAATCAATATTTTATCGTACACCTAACAAAATATTTTGTATACTTTCAATCAGTCCACATAATTGTTTTGCACCTAAAATTCCCTTTTCTTTCCATTCACAATATATAAAAAAAAAATGATTAAACAAATTGGAAAATAACTTCTAGTTGAATTCCTGTAAATTATACATATCCTAAAAAAAAAACAATGTTTTATGTAAAAATAGTAAAATTATAGATCTTGTTATTCTTTTTAGGTAAAATTATAATTTTTTTAAAAAAAAACAGATTTATCATATTCTTCTCTTCATGCTTGATCTTTTTATATATCATTTTAAATTTAGTTTATTTATGACCATTTTTTTTATTTCTAATATTTTTTTTCTTTATAATCTTTTACAAATATATATTATTTTTTACTTTTTACACTTTAAATATTTAATACTCTACACTTAACCTTATTATACTACTTTTTTAATCTTATCTTTATTGTTTTGTAAATTTTTTTAATTTTTTCTTCACTTTTTTTTAAAAAAATTATTATACAAAAACTAAAATAATATTTCATTATAATAATTACAATATTATTTTATTATTCTACTACTTTAAAAACTAACTTGCAAGCTTTTATTAATATATATAATTTTTACTATAATTTATTATATATAATTATTAATTTTTTTATATACTATTATATCTTTTAATCGCTGTCAAAAAATATATTAATAACATTTACATTTTAATTTTTTTATGATAAAAAAACATATTAAACAAGACAAATTAAATAAACACATTAAAAATTTTATTTTTTGTATTTATTGATCCATAGTTTTCTATGTATTTAATTAAATAAACTTTTGATTTATAATTAGAATAAAAGAAACATTCTTGAAAAGTTTGCATATATATATATATATATATATATATATTATTCAACCCGTTTAACACGGAGCAAATAACTAGTATATCTCATTCAATTACCTTTTTTCTGTTTTCTTTCTTTTACTGAGATTTTCTTTTTCACCAAAGAACCCATTACTAGGGCAAACTGAATCTGACCGAAAAAACTCTTTTTTGAAAGAAATAAAAATTCCTTTTCTCTAGACCTTGTCTGTAGCTGTTAAGAAGTCAAATATTTAACAGCAGTGACTGTCCTTTTCACGCCAAGTGCATGAACATCTTGATCCCGTTTTGCCTCCATCCTTTAATCATGACCCAACTTATTGAACTCCAATCATAAAACTCTCTTCTTCTTCTTTTAACTTGCTCTTTACCCTCCTTTTCTGCAATCCTCTAGTTGGTTTTCGGGGTGTATTTCCTTTGGAAACACCTTCATCATGGTCACACCAAAACTCCTGTGTAAAAAAATGAAATAGATGCTGTGTCAAAAGGTTCCATCTTTCATTTTGTAACTACACTTTGCAAGGTGTGGCTGGCTTCCTCCTCTTAGCATCCGGGGTATTGTGTGAAGAATTTGCACATGGCCCAACATCACTGTTATTATAGCTCAAGCAAGCAGCATCCAATACCCCAATGGGACTTTGGGGCGCTGATAGGAGTGAGGCACTTGGGCCCTTGACAGATTCACCAACCAATGACAAATCATGAATCAGTTGAAAACACTTGAGCACTCTCTCCTGCAAATATAACGATCAGAACGTAATCGCTGAATAACATATTGGACGACTCGAAGTGTGTTTGGTAGTGTGGTAGTGGTTGCTTTTCAAATAGCTTTTCGTACTAAAATACATGTCAATGATTTTTTTTATTTTTTAAAAATCATTTTTAACATCAGTACATCAAAACGATCCAAAAAGTACAAACCGAACTCAATTTTAACAAAAAAAAAAAAATTAAATTTAGGCAAAACACCGTTTGAAATGCAATGCCAAACGGTGTCTCGGTTGATTACAAATGGTCAGTAATCAAATCCAAAATGATATAACCAAAAAAGAGTCATCATTTATCTCCCTTTACTGGTTTTGGACCACAAGGCACCATCTTTACCTTTTGAACAGGTTGAGCAAGTACAGAAATTGCTTGCTCAACGACCACCGTTATGGTTTCCCCCACAACAGCTATTGACACTGCTGCTGCAATCTCAGAAGGCCTAAATTCCATGAAGTAAATCCCTGCATTAAATTCCCACCCACCAAAAACATCAGACACCATCTCTCAAATATCTTCATCATAACTGTTTCAACTTCGGGGAGAAATTATTGTAGATAGTACATTGTCAACGTGTGCATTAGAGAGGGAGAGAAATGGACCTTTAATTGTGCTCAGTATGAGATGGATTGATTGTAAGATGAAAGACCTAGGTGGGGTTTGATCATTATTGATCTTGCCAAGGAAATAGTCTATGAAGGTGAAAGGAGTAATTGCATGCATCCTCCAATCCAATGTGCTCAGTACAAGAAGCTCCATCCTTTGTATAGTTCTTGCTTCAAATACAAAACTTGATTCACCCACCTATTATATCAGAATCCTTAAAATTTATTAGATGAACTTAACAGGTGATACAAACAGAAATTCTGATTAAAGACCTGTAGATCTAGAGATAGTGGAACTTCAGTCTCCTCCATTTTGGCCGCAAGAGATAAACAAGCCACACCCAGTAACTGCATCATCCAAGCGTTACCCTTCTGCAGATCACATACAGCAAGATTAAATTTAATGCGACCAGAATGGAATTAGGTCAATAAACCATTAAACGTTAAAGATTGTAAGAGAGATGCTAAACAATAACGCCATCATTGGTTGGTTTCAACTTACAGGTAATTCATAGGCAGACAGAAACCTATCCAAGTAGTTTACCGATAAATACGCACAAAGTGGTCCAAAACCAAAGTGGGAGTGAACCTGTTGAGCAACAAGGCCATTAGTATTGACCATCAACAAAAGCTCAATTGAGGAATCGAGTAACAGAAAAGAAACAATAAACAGCACTCGTGCGAGGCGGATCAAAGGAAAGGAACAGGGAAGGGAAGAAAAACCAAATGCACAAAAAAATATAGAGAAAAAGAACATCAAACAAAAAGAACAAAAAGGCAACAACCCATTTCATCAAACACCTCAAAGTCACGTACGACACCGATATCAAAGAGCTGTCACACAACACTAGAACAAAAGGCTTTACATTAATCAAAATATGTAGAAAATGCAAATCCATCCCCAGTGAATGGAAAATATACCAATCCAAAAAATGAAAAGAAGTCCCATACACTCCCACTGAAAAACAAAACCCCCTTCTAGAGAACCAAATCTCATATTCGAGAAACCAATCAAGCAAAATCATCATTTAAGAACATCTAATATAACATCAAACTGCAGCGAAAAAAAAAACAGAGAGAGAAAAGAACCCACCTTTGCAATCCAATCAACAGCCTCTTTTCTACCCCCCAAGTCCAAGTCCCCATTTCTCAGTCTCTTCAAGTAATCACCACTAGGCAAATGCTGACACTCCTTTTCAACCATCAAAACCAAACACTCTTCACTCTGCATTGGCAACCACCAACCACTATTTTGATTCTGGATTTGATGATTCCCGTGATGCCACGTGGCCTCAAACTCCTCCACTGTAGCATCGTAGCAATCGTTATCATCAAAAATACTATTATTATCTTCAGCACATAGAAGGCTTGAAACTGTACAATCAAAACTTGGTGCCATATTTAATGCTACCTCTCCAAAAACTCACTCTTCTATCTTTCTGAGTTGTGCATCTAGGCATTAAAGTTCATTAAACAGCAAACGGGGAGAATCAACGCAGATTTTTTTGTGTGTTTATATAGATTTTAGATGTGTTTTAGAAGAAAGAAATGATTTTTGGATCAAAGAATGGAAGAACAAAGACTGGTGTTTTACCAAAGAACAAAAATTCGAAACCTATATAGATGAAGTGTCCATCTGCTTATCACTCTCTCACTCACTATCTATCGAAGTTGGGGGCTGAAAAGACTGCTACTCCGAGCAGGGGTTTATGAAGGGGGAAATGTGTGCCTCCTTTTAGGGTAAAAGGCAGATAGAGAACGAAGGAGAGGGGGTAATATAGGCACAGGGATCACAGAGAGAGAAATGGAATGGGATAGGAATAGCAAAACAGAACACAATACAATGACATTTACAAGATTTTGTAGGGATTTATTGTCTGTGCAAGGACAGTTCTTTACCAGCCAGCACGGGAGAGTAAGGTAATGTTTGGCAACTTCGTCAAAATTTTAATTTTTTTTTTTTTTTTGAGAAAAATTAATTTTTTAATATTTTTTAATTATTTTGATATTTGTATATAAAAATAATTTTAAAATTATTAAAATATATATATATATTATTTTAATACATTTCTAATTAAAAAACAATTTAAAAAATAATCATTACCACAATAACAAACATTATCTAAATAAAATTCAAATATTTTCATAGATATAAATAGGTGGTGTTTGAACTTATAATTATATTAATTTAATTTTTGATATTTTATAAAATATAAATCTAATTTATTTAATATAATTTTTAAATTTCAAGTGGGTTGAATAATTAAGAACTTTAAAACAAAATATTTCTAAATAAAATGAATATTAAATTCATAAACTATTAAATATAAAAACAAAAAATATATATTGCATGCGAGTTGGGTCAAATTAATTTAATTTTAAAATTTTTAATTCATCACTTGATGTGTAATATTTATTTTTTAGATTTTTTGATTCACTATAATATATAATATCTATATTTTTTTACTTTGATAGATAAGATCGAATCAAATAAATACAAATATTACAGAAGAGTAGGTTTTTTTTAACACCCATGTGGAAACTAAAGATGGGTATATTTTTCATTTTAGACCTTTGGTGCCACCAATGGTAACTTTTTCGCTTCCTGTGTAATATGTATTACAATTTTGACAGTGTTTTCCTCGTTTATCTCCAAATCCTCAGACCATCTGATGATCCAAATACCTAATAATATTGTAGCTGTAATTAATTCTCTCAGAATCCAAAATAAACTGCACAATAGAGTTAAAGAGTGTAGCTAAGATGACGGGCTTTAATTGAGAATTGAGTTAAGATAGCGTATTGATTCGTAAGATATTATTTCCTACAATCAAGAGAAAAGATTTTAAAGTTGTTTGAATTTTAATAGAACGTCTGGGGCTCTACTTTAGTGGAAGTTGAATGATTTGTTTTTGCTTTCTGCTAGTATAAATAACATCTTTGGCAAGCATGTTTACAAGTTACCTCGGCAATGCTTGAAGTAAACGGGGTCTTAGAAACAAAATTTGAGAACTCTTGGAGTTAGCTTAGAAATGTTTTTTTTTTTTAGAATTTTTGTTTAGGACCGATATCGAATATTTTTATTAAGGATGTAATCCAAACGACTCGTCTCTTATTTTTTGGGATCAATATCTTTTTTTTTCATTAATTAGAGATAAATATATATATATATATATATATAATTTAAACATTAGAATAATTAATGGCAATCAAAAGAATAAATTTAAAAAAATATATGTAATAAAGATAACCTTTCAAAACAAAAATATTATATGAGTGATGTTGTTCTTTACTTAATCTATCTATAGTGACTAACCCTTACTTGGAGCATCTTCAACCGGAGAGGCAAATGAGAAAGCAAAATTAAAAAAATGTTTTTTTAGCTTTTGTTTCTCTAATTAGACATTCCAATGCAGTAGCTAACAAAGAAGCCAAAATGACTATTTAGCTTGAGAGGAGCTATTTCTACATGTTACTGTAGAAATAACAAAAAAAAAAGTAAATATATTTTATTTTTTAAAAGCAATAAAAAAAACTTGTTTTTGTTTTAAATTTTTTCAAAGCATGAATTTTTTTAAAAAAAAATTGAAAATCAAAATTTAAAATATTAATGATTTTTTTAAAGTTTGAATTTAAATTTACTTTTAAAAAATTAAATTTTTAATAGTAAAATATAAAATTAAAAATTAAAAATATTCATATAAATAAATTTTAAGTTTAATTTTAAATTATATCTTTTAACTTTCATATTATTTCATTAAATTTTATATTATTTTTATAAATTACTCATATTAATTATATAATTAATAACATCATAATTATATTATATATAAAATATCTAAATTAGTTACATAATTATATAAAAATAAATTTAACATGAAATATATTAAAATATAAATAACTTTTCTAAATAACTTTTTACTATTAGAATCTATATAATCAAAAAAGCTATATTTATACTATTTAAAAAATTATTTTATCAATTTAGCTTTTCAATTCAGCTTTTTTAACCGGAGATGATATTAAATCTATCTATAGTGGTTTGCACGTACACATATCCTTAAATAGTCGCCTCTCTTATGTTCTTTTGCTTTAATTATTCTACGTGGCAACTCACCTCACCGTAGATCATGGCGTTTCAAAAAAATTCATTAAATATATAGTTTCCAGGAATACCATGGCTATTTGTTGAGTCATGCTTTATCTCTCTTATGCATCACATAGCCTTGCATTTTGCAAATTTGATGATTAATAGCTTCTTTATGAAATTAATCGCTGATGAAACCAATATTTCGTGTGGATATGGGTATTGAATCAGTGTATCGGTGGCAGGGAGAGGTATAAACCAGTTTCCCCCCCTGAAGAAAATAGTAAATGCACCCTTGTAACTTGTGTGCCGTCTAGATAGCTCGTGTGGTCTTTTGGGCATTCAAGACCTTATGTTCGTTTAAAGCTGCTGCTTTTTTGGGGCGTAGATCCGTCGGATGCTGAGGAACTGTTGATAATCAAGACCAGGCAATCCTTGGTGGAAGCACTAACAGAGCATGTCAAAGCAAACCATGAATAGGAGCAAGCATAAAGCTTCAATAGAAAATCCCCGTTGCAAGCTAAAGATGTGACGAAAACACATGGAGGACGGTGGCATTCATTGTAATGAGTGCACAGAAGATCCAACATCTCATGTACTCGGAACCTGTTAGGATCCCCGTATGCTCGCATTTTCTCAAGCCCCGAGAAGAACAGAGTGTTAGGAAGGCGGAAACAATGAAAGCAAAAGAAGAACAAGTGTTTGTGAGATTTGCTCTGCGTTTTATTCTCCTTGCCCATCACTGGTGGCAGCATTCCGTACTTAAAACGGCTCAAAGACTGCACCAGGGACTGACTCGGAATATTAGTGGGGACCTGTTGCTATATATATCCATGGTTCCCTGTTCAGTGTGCGCTTTATGGATGGTTGCTTTGTCAAATCAAGTTTTTCTCTTCCGCTATTTCAGCTGGCCGTGAGCATGTGTGGTGGTCATTGGCCGGGCCCCCATCTATGAAATTATTTGCATCTGCTTTTGGTCATTTCTGATTTGCCAGTATCATGATTATGGGTGTGTTTGGAAAAGTCTTGAATATATTTTTTTATTTGTTTTGATGAAGGTAAAAAATATATATTATTTTCAAATATTTTCAAAACAGCACTTCAGGATGTCCTCAGCATGCTATCCTTTATTTTTGTTGTTGAGAGAGGATTTTGGATGCCGCCTAGGGCCCTTTTAGCGTATCTGATGGTTGATAAAAATGCTTGTGTTGTTAAAAATATTTCTATGTTACAACTCCTGGTTTTATTTTTAATTTTAGAACATTTTTGACTATTTGTGATATAACCAGATAATTATTTCATTGATTTTTAATCCAAAAGCAATGCAGTATTTGGTATTGCGCTTTAATAAGCTAATATTAAAAAATAAATTAATAATAATAATATTTTAATATATTTTTTAATAAAAAATTACTTTAAAAAACTACCTTAATAAATTAAGAAACCACCTGTCTGAAGGCAGTCTACCACGAGCCCCCCAGGTGGCGTTATTATGTCCAAACCAACCTTGTTTGGCAACAGGAGTACAAGTGCACTTACGCTGAGCTAATGGATATAAGAGGTGTAGGGTTATATAATGAAGTCAGATTCGGTAATTCTACGGGTATGGGTTCATAAAAAGTTCTTCATTGCCAGCAGCGGTTCCACCCCTTTCAGGTCTGGAACTTCAAACAAGAAGCTTTCCGTAGGTCTGAGTTTGGGAATAACATGATTGTTTCGGATCATATATCACATACCTTTTCTGGCTATTTTGATGAGATTCTTGACAAAAACCATGCAAGCAAGATCCATACAGCTGCTGAACGGAACAGCAAAGCTAGTGTCGAAAGGAAAGCTGTTGCAGGAACAGCAGTGCCTCTTTGCATCAGTATTTTGTGTTGTTTAAGAGATTGAAGAGAGGGTATATTTCTCAGAAGAGTGGGCATAGTGCACTAACTCTACACATTTCCTTGCCTCTACATGTAAATCTTCAATGCTAGGAAGATATTGGAGGTGTTTGAAAAAATAATCAAAATTATTTTTCAAAATATTTTTTTTTAGAAATACATTAAAATAATTTTTTTTTAAAAAAAATATTTTTAACATCAACACAACAACCAATTCAAAAACACTAAAAATTTAAATTAAAGCAAAAACAAATTAAAATTTTAATAAAAAACACTTTTAAAACAAACTCAAACACAGTTTCAAAGACAAAAACATACGGGCCTATAATGACAAAAACAAAAGCTACATAATTAAAATATACCCAAATCAAATGCTACCCTTTCCAACCACCTGAAATTCAGAAGCAAGTTAAAAATAGTCTAAATAAGAAACCATCATGTCAAATGGGTGATGCCCGATTCTCTTAAATTAACACACTTTGCAATCAGGGAAAATGGATGACATTCAAAGCCCACCTCCTCCTGAAGAAGACTAAGACTAGGACCGGTCGAGCTTTATGAGGCCTTCTATGGCTCATCTAACTGGTCCTGAAGTAAAACAATAAGCCAGGGTTAGATCTCAAACAATCTGGTTCTCTAGTGATACAGAAAAACCATAACTTCCAGCAGATATATCATTGACTATAAGCTAACACAGAGAGGAAGCGAAACACCAACCTGGGCATCCGATGTCCAAAGAGTGAGGTTATCCCTTAGGAGTTGCATAATTAGAGTGCTGTCCTTGTACGATTCTTCTCCCAAAGTGTCTAGCTCAGCAATAGCTTCCTCAAATGCCTGAACAAAGAGGTGGCAGGGCAGAAGTAAAAAGAATTTATTCATGGATACAAGGACTGTATAACTTGTTGCAATCTCTGGTGAGCATACACCAAAGGGGGAAAAGGACCTCGGTCATTTCAAAAAGACAATGGCTGATAATTGGTGTACTACTAAAACCACACACACTGAAACAGGCATTGGTGATGAAGAAATGTCAGGAACACTTGAGGAACTAAATGGAATTTCTGTTAAATTTCGTGTGTCCACAAGTGAGTGCAAATACGGTAGGACGTGTGCACAGCACATTATAAAGCTTGAGCAATTGAAACTACTTGAAAAGCTCGTGTGAGTCCTAAATGTTTATGTTCATCCATGCATCAAACAATGATTCTAATACGAGCATTTTCCCATTCAGAAATTCCGCTTCATTTCTCTTGCACAGCAGTAAATGCTGAGAAACAGAACTTCTTGGCTTAACTTTGGAAGGCACCAAAAAAAGAGGAAAAGGAAAGGAAACAAGAAGAAAAAAGAACAAGAGGCCCGTTAACTCCGATCCACTCATACAAGAATAATTTATTCTCAGATAGACATAATTATTGTCAAAGTAGGAAAATAAAGCGAGCATACCTGTTTCGCCATGCTGCAGGCTTTGTCAGACTGGTTGAGAATCTCATAGTAGAACACAGAGAAATTCAGTGCCAAACCCAGCCTTATTGGATGTGTTGGTGCAAGATCCGCGGCCGCAATATCCTTCATGATTGCAACACGTCCAACGTTTATCAATCAAAACATAAAAACACTTCCATTCTACTTTTCCTTTAATCAAACTTTCAATTCACTCAACCCTAATCCAAACCCCCCAAAAAAAAATTGAAAAACAAAAATCTCCAATACTCGCTATAAATCCAATCAACTCCATTAAAAACTGAAAGCTAGAGATTGTAGCTTCTTGCTGTAAAGCTAAAAACCCACCCAGTTAGTTATCCAAACACTTGAAAATAAATCTTAGATTAAGCATAAATCCACAAAACACCAAACAGAACAGAACAGGGAAAAAAATTCGAAGATTATTAATACTGATACCTGAGCAGCCTTGTAAGACAACATAGTATCTTCAGCAGCAGCCTTTCTCTCATCACCAACCTTAAACTCAGCCATATACCTATGATAATCCCCTTTCATCTTCAAATAAAAGACCTTGGATTCACTCGCAGTAGCAGATGGTATGAGATTCGAGTCCAACAACCTCAAAATACTAGCACAAACATCAGATAACTCGCTCTCGACTTTAGATCTATATTCCTTAACAAGCACAACATGATCCTCGTTCTTTCTGCCTTCCTCCTTTTGCTCAATCGAAGACACAATCCTCCAGGCAGCACGAAGTGAGCCGATCACGTTTTTGTAAGCGACAGAGAGGAGGTTGCGTTCCTCAACGTTGAGTTCACCGCCAGGTGTGTTGCCGATGACCAGCTTTTGCATGAACTGGACCATCTCCTCGTAGCGTTCGGCTTGCTCGGCGAGCTTGGCAAGGTACACATATTGGTCTCTAGTGAGGTTGTCTGGGACAGTGGTGGTGGTTACCATTTTGCTCAGAGACAGAGAGAGAGAGAGAGAGAGAGAGAGATCGTGCTTCAGTGGGATTAGGAGAGGAGAGGAGAGTGGTTTTTCTTTGGTTGGTTTGGATTTTGTGAATTAAAAAAAAAATAGAAAACTAATTAAAAATATTAAAATAATAGTACAATTGAAAAAGAAAAAAAATAAAAGCCGAGTAGCATAATTTGGACATGTTGCGGTTGGGAACGTCAATTTTATAGACATCATTTAGAAAAAAAATTAAAAAAACATGGTAGAGGAGAGATTAAAAAATTAGTAATATCAAAAGATTTTAATGAAATGAAATTAATAATATTAAAAAAATCATCACTAATAACTCAAGAAAATTATATTTATTGCTAAAAATAAATGAATTATCTTTCACCTTTGAGTGTGAAATACAATTTAATTATATTATTGTTGGTAATATTTCTTGATTTAATTAAATTTATTTTATTAAATTTTTTTAATAATATTGGTAGTGTTGTAATTAAGATTTTAATGTCTCTAGATTTTAATGTGTATTTATAATTTATAAATAAAATAAATTTTAATGGACTTAAGGGACTAATAGCTGACATCAAACCCCATTTAAAGAGAACCTTAAGTATGTAAATTAAATAATAAAGATTTAAAACTGAAATAATTAAACAAACTGTCATGTATCCCTAAAAAAATCTCGGCCGAAATAATCTCCCTTGCATAAGATAAGATAGTTGAACTTTGTACCCTTTGGAAAGTCTCAACCGACTTGCTGCCTTGGTGTACTAGGGCTATTAGGAATCCAAAACTTGCTGATTATGCAGAAATAATTAATGTAGAAATCCAAAACCTGCCGTCTATGAAATTAATTATACCTATGTCGCCTATGTGTTGTCCTTTGCCAGCATGCAGACCTTGTCAATTAATCTCAGGTTCTCGTATGAATCCTTAACAAATACGTAACTCATGGGTCGCCTTTATTGTCCAACCCAAACAAGGAATCCTTGCCATAATTAATTCTGGTTTCTAACATGAAATCCTCTCTAAAATAATCCTAATCATTTCCATTTATATTATTTTTGTAAAAAATAAATTCTTAATGAATAAAAAGTGCACAAATTATATGAAAACAAATAGTAAAACTTGTATAGCAATTTCCAACCCATATTGCAATGTCTTCTTGAATTTCAATTAACCTGAAATCATAAACTAAAACAATACCTTTAGAAACTTTTAATAAAACTGCAAACTGATCTAATAACTTAATTCAGAATTATGCTTTTATAAAATTATATATTATGAAACATTAAGTTAAAAATCGAATTTGATTGTCCAATCCTTACAAAATTAGAATCAAGAAAAAGAAAACTATATCTATATGTTTAAAATAACTCCACAGAAAACAAATTGAATAGAATTATGAAGTCTAATTCTCAAACAATCTAATATTGAAAGATAAAATTTAAAAAAAAACTAAATAAAAAAAGAATTGAGATGTTGGAGAGTGAAATTGAAAAAAAATAAAAAATGACAAAAAAATAAACGGAATCAACTTGTCAAACTTGCGACTCGAGGGAACCCGATCATATAACCCCGTGGAAAGAAAATTAAAAAAATTATGAATCCAATTAATAAAGGACTCAAATTATAAATAGAATCAACCTGGATCAACTTGTCAAACCCGCGACCTGGGTCAATAGACCAAAATAAAACCATAGAAAAAAAATCAAAAAAAATTATAAAGCCTAGTTCTCAATAAACTCATTATTGAAGGATAAAATTGAAAAAAAAAATCAATTGAAAAAAAACAGTCCTAAAAAAAGTTCTAGTCCATCTAGTTCAACTTGTTAAATTTACAAGATTGAAATAAATTCATAAAAAATAAATCAAAATAAATTATAAACCTTGACTTCCAACTAAATAAAAAAAAACTTTAAAAAAAAAAACTAAATACAAGCACTATTATAATAAATAATATTTTATAGATGTAACTATAGTGATTTAGTCATACCCTTTAGTATTTTGTTACTAAAGATATGTAAACCCCTAATTATAATTTTTCTAAGTTATTAAAATATGAGAAATTTAACCGATAGTAAAATGAGTTAAATTAAATTAAAGCTACCTAAATTAATATAAAAATAGTGAAATTAATGAAATGAAAAGTGAATATAGTGCTAAATTATTAGAAAGAAAAATTTATAGAAATCAAATAAATATGTAAGACCAAGAGAGGTCAATATTTAAATAATAAAAGGTTAAAGATTTATATACAAATGATAAGATGACTCATAGGATTTAAAGGATTAATGTATATGTTTTATGAAAGAGTTAAACTAGAAAATTTAGATTTTTCTTGTGTAAAAATAACCTGCAGACCAATTTAGCGCTATTAAATATAATGCTCAATCAAACCGTCGGATCAGACTGAAAATCGAGAGTAGGGTGAATTACCCTTATTTTTAGAGTCTTAAATGTTCATATATCTTGATGTATTATGTGTGATTCCTTATGAGCGATCTTTGCTTCAGGGGATTGACATCAGAGAAATTCTTGCTGGTGCGGCATTGATGGATGAGGAAAATAGGACCTCAGAGGTAAGTGTTGATTCTCATATTTCTATGCTAGAAACTTGTCATATTTGATTGTTGTGTTTTTAGTTGATTGAACTACAGAGCAGTTTCTTGATTCAAATTGGTTACTGTTTTGCTCATGGATTCCAATTTATAGGTGTCCTAGTCTGTGGGATCTAAACAGTATTTGGAATATTCCATGTTACCAAAGCAGGATCCTTGGCACTTCAGCTCATGCAATTGAAATAGAAACAAGCTTGGTTTATGCCAGTTTCAAAGATGTTGGGTTTTTTGGGCATGCCTGGTGGGTAGTGAACGTTTGGACAAGACTTTTCAAATTAGATGCTTTTAAGTTTTGGAGCTTTCTCAAAAAGGTTGTAGACCCCCGTGCCCTTGAGCTTTTGAAATGAATAATCTAAGTTCCTAGGATGATGGACAATGTATGGTAAGAAGGTAAGAAATGTGGACTCAAAATACTTGGTGGTCCAAGTAGATTGGTATCCTTCTGGAGAATTTTGTGCTTCCACCCCTTTTCTGCTGAGCAGATAGATGAGTCATCTAAGGATATCATAAATGTAAGTTTGGTGTAAAGTGGATCTTGCATGAATTATCATTCTCCTGTTTTAATCAAGCATGCGAAAGACCAATTCATGCTTGCTGTTTCATCTTCTGCCTTACCTCTATAGCTGCAGAAATGGGATCGGTTACCGGTGACTGTTCTTAGAACTAATATAGAGTGTTTTCTCATCTTAGTAGTTGAGGAGCTTTCTAGATGAGTGCAATTAGACTGCTTCGGAGTCATGGCCTGAAAACTCAATCAATATATTCCATTGTCCCTTCTGGAGTAATGTTGCAGTCTATTTAGTTCTGTGGGAAAGCTACTTATTTTATTTTGTGAGTTCTATCAACATGTTCAGTTCTTTGTTCAGAGGTCAATGATTATCCACTCTGCTGGTTTTACTTTGCTTGCCATGGGACTGGCTGCGTAATTAACTATGGCTTGATGTCTTAGTTTTACATTCTGTTCTGTATTTGTGCATTGCAGTGGGATCTTTCTTCTGATCATTACATTCCTCCTCCAGCTTAGGAACAACCCTGCAGCTTTGCTAGCTTTATGTTGGTATTGGGCTTTTCTGATGGAGTGGGATCTAAGGTACGGATTCCTTTTCCATAATAAAAGCTTGGCACTATTTAAGTTCTCAGAAATTCAAAACCAGGACAGCCTATTACTATTTAGCAGGTACTTGCAACAGCTGGTGATGGAATCACTCGGGAAGGAATTTGATCTTGATCGTAAGTTTTGTATAATTTTGCATGATGTATTTGTTGGTTCTGTCTTGCTGCGTCCTGATGCGCTGATTTATTTATTTCTAGTTACATTCAACAACTTGGACCCCAAGGGCCATGATTGGGAGCTTGAACAAGGTGTCACATGTGATCACTACCTATTTGGAATGTTGCTGGTGGATGTGCAGACACGAGCCAGTATATAAACACCAACAGTGGCTTTAGTTCTAGACCATGGAGATGCCATTTCAATTCCGTTGATTTTCTATTAATAAATGCTCAACATGTTCTCTTCTAGATCTGTTGGGGCTCTTATTGGGCTTTATGAGCGGGCAGTTGGGATATGTGCCTCAATTGTTGCCTCTAAATTGCATGTGGTTCTGGAAATGAAGGTTATTATTGTGGTTTTTGCCAGTGCTCAACGAGGCAAGGTAAGTAGATTCTTCTCCGATGTGCACTTTATCTGATTTGCTAGTGCTAATGCCAGATCTGCATGCATGACTTTGTCTGACTACTCCCGGCCCCAACCCACAAATAGTATGTGCTCGGACTGACCTCGTTGATTGTAAATTGCTTTTCACAAACAAATGCGTTCTCAGTTTTTTTATGGCATTCACGTGTAATAAAAATATGGTTAATATTAATCAAACACTTTAAACCAGCATTGCAGTCCTAGCAGCAGCACCAAACACCTACCAAGTAGCTTCGACTTCTAAGTCTTAAAAAAGCCCTTTTTTCAAACTTTTTTTTTTTAATGAAAATATCATAACAACCTTAATAAACATATTTCTACTCTTAAATTAGTATTTAATCTGTTAAAAATTAAAATTACACTGAATTAAAAAAAAATCTTAAACCATAATCTATCTTTTTTTTCAAACAAAATTATAGCTAAACAACACTTTAATAGAATTTTTTTCATCAAATATAACACGTTGATACTAAAATTAATATTTTTTTTTAGCTAGAATATAGGTAACTAACATTTTTATTTATTTATTATTTTTTAATGATCTTCTCTCTTATGTCTGAAACAAGAACTGAAAATTATAAAAATTATTCAAAAAAGTGCATCTTAAACAATTATATATAAACTATACCAAGGCTACCACGACAAACTTAAACCTTGTTTTTTTTCCCCTGCAAGCAACAATTTCATTTTATGTTTTTGTAAAATCAAATAATTTTTTATAATGTAATAAACTTGGAAAAAGAAAATTGTGAAATAGATCAAATAATTCCAAGCTAACAAGGATAAAATGTTTAGGCGAAACCACCGTGTTTTCCCCCTCACAATATACGGAAAAATACTAATCCCTATTAGGTTTGTTTTTTAATTTTAATTTTAATGCCTAGCTCTAAAATATACTTGGTCAACTTAACTCAGAAAATTTTAAAAAATATAGGAAGAAAAAAGGGCAAAAAAGCTTCCAAAAAGTTAAACGTATATCCAAGATGGAATTGCGAAATGGCACTCAAGTGTTCGGTCCAATTTTTTTATTGCAGTAAAATCATTCTTTGAAAATATTTTAAATATTATAATGAGTTAATATCAAAAATAAATTTAAAAATAATATTTTAATATATTTTTAAATAAAAAAATAATTTTCACATACATTTTCAAATAAATCCTTTAGCTCTGTTTGATGATACAATCCAACCACGCTTCTATAATATTTTGATTTTTTTTTTATTTTTAAACTAATTTTTTTAAAATTATTATTACGCTAATAATTAAAAAATCAGTGTATATATATATTATTTTAATATATTTTTAAACAAAAATTACTTTAAAAAACAATATACACCTCAGACAATACAAGCCCCTTCATCTGTTGCTTATACGCAGAACTATAGGAGCTATACCCGAAAAGATAAGGATAATTGTTGAGGTTTTAACCAATTGCTTATGAAACGGGCTTCTTAGCAATGGGTTGGCAAGAGCAAGAGCTACAAAATTTCTTCAATCGAACTATGAATTAGATTCCACGTAAAATGGTTCTGATAGGAAGACGCCAACATTTACTTAGTTGTGTGACCAAACCAATTTTGTAACGTCCAAAACATTCCTTTTTACCACCAAGCAAACTCATCACGCCAGAAAATATGGAAAATGAAAATTCATTATTTCCAACTGAAACACCGTAAGATACATTTCTGTTCATTAAAGCCAATTGTGCAGTTTGGAAGGGGAGTCCAGGGGACAACTAACGAGATTTCATCTTACCAATGAATTTGAATTGGCACTCGGAAATACTTGACAAAGAAGAATATTTACAGATTAAATGATGTCAGGGAAATCAATTCGTCTGTAGCATGAAAAGAATGGCTCACAGGTGAAACTCCAAGCTGCAATGGCAGCAAAAGCAAAGCATGAATACAACAGTGGATCCCAACATGTACCAAGGACATCAGAGAAGCTTGGATATAACATGACAGGAAGTCCAGAAGGCTTTT
This sequence comes from Populus tomentosa, assembly GCA_018804465.1. Lineage (NCBI taxonomy): Eukaryota > Viridiplantae > Streptophyta > Magnoliopsida > Malpighiales > Salicaceae > Populus > Populus tomentosa. Next base: position 12,333,606 of record CM031977.1, on the reverse strand, counting down.
GAGGCAGCCCCGAAGAGTACAGGGTTTTGATATAACCTGTTAAGTAGAGAAACCAGAATCATCGGGAGAATGTCAGCAAAAATTTTCTTTCCAGTTATAGTTGAATGATAATATGCATATCAAAATATCATTCGAGGAAAATGTAGACTTAATGGATATTGTGTACAAGAAAACCAAACATAAAGATAATCGGATGACCATTGCAAGAAGAAAAACCACTAAATTAATAACAATTTAAATTAGATAGCATACCCAATGGCAGTTGCTCCCCAAGATGCTACATTATAAATGACTTTGCTTCCATCCCAGGCCTTCCGAAGCTTTCCTTTTTTCTTTTTTACTGAGAATGTCTTGCTAAGGGCTAAAAGAAATATAACAGGAAATGTCAGAATTCTTTTGCATTAAGTGCTGAAAAGGAAGCTTATTTCAGCTGAAGAATAAAATGTGCTCGGAACAGGACTAGAAGTTATTATAAAAGCTTTGAACTGACCTTCCTGGAGTTGCGTAGGGGCCAAATCCTGCAAGTAGAAAGTACCCAAATAAGAATCTCGGACAAAATGTCTTTGTAAGCACTAAAGACACCAAAACATTTACTTGCAGCCCACATGCAGCAGATTAAAAGCCAGCTCATTGTGGTCATACAACGAACACAGTTCAGTACTCAAAACATCTTGCATCAAGCAATAAAACAGCTGCAAACTGTGGTCAAACAGGATATTTCATTCTAATGATATCCATTGGTTGCATGGACACGTATGTTATAAGGTTTTCCTCCAAAAAATATGTAAATCGTAGATTCCAACAGCTCCTATTCACTAATATTATTACCCCTCGATGTTCTACATTTATAAGTGTATCCATGTGTGCAGTAGTGCCTCTGTGGATATGCACATACATCCATGTATTTTATTGTGCTGATATACAAGCAATAGACGAGACTAATTTTATAAATTCTTGGGAATCAACCAGCCTGGAGCATTCGTCTAACAGTTGTGGATCACAGATACAACAGGTAGGGCAAAAGGGTTGATGGCACAAACGCCAAAGAAGATCACAATGATTAGCACAATTTATTACTTCAACAATTATGGAAAAGGTACCATGAACTAATAACATCACATACCTTTGTCTGCTTAAGAGACAACAAATAGGCAGCCATGAAGCACGCGATACCCTCTACTATATCTTCTTCCCGGACAAGGACATAATCTTCCTGATCTGATTCATCAATTTCAGCTTCCCAGAGATCATTCTCGCTGATCATGTCCCAAGAACTACCTTCTTCTGCCACCATACAAGAGCTCATTAACATCTAGGCTATATAATGAGGAAACTACCATCCTAAATATCCAAGCACTGATGTTCTACATATAAACTTCAGCATACAAATAAATCTGCATGCAATTGGTAACAACAGATCAGCTAAATTATGGCAGGACGCATCTCTCAGCACTTACCAGTAATGTTTTGTGAAACAGAGAGTTGTGCACACTCAAGCTTCTCAAGGAAGTCAGGGCATTCAACTCTCGATTTGAGGAAGTCGCATAACTGCATCAGGAAAAAACAACGAAGTGATTGCCGTCTTATTGAACCACAGATAGCTTAAATAACACTCAATTTTGCAAATTAACCAAATAAAACAGCCAAACAAATTCCATCCAGAAAATACTAAGTTCTAGCTTCTTTCACATTATCAATTATGTCCATATTATCCAAATAAATTAGTTGTCTATGAAATACTAACCGTATCCTTGAATTATGCAGTTTAAAAAAGATAGCGAGAGATAAAAGAAAAAAGACAACATCTCAGGAGCAAACTTCAACACTCTCTCTTCTACATTTTATTTGTTTAACTCCAATAATTCACAGCATCCAGTTCGTTCTCCTTCTTTTTCCTTCTAAATTCATCCAAATATTAATTATCTAATGATAGTTATTAGCTAAATAAAGTTTTCTTGTAATCGAAAACCTATAACATCAATTAGAAAACAAGGCCATTAGCCAAAAACTCTACCTCATCGGCTTCTTGATCGCCAAGGGAAGTTGATGAGCTGTCTCGGCTCGGCGACGACTCCACTTCCTTGGATTCCTCTCCGCTGCTATCCCCGTCATCGTCAAATCCGTCAGCGTTATTTAGCAATTCAAGAGCTCTCTGGCACTGCTCCAGCACTGCCTTCAAGGTTTTTCTCCTCACGCGCACCTGATCGTTGTTTCTCTCCTTTAAATCCACAGTTGACGGCGGTATCGAACTCGAAACCTCGATTTCCATGCCGTGTAATGTTTTCTTTAAGGTTTGTATAATCGTTTGTTGTCTCTCGAAGTCAAAACCCCAAAAGAAATTAAAAAGGTAATTCGTGTTCCGTAAGGATCCGAGAAACAGTTTCCGAGGAAGAATAAGCAGTGTTTGGATTCGACATCCTATCGATTGATGTCTGCGGGGGAAAGGGGAAGCCGAGGGAGGGGATTGTAGCTCTCGCTGGAGCCGCCGTGTCGGGTAGCTCTTCCTTTCCTTTTATACATTTATTTAATATATAAAAATAGTGAGGTAACGTTAGGTTTTTTTGTTCCGTAGAATGGAGTTTTGGTCCCCAATTGCACGGCTCAGTGATATTCTTATTTTATTCCAACTTATATATTATATATATAAAAAAACTTAAGCTGTATTTGTTTCCGAAACCAGTTTTTAGAAAACTACTTTATAAATTTTTCTATGTTTTTTTTATTAAAAAAATTGATTAATAAAAAATATTTTCTCATCAATAAAAAATTTAACTTAATTTTTAAAAAAATATTTTCTTTTTATTTTAAACAAAAAATACTTTCTAAAAATTATAAAAAAATTAAAAATATTATATTATTTGTTGATTATATCAAATTTGATTCTCAAACTTTTGATTATTGTATATATTTTATTTTAAATATTTGCTTTTCAATTTCATCCCTTAGAATTTAATTTTTATATTAATTTTGGTCTTTGTTTTTATAGTTGTTATTTGCTTTTCCCTTATCATTTTTTAATTGAAAATTTTTATTTATCAAATTTGCTCCTCATTATTTTAATAAACTTGAAAAAAATAAAACATTAATAAGTTATTTTACAGCTCATTTTCCATGACATAACCAAACACTGAAAAGTATTTTCCAACTTTTTTTCCATTACACTACCAAACATCAGAAAATAATTTACTTTTCTGGAATTCACTTTCCAAAAAACACTATTTATCAACAAACAAATGAGACCTTATAGCGCGTAAATGTTTCTATAGCAGTTAATATTCTCATTTTTATTCCAACATGTATATTATGCAAAAACTTACCGGCCATGAATTTTTACTATAATGCTAGGTACATTTTATTCTAAATTATTATAATAAAATCATCATATTTTTCTCTAAAAGAAACTGGGTGTCTTTTGTAAAGGAGATAAGTAAATATTTTTAATAACTTATTGGTCATTAAAAAGTTATCATGTGTTATATCCATCTTTTTTACTTTTTTACCTTTATATTGGGGATAATTTGATTTTTTTTTCAATGACTCATTGCTCATTAAAAGATTATCATAGAGTATATCTATTTTTTTTATTTTTCAAAACAATAAAATAACTAATTTACTCTAAATGTAAAAAATTTATAATTATTGACCAAAAATATTTTATTCTTTTTATTATTTATAAAATAGTGAAAAGTTATTTTTAACCTTAGAATCATAAAACAATAGCTCATATATCTAAGTACATTTTCATCCTTTCAAGGAGATTTTTTTTTGTTAATTTCAAATTCATGGCAAAATTTTTGGTCTTCTTATGTTGATTAATAATATTTAAATTCAAAAGATTGCTAGTGCGTTCGCTTCATGCGCTAGTGGATAAGAGGCATCAACACCATTTAGGTGATGGTGCTATCATAACCCAATTTTGAATCCCAAAAAATTATTTTATAAAAAATATATTTTTAAAAATAAAAAATTCAAAATTCAAAAATATTTTCGGGACATAATGAGATAAGTCCTCGAGCTACAACAGACCAAAATAACTAGACTAGGATATTTTGACTCGACGAGTTAAATAAAGACTTTATGAAAGGAAGTGGAGGTTGAAATCCAACCTGACCAAAATTAGAAGAATTAATTAAGTTTAAAGACTTAATTAAACTTTTAACGAGTCTAATTGGCTTAATGAAAGACTTAATTGAAGAAAAATTAAATTTAAAAGTCAATTTGGCCAAAATTGAATGAACTAATTAATTTTAAGGATTAATTTACTTCTAATAGGTTTTATGGATCCATTCAGATGTCATTAGCCGAAACTAATCAATTGATTGTCCCGGTCATCCATGCAGATGCCATCAGCTAAAGCTAATCAACCATTTATTCCGGTCATTCATTCGGATACCATTAACTGAAGCTAATAAATTATTTGTCAACATTTACGCATTTGATAGTCTAATATCTGTACTAACACAATACGATAACATTCATGATAAAGTATTTCATAATTCAACGTTATGAAAAAGAAAGGTGAAAGTCACCTACCTACTCCATCTGTAGGTTGTCCTTGTCTTGGCAATAGTCTGATTCTGGCCGCACCACCTAAGACATCACCAGTCACAAATCAGTATATATATCACCATACTTATTTCAAAGAGTTCATATGTTCACATTCAAATGTTCCACATTTTACACCATCATACAATGAAATTGTCGCAAGCATTTAAGTCATTTATGCCCTGGAGGCTTATTGTAGAAGTCGGCAACAAAACTGATTTGTAGTTGGCCACACGATTCAGCAGCGAAAATTGATTCGTTGTGGCCATACAATTCAATAGTGAAAACTGGTTCGTTATAAGCTGCATAATTCAATAATTAAATTTTTTTTGCTGTAGGATGCACAATTCGGCAACGAAAACTGTTTCACTACAAACATCTCAATTTCGATAGTGAATCATAATTTCATTACAGACAATACTACTTCGACAACGAATCACAAAATCACTGCAGACAACATCACTTCAGCAGTGAATCACAAATTCACTACAGCACACACACTTTCAGCAGCAATGCTAATTCGCTGCAGACAACTCAGTTTTGACAGTGAATCACAATTTCGCTATAGATCATGCATTTTGGCAGCGAACGCTAATTCGCTACATGCAACTCAATTTCATAGCGAATCACAAATTCATCGCAGGAAACTCATTTTTAGCAGTGAATCACAAATTCGCTGCAGAACACACATCTTCAGTAGCAAATGTTGATTTATTGCAGACAACTCAATTTCAGCAGTGAATCACAAATTCATTGCAGAACACACATATTCAGCAGCAAATGTTAATTCACTGCAGACAACTCAATTTTGATAGCGAATCACAAATTCGCTACAGAACATATATTTTCAACAACGAATGTTAATTTGCTGCAAATAACTCAATTTCAACAACGAATCACAAATTCGCTACAGGAAACTCACTTTTGGCAGCGAATCACAAATTCGATGCAGAACACACCTTCGACAACGAATGTTAATTCATCGCAAGCAACTCTATCTCGGCAGCAAGTCATAAATTTATTGCAGAATACACACATGCATTTTCAATTCCAGCACATATTATATCATCAAATCCTAGCAGAGTTATGTGGCTTTAACATGAGCACACATATGCATTCTCAATTACAGAACATAATATATCATCAAATTCCAGCAAAGTTACATGGTTTTAACATGAACACACACATGTATTCTTAATTCCAGCAAATATTTGTCATCAAATCCTAATAGAGTTTCATGATTTTAACATGAACACACACACATGTATTTTCAATTCCAACACATATTTGTCATCAAATCCCATCAGAGTCACATGATTTTAACATGAACATACACATGCATCTTTTTACACAATGCATTCTGGCCAGCCCCATTGTTGTGGCTGGCCCTTTACCCAGTTTTATTCTTTCCATTTTATTCATTACCCTTAGTTAGATGCTTTAGAAATTGGCCTCATTTCATCTTTGTTGTTTATCCTCTTAGTTGTTTTCAGTTTCCTTTATAGTTAGCCTAAGGGTTTTAGGTTAATTTTTCTTAGGGATCTTTCATCATTTTTAGTTCTGGGTTTGAAGAATAAGGGGGTAAAAGGAGACTATATGACCCATACCTTTCAAATCTAAGTAGGTCTGGACATTTTGGTAGTATTTTCCCTCTCCTTTTCTTTCATTTCTCCTTTTTTCTTCCTCTCTTGGTTCTTTTTTTTCTTGTTAGTTTCCTCCCACCCGTTCCAGCCCCCTTTCCTTCCCTTTAAGCAGCTGCACAACCTTCATTCACGATCTCAACTCTCTCACACATGTTCAAGAGGTATTTTTTAATGGTTTTGGTTTGAATTTTTGTTGGGAAGAAGGAAAAGAGAGATAAGCAACTGCTGCAGACAGACTTTAAGAAAAGAAAGGGTCATCTTCTCTCTCTCTTTGCATTTTATACTTCACATAAACTGAGGTATGGTGTTTGGGGTTGGTTTAGAGGTGTTCTTGTTCGTGTTTTGATTTGTTTAAAACTGGTTTTACCCCTTCCTCTTGGCTCCTTAAGACAACCTGATTATTTTCCTAACTTTTAATTAGGCTAAGTCGTTGTTGATTCAGAAATCGACAGCGGTGGTAGGTCTGTTTGGACCCTTTTTTTATGTTTACAATAAACTTATGGAGCAACAGAGATTAATAGTTATGGCGGATCTAGGTTATTAATCTTAAAAAAAGCATTCGATCAAATCAAATATGGACTGCGAATAGTTATGTTGTCTAGATTAATCAACTTATCTAGTTCTTAAAGCTACCATTGAATTAAATTATTAGTACAGACACTATGGTTGTTTGATGGTTATGGTTTGTTATACGACGGATCTATTAACTAATCAATGTTAAGAAAAGATAAATATTCAAAATATAAATTGATGTATCGTTTCAATTATCGGTTCTGATTTTTATAGACAAATGTCTACTTGAAGCCAAGGTTTTTTTTCTCTTGATAGGTTTTTTATTTATTTAATTTAGCTAGATTGTTTTATTCTGCTATAGCCTAGATAACCTCAAAATCCCCTCCAATTGCATATCGTATAACATACAAAATTTGAACTAAACCTTCCTCATAGGATCGACCCCTTACTTGCTCTATACTATCTTGTTTATTTAAGTTAGGGTAATTAATTTGTATGATCGCGACATCATAACAAATTTTAGCGTCATTGCTAGGAAAGTGATTTTAGTTTATTCTTGTACTGTGATTATTATTTGTTATGCGATTGTTATTTATTTTGTTGGAAAAAAAAACAGTGTTGCTTGCAGATATTTTGGTGGAATTAGGCCTTAGCCTTTTCTTTCTTGAAGGAAAACGACGTTCTAAACAAGACCAGTCGCATTTGGCCACTAGCCCCACCCTCTCGAGGCTAAATTCTGATGTTTTTTAGGGTAATTAATTTGTGTGACTGCGACATCGCAACATGGATCTAAAGTGAATCTTATTCTAAAGTCGTTGACTCTAACTCTTTCAACCCATGTGCTAGCAGGGGTGCTATGTGGTTACTTGCTTTTATTTAGGTTGTGTAAGGGGTTTGAGGTGGTCTATAGAGTGCAGCTAATGATAGTTTATGGTGAGATATGATGTTTGTTCTGTTAGGTGTTTCATGTTACTTAAGAGATAATGCTGACTTACTGACTTAGGTGGGAGCAATGATATTTTGGATGGTTGATGTGAACATTGCTGTAAAGGAAATGGTGTCTTGCATGAAAAAGGAAAAAGGAAAAGAAGGAGAAAAACTAGTTGATTGTAAGGTGGTAAAAAGTTATCTAGTTCACATTTCTAGGGAGAAAAACATTCGGTCAAGATATGAAAGGGGTGAAGGAGATCAAGTTGATAAAGAGTATGAGGGGTTAGCTTGTTCTAGCAGCTTAGTCTCTCTTTAAATTGCTTCCATTTACCAATGTTGTTGTGCTTGTGACTTTTTTTATGTTAATGTCTACTTTATATATCTTTTTTTTATCCTTCTCTTCATCCTTAATGAGCTGCTAAATTCTCATGTTTGCTCAATTTCTCTTACTTTTTACTCATTTCTTGTATTTTAATTTACATAGACACCTTTTAGTGGTAGCATAGAAATTTGTGTTTGTATTAATACCTCAAAATTATCAGCTAAACCACATCATCCCTTCTGCTATGAGTTGATCTGGACCTTTATTGTTTCTCTTGCAAAATTGCTAGCTATGCTTTTATAGAAATATTGTTATTATAAAGTTGTTATATAGGATTACAAAAATGCCATTTGTTGGGTATACCTATTACTAATCTTCTAGGCATAAATACTCTTTTTTATATTAATGCATATTTTCAACATCTGTTTGCTTTATATTTTTTATGTTTTCCTCTTTGTATAAATCACTTGAAGTTTGTGAAAAGATAATGCTATAGGTGCTTATTTACTATGTGATATACAACTCCACATCTTTAAACACATTTCTTTTACTATTAAGTAGCTCCAACATCAAGTACTTTGTTGGAGAAACAACGCAATGAAAATAGGGTGACCATCAATCAAATACTGTGTATGCTTTCGAACACCAAGCACCTTATTTTTTTTCTTTTTTCAAAAATATATCATTGTACAATCAATAAGCACCATTTTTCTAAATCATAAGCTAAACAATTTACTTGTCAAAGCACCAATTATAAACTATAATTTATTTTGGGGATGATGGCATAATAGTTGTTCGATCCCAAACTACAACAAACATGGTCAAAACTACTATTCTGCTTAGTTGCTAGTAGTGCCATCAAGCCCTCTTTCTCATGGTGTAGTGTGTATCAACAGTAGTGGGGCAATTTGTCTTCAATGAACTTTTCTTTTTTTCCCCCTTATTTTCTCTCTCCTTCCTAAAAAATTATAGGTTAGTCATATCTGTTTTTGGTATTTCAATTTCAGTCTTTATTTTTTATTTATATTTTTTGTTTTTGACCCTTTTATAAAAGTTTTGTTTGTTTTTAATTTTGTCATTCAATTTCAATTTGTCATATATTTTTTATTCTTCGGTTCAGTCCTTATTCATGTGATTTTTAATTTTTTTCCTTCGTCATTTGGTAAATGATTTTAATTCCATCATTCAATCCAAGTTTATGGTATATTATTTTTTTTCAATTTAATCCTCATTCTTTTATTTTTTTTTTCTTTTGTTCAAGTTATTTTTCTTTTCGATTCAACCCTATTTTTTTTAAAGATTAGCTTTGTAGTTTTCTTCAATTTCTTTTCTATCGTGTTTTTCCAATCTTATGATTTAGAACACATATTTTACGGATTAACCCAGTTTGGCTTGTCCTTTATTACCCAGGTTAAATATCTATCACATTACCTCAGGTTAACTTAGACTCTCATTTTTTTACATGTTCGTTTTCTATTGTTGTCTATTTTTCTATTGTCTAATTAAAACAAAAACCAGCTTATTAAACCTAATTGAAGTTATAACCTAAGTTGTTTAATTTTTTTTGAAGTACGCTTGCGGTACCTGAACTAGCATTCCTTTTTTCTTATGTTTTACTCTAATTTTGATTTTATTTTAATCAATACCTTCTTTTAATATGTCTTTTTTACGTAATTTTTTAATTTATGTTTCAATTAATATCCCTCCTCGATGACTTTTTATTTTTCTTATTTAATATGTTTTGAATAAATTTTTTTAATTATTTTATATGTATTTAAATTTTGGAAATATTGTTCAAATTGATCTATAATTTTTTTTATGTTTTATATAGAAAAAAATTATTTTTAAAAATTTAAAGAATTTATTCTTAGATAATATTTCTGATATGTGCAGTGTTGAATAATTTTTTTTTATTTAATGAATTTTATGTATGTCTATTTCTATTATCATTTGATTAAATAAAAAATTAATTTGAAGAAATAAATTCATTAAACACAATTGGATAAATATCTTATGTTGTGAGATTAAATATCTTGATCTTTATTTATCTCTTAATTTTTAAAGTTTTGTTATCAGTTATTGTTAATAATTTTATTTATTTATTTACATAAATATTTTATACTTAGAATATTTTTATTTAAGAAAATACATCGGCATGCATGTTGAGATTTTTTAAAAAAGAAAATGCACAACTGGTGGCTGCGCGCTGGTGAGCTCGTTTGGGAATGTGGTTGCGATTATTTTTTAAAGTGTTTTTCACATAAAAATACATTAAAATAATATATATTTTTAATTTTTAAAAAATTATTTTTGATATTAATACATCAAAATAATTTAAAAACACTAAAAATTATTAATTAAAAACAAAAAAAATTAATTTTTTTTAAAAACACTTCTAAACATAAAAATAAAGAAGCAATTATTTCAAAGGGAGGAAGGTGATAAAATTCCTTAATCAAAGGGTGACATGAAAATGATGTATTTAGGCTTTAGGTGCTCCCTAGTCAATGGGCCATCTATGATGGATGGTTCAGGCTTTTAGCTGTGGGGAACAGGGACATGCTACACATGTGGCGTGACTGTTGCTGCTCTTCAATTGGGAGGCTCCTGATTGCAGCAAAGATCAACGCCACCAATTATTACACTTCATTCTCCCATGTCCGGAGGGTTTTTTTTTTTCTTCAGATAATTATACAAAATTTTTGTTTGTCTTAAAAATATTTTAATTTTTTTTAAAATTTTTTATTTTGTTTTATTTTAAAATAATATTTTTTTATATTTTGAGATATTTTAATGTATTAATATTAAAAATAAATTTTAAAAAATAAAAAAATATTATTTTATTATATTTATAAATAAAAAATATTTTAAAAAATAATATAGCTAGGATTTATATTAAAAATCATATCATGTTTGAAATAATTTATTGATTATATATGCAAATCACTGGCATAAGTAAGAAATTTAGAAGTTTTGCAATTCATAATGTCGTAGTATTCAAAATACTTTCGTTGACATCTCAAATGCATTCTTTATTATTTTATAAAATATGCGGGTAAATTTAATTGTAAGATTCCCAGTATTATCAATATTCTTTTTAACAGGTACTCGTAAACAAATGTTGGATAATTAAGATTTTCTTTTCGAAAGGGGGCTGTCAGTACTATATACTAACACCTATATCTTAGGGAAAAAAATAATTACAGGAGGGGCGACCGCTCTCCTCGCTTTTTCAGCATGCGTTTGTTATTAGGTTGAAAATGTTAATTTTTAAAAAGATTGATTTTTTAAAATTATTTTTTTATATTTTAAAATTATCTTAATATATTGATATAAAAAATAAAATTTAAAAATATTTTTTGAATTATAAGAAAGAATGAAATTCTTTGTAAGAAACTAGGCAGTCACATAAAAAAAAATCCAAAGTACAATAATAAAAGATCAAAGAGGGTGATCATGTTCTTTCTGATTTTCCATAATTTCCCTCCAACACGTTTCGATGAAAGAGAGGGTGAGAAGAAGAGGGGTGACGTGTACAAGCGGAGCATATTAAGAGGCTCCACTCGCTTTCTTTCTCTTGGACAAGGTGACCTCCTCCTTTTTAGCTTGACCACCGGGTTTCCGTTGGATTTTTTTCATCTCTTCCCAAAAAAAATTGCGAGAGAAAAAGAAAGAAAGAAAAAGAAATCGGCTTCACCACCATCACAGCACCGTGGTCGACGAAAGATCCCTGCTCCCTTCTCCTTCTCTCTCTCGCTCGCTCCACATCTTGTATCCTTTCCCTTTCCTTTTTCATTTAATTGATAACTAGGTACATTATGTGATTTCGTGATTCTTGGATGATTAAGTGATGACTACCAACAAAAATACAGAGTCTTCTAAGGTATGTATATTTACGAAATTGTTTTTGCGTTCTTTCATTTTCTGGTTCACAATGTGATTTAAAATGACGTACTTATTTGTATGATGCTATGAAGGGAGATGGCGGTCCTCCGCCTCCACCTCCACCTCCAGCACCAGGGCAGCTTGAAAATCTGCGTTTTCACGGTGGCAATGCGGTGATTTTTCTTTCCTTTTTTTTAACGCTTTTATTTTTCACATGATTAAGATTATAATGATGATGATCAATTACTAGATCGTCGTCACCATTACTGATCAGGTCGGTTATTCAGACCATATCAGTTTGTAGTTTAGTTTCATGGATCAGACCCTGTTGCTTCTTTTGTTGTAATAATCTGTGTTGCAGATTTTCAAGAGCGGGCCGCTTTTTATTTCATCCAAAGGTATGCATGTCTTTACGGTTTTTCTTATGCTTAATGACAAATTAGCGAGATATAATAAAATATTGTTGACTTGTAATGGCCATGTGTTTAAGGCGATCGTCTTTTTCTGATTCTAGTATCATCCCAGTAGGAGTTGGTTTGTTTTTGGTCTACGCTAGAAAGAAATAATAATGCACACAGAGAGAGAAGGTTGGGTTGGAGTTGTTTTTATCTAAGAGGCATTTCTTAACATGCTTGCTTAGGCTAATCACTGCAGATAATAAAATTGCCACTTTTTTTGATGATCCAATCAAGAAAACGAAGTATCTGTTCCGTGAGCATTTAAATATGCGTTTCTCTCTGATATTGTTAGGAATTGGATGGACATCCTGGAAGAAAAGGTGGTTTATTCTGACACGGACATCGCTGGTTTTCTTCAGAAGCGATCCGGTTGGTAGTTTTGCTTATGATAGATGTTGTTTCTTGTAATTTGTGTTGGTGGTAAATACCACAATTAAGGAACTTTAGCCCCCACCCTCCCAGCATAGTTGCGCCTTTGTTTACCATGTAAACTTCACACTCTGTATTTTTTACTTTATCAGAGTGCTATTCCTCAAAAAGGGAGTGAAGTGAACCTGACCCTTGGTGGTATTGACCTCAACAATTCAGGCAGGTTGGCTTGCTTTTTCAAATTAGACATTGTTAATCTGGCTGTCTTCTCATTGTTGTTCACAACCGGAAGTAATTTACTAACTTTGTAGTACTTCTTTGGGAATTTTATAGTGTGGTTGTCAAAGCAGAGAAAAAGCTCTTGACTGTTCTCTTTCCTGATGGCCGTGATGGACGGGCATTCACTCTCAAGGTGATTTTTCATTTTTCTTGCTTCGTTGCGGTCCCTTTGACATTTCTTTTGCTTGCATTTTTGCATATTTTTCACGTATAATTTCTCCAGGCTGCAAAAGAGTTAAGCTTAAGGGTATTAGCTTGGTCGGAGCTTGACCTAGGCTGTGACTTGGCAAAGAAGTTCAAGCTCTCCATCTTAGTGTCTAGCTTATTTTTCATTTAATTATTCATTCTTTTTTCACTATTAATTTGAGAATGCATCAAGCTATTTCACCACACATGATCTCAAAACACAAGCAGCTTTGATTGGTCATTTCTGTAGGTCACAATTGTAATTTTATTAGATGTCCCTAGGTGACAAGGTCACAATTCCAATGCCTTTTGTAAGCTCTATCCATCCCTCTACTACCTCATCCTGAGCATCCTTATTTTTCCACAGTGGCTGTAACCTATATCTTTTCTCAACTTGAAAATCCTATGGCTTCAGTGAGAATTGGGTGCTCTTTTCTGTGTTCTGTTTTGGTCTCCTTTTGCAATCTTGATAGCATATTTGTGGTTTCTTTGAATTGATGCCACAGGCTGAATCTTCTGAAGATTTATATGAATGGAAGACTGCTCTTGAGAATGCCCTGGCACAGGCACCAAGTGCTTCTCTTGTGATGGGGCAAAATGGTTTCTTCCAGAATGACCAGGCTGATGGAGCTGATGGTTCCTTGGATCAGTGTTAGTATACGTCCTTTTTGGTTGACATCAGTATTTTTTGTTTATTCGGTGTAGTTCTTTAGAACAGTGTCAGAAACTTTGTCTTCATTTTTCAGTTCCTTTTGACATTTGACTGTTTTCCCTGTAGTGAAGGATAAGCAGCCAGTAAAATCCCTGGTCATTGGCAGACCAATTTTACTTGCTTTAGAAGATGTTGATGGATCTCCATCTTTTCTGGAGAAGGCTTTAAGGTTTATAGAAGACCATGGTGGGTTTCCTTTTCCATTACTGTCATTATTTCCTTTTCCTTGTCCACTTCTCTGAAGTAATTTTCCTATTTCATCAATGAATTTCCTTATCTTGAGGTTGAGAGTTGGGAGAATACTGGCAATACCTAGGACAGCATAGTTCCTGATTTTTTCTTCTATAGTACACGAGGATATGATTGTTTACCTTACCAATAGTGAATTAATTTGCGTATGCTTATGGATGTGATTTAAAGATGTTTGTTTTATTTATAGTGAACTAATTTACTTGTGCATACGAAATATGGATATGGTACTATACCATAGTTCATAGTTTGCCCATTTTCTGGTGCAACTATAAAGAAAGGGTCTGACTACCATCTATACTTCACTCGATGCGTTCTTGTGGAGTGTTGTAATAGGGATTTCTGATGCAGAGTATAAGGTGGATAAAGGGCTCTCAAGCGGTTACATACTTAAACTTAGAGAAATTTAGAGAATAATCTCTAGTATTTTATAAAATCTGAATGATAATCTGATTCTTCTCAAAATAAACTAGATATCTCTATTTATATTAGTTCTAAAATTCTTTACAGGAAATAATTTATAATTAAAACTTATCACTAATAGAATTTCTAACTAGGGTTAGGATTTCTAACTAGTAAAATGCTTATAATTAGAAGTCATAATCTAAATAGAAAAAAGAATCCAAATACAACAAGGTAAATAAAGACAATTCCGTAATAAATAAAGACAATCCCGTATAGTAACTTCCGTCTCTTATTTGAAGACCTTTCTGATATCTTATCACTATAAAATTTTAACAGTAGTGTTGTCAAAGGAGAAAGATGATAAAAGCACCAAGCATGGAAAATACTCGAGGCGCTAGGTGCATGTCTAGGCGCTTGCCCGAATGAACCAAGACACTCAACCGGTATAATATAAAAATTACATGTACAATATTATAAATGATATCACTTAGAAGAAATTTCAGCAGCATAATAGAAGAGAGAATGAATAACATGGAGAGAGAAAAAAAATTAAAGAAGAGAGAAATTATGAGATAACTTGTTTTAAATATCTTAAATCTAATTTCAACAAAGATATATTCATGTAGAATTTTTTAATCTAGACAACTTCTCAAGACTAAAAAAATCAACCTCGCATAAAACCATCTTTTGTGATGATGACAACTTTATTTGACGAGTTTGGTCATTCCTAACAACAATGTCTTGACCCTAGTTGAATGAGTAATTTTAGAAGATTGATCCAACATAGATATGTTTGGTTTGGACTACACATCCACATTTAGTTCCTTTTTGATGTTAACTTTAGCCTCATCAACAATTCCAACAACTTGTTTCGACTTTTCTTCTAGGTCTTCAAGACCTTGAGAATCACTACATAATACTAATTTAGGATCTTTGATATCTTCTTCACTATTAGTAGATGAAACGTCAACAAGTAGAGTAGTATTTGCAACAATATTGTTGTTGTTGTCACTGTTGTGATGTTGAGATTATCTACTTTGAAGAGATAACACGTTCTCCATATTTTTCTTCCTTGCTATTCGAGAAGGTTAAAAAAAAGGCAAATAATAACAATTTATTCACTTATCTACCCAATATAAAATATCTTTATAATTATTTTGTATAAATTTCAAAATTAATAATTGTCTCAAATCTTTCTATGATAGAGTTAAAGGCTTACCTATACATGTTCTATATTCTAGAACTCCAAACCACTATTCTCTAACACCACAAAAAAGTTTTTATACGACAAACCATAGTTTTTTATAACAAGGAATCTTGTTGAAATAAAAGTAAGCTTCCAACTTTGTCAACCAGTTAATAAATCTTGTTTTAGAAAATCTTCCATCATAGGAAGGATTTTCATCAAATTTAGGAATAGGTCTGAGTTAGGTCTGCCTCGAGGTAAGTCTCTATGCAAGTTCCTCTTCTCTTCATGATCCCTATTTGCATCATTTGTTAGCCAAGCTAGACCTGCTATGTTTTGCTCCAATCGATCAAACCTTTGTTCCCAAAGATCTAGTTTCTATTTTTGAGCAAGCATCGTGTCCCAAAGGCTCTCCATTCCTGTATCGCGGAATGATTTGCTACCATTTCCATCCATCAAAGAGGTTAACTTGCTCTGATATTGATTGATATGACTATAACATTGATAAAAGCTAGGGTTCTTAAACCCTAAGATTACAGAACTAAGCTGTAGAGAAATTTAGAAAATAATCTCCAATATTTTATAAAATCTGAATAATAGTCTAAATCGTCTAATGATAAAACATCCTTATTTATAGAAGTTCTAGACCTAAAATCCTTTATAGGAAAGGATTCCTAATTAAAATTTACCTAATTAATAAATTCCATCTAGCATTAGGATTACTAACTAGTAAAATACTAATAAAATTAAAAGTCCTAATCTAAATAGGAAAAAAAAATCAAAATACAACAAAGTAAATAAAGACAATTCTGCACAATAACTTACTTATTTGAAGACCTTTTCAATATCTGATCGTCATGAAATTTTAACCTAGTGTGAAACTTGGTCTTTAGAATATGGTCGGATTAAAAGTTATGTTTGAATTACTAAACTACGTCTTGGATTTTCTTAATCTCCTCAAAATCTAAAAACCTTAACTATTAATCATTAATAGTTTAATGCAATAAACATTATTATGACAAGAATAATGAAGAAAGTTCCCCACGTCAACTTCAATTAGCTATGAGCACTTTAATGAATGAGGGAAGTTCTGTTCTGGCTGACTGGTTGAAATGTGCCCTTTTCAAATCTCAGCTCTTATGTTTTCTCGGTGCCCCTTTATGAATATAGTATTTTCCCATCATATATAATGGTGGTGATCTCTAGGTCACTGGATATCCCATAACCAGGACCAAAAATGGAAAAAATAGCTTGCTTTGCAAGTTGTAAGTACTTTCCTGGGTTATCTGCTTTTAAACTGTCTCATAAGACATACACATGATTGTTAGTTGTGGAGCGACTAAAGATTACTTTCTTCAAGTGTTATAGGCTATTATGACTTTGAAATGCCCTATCTTAGAAAAATGTAATATCTCTTCTACTCTTTCTCTCCCACACAAATAACAAGAGAAATATTTTTGTTAATCTACATGAGTTTTAGAGTTTGGAAGACTTCCATTAACATGGATCGATGCATTCATCATTTTCGCTTTTCTTCTCAAACTGTTTTACCTTAATAATGGTCTCCTATATAGAACTTCTGTTGATCTACATGGTTTTAGAGTTTGGAAGACTTATTCAATTTTTGTTTAAATACGTACTGATATTTTTGTTTTTTCAAACTTGTCTGAATCTGATTGACTGAAATTGGTTAACAGGAATAAAGGTGGAAGGCATCTTGCGGCAAGCTGCAGATGTTGATGATGTTGAGCATCGAATTAAGGAATTTGAACAGGGTTAGTTTATTGAGATATATTATGTCCTTAGTAAACCTCTGTACTTTTTATTTACTGTGAAATTCAGGTCCGGATGGTTGTCTTTTCTAATTTTTCACATTTTAGCGCAAACACAGTTTTAAAGCTCAGATATCCATTTCTTTGACTTCAGTTTTAGCAGTTGCTCACGAAAAATCAAATTGTCAAGAAAATATAAGAATTGAGACCCTCTTTACTAATAAAGCAGTATAGACTAGGAAACCAGTTGCATTGATGTTTCTTAGTTATGTTTTCATTTTTTGAGTTACTCAAAATAATGGTTTTTGGTGTGCCTTAGGAAAAACTGAGTTCTCTCCAAAGGAGGATGCACATGTCATTGCTGATTGTGTCAAGGTATTTCTCTTTCCTGCTGCAATAAAGTTTTGATTCCTGTGAATAACAAATTTCACAAGCAATCTTTATGTTTCTTTATTAAATGTCCTTGCAATATGACAGTATTTCCTTCGAGAGTTGCAAGCAATCTTTATGTTTCTTTATTAAATGTCCTTGCAATATGACAGTATTTCCTTCGAGAGTTGCCATCATCTCCAGTCCCCACATCATGCTGCAATGCACTGCTAGAAGCATGTCGTAAGTTTGTTCCTGGATTTTGTGTTTTATTATATTCATCTATTCCTGTGCTGCCTTACACTATAGTTACAAAATTTATACTGAACTGGACGAGTGCATTAAATATTGTGTTAATGCCCAACATTATCTTTCATATAAAATTCATCACTCACAATCTTTACATCCAATTACACAGCTTGCTCCACAAATTGTTTTTCCATTTCCATGTTTGCAGAGTTTTTGAAAACTAAAAAGGTACCGTGATGTTGCTTGTCTGTTGAATTAAATGGAAACCAAGTATACATGTGTAAAGTATGAGCATATATATTCCAATTTCATTCCAACCATGTACTTTCCTAGTTGTCAGCACTATCTTTTGCATGTACATGTTCTAGTTATGCACGTTGCAAGTGTTGATTATTTAGTTTCCTTTATGTTTACCACTTCATTAATCTGGTTATGCTTTTTTCACAAATGGGTTTCTTGTTCTACTTCCAGAAATTTTATGCCTGGATGTTAAATATTGGTAATGATGGTGACTGGTAGATGCAGTTTTAAATCCATTAGAAGCTTTATTTACTGTTTGTCATTAATAAACTGGTCTGCTTTAAGGTTAATAAACAATTTTGTGGATTAATGGCTATGTTACTGACTTGGGTCCAAGATCGAGTCTTTTCTCAATTCCATGGCATCTTTAAGTATCTGTAGATATGCTGTAAATGATGAAATTTGAAAATTTAATGGTAATCGTTCCTGTGGAATTATGTTCAACATTTTTTTTTTGTACCATAAAATTTCCATAATTCATTTGGTTTCTGATTTTCCATTATTTGATGATTTAATAATGTTTAGGAACTGATCGTGGCAGTAGGGTAAATGCCATGCGGGCTGCAATATGCGAAACATTCCCGGAGCCAAATCGTCGCTTATTGCAGAGGTAGATGATTCTCTCTTACTTCTGACTTGAATGTTGGAATTTGACACTTGGTAAAAAGGATTATTAGGATTTGAAGATGTAACAGAATATAAATGAGATTTGTTGACTGAACTTTTTTTAGTCTTGTTGATTTGGAGCATCAAACTATCTTGTTTGTGTTTTCTGTACCTATTGTCTTTCTGACTGGAGGACTAAATGTTACCCATCTGCTCTGCACTTCTTGCATTGTTTTGTATCACTTTGCTTCATTTCCCTTTTTTGTTCAGAATTCTTTTAATGATGCAAACTGTGGCTTCTCACAAAGCTGCAAACCGAATGAGCACATCTGCTGTGGCTGCTTGTATGGCTCCCTTACTTCTTCGTCCCCTTCTGGCTGGTGACTGTGAAATTGAATCCAATTTTAATGTGGGTGGTGATGGTTCCATCCAGCTTCTGAAAGCAGCTGCTGCAGCTAATCATGCACAAGCCATTGTTATTACATTATTGGAAGAGTATGAAAAAATATTCAGTGTAAGCTGCAAGTCTCTGTTGTTGTTTTAACTCGAGTACGGTATAGCTTTGTGTAATACAGACACTGGATGTTTAAATTAGGAATCTCTTCTTCCTGATCGTTTAGAGCTGCATATTAACTAGGTTCAAAACACTTTCTGTTTACTCTGGAGTCTAAAACGAGTATGAAGTGACCAACAATTATTTGATGCACAACACAAGTTAAGGGATTGTTTCATTCACTAATGATATTCCATAAAGACCATTTAACTGCTTTGCAGTTCTGGTTATGGATGCCTTGGTATCCTTATCATCCCTACCATCAGGTTTACCAGAAACTACCCCAGAATTTCACTCTGTTTCACTTGAGGAATAAGAAGTACAAGAATAGCGTAAAGCTTCAAATGATATGGGAACTTTATAGCACAACAGAACAGAAAATGATAGGTCATAGAGGCTGTTGTTAAATATTATTTTATGGTATAGTAAATTCAAAGCTGAATGTCTTGGCCATGCTTTCTCCATTTTATGTTGTTTACTTCTTCTGGCACCAGTTTTTATTTTAATGCTTTCTTGGATTTGCTGTCTCTGCAGGAAGGTTCCATGTCCCCAGGACTGTACTCTGACTCAGATGAATGTGGAAGTGAAGATGAGGAGGTAACTGATGATGATGAGTCTTATGTAGATGATGCAACGGAAGAATCTGATGTATATACAGATGAAGATCATGACAATGCATCAAGTGGAACCTGCACTCAGAGTGGTGAATCCAGCGAAGGTGATCCATCTGACTATGAGGTACATCCATTGGACTTTAACCTGCATTTTTATACAAAATGATGATCTTGTTTAAACCTAGTAATTGTTAAACTTACTGCAAAACTATGGATATAGATATTCTGCAATTTTAACTATGGACTTCTTTTCAATGGAATTACAGGCCAAAGTCTAATATTTCGTTCTCCACTCACGCATCTTTATAATTTGAAATGCTTCTTGTGTTGTCATCTGCCATGCCTCTGCCCCATTATTGACTTAGTTTCTTTTTATTTTTGGTCTTTCAATTGAAATTTAAGAGCAAAAACTATTCTTATTCTGTGTGCCTTAAAGATGCAGGGCAGTAATGATTGTAGTTCTGGTTCCAAGTCCCCTGAACCTGAAGCAGACAATGATTTGAAAGTTGAACAAAAGATGTCATCAAGTCCAGTTCAAACCTCATCGCATCAACATGATAATGTAGAGAAGAGGGCGGATATTCCAGATCAAAGTAACAACAGTTTGGCAATGCAGTCAAATAAGTCAGATGACCTGTCTGTAGATGTTTCTACCGAAAAAAGTTTGAAGAATAAGACTGCTGATCACGAGGCATCCCCAGATGCTAAAAAACCTTCAACTATATCAAATGGACCTGTGCCTGGAAAGCGTCCAACTGTTTGGGGACGTACCTCTGTGAGTCCATGTTTTATAGATCTATGATTTGGCTTGCCATTTCCTTCAGTCATGCTCCCCCAAAAGTTTTTGTGACTAAATGATTTCGCTTGCCAAAGGGCATCTGACATCACACAGTCGATCATTATCTTATCTCAAAGAGGGCATATTTGTGCAATATAAGCATCACTAATTATATTTTTTTATCCCCTTTGGCATGAATTCAGGCCAAGAAGAACCTTTCCATGGAATCCATTGATTACCCTATTGAGGATGAGTAAGTATATATCTCCTCTGTATGGATCATGGTTCTGTTTACACAAGCATTCTCTTAGCCTTTTTGCATCTTTTTTATCATCTCTAGCCGTGCTGATCATCTGACTTTTTGACTGTTTAGTGTCGAAATCCAGAAGCTGGAGGCAAGTAAAATTGAGTTGCAAAATAGAATTTTTGAAGAGGTAGGGACTTAAAATAACGCCTCTTGATGTCAGTACATGGAGTTTCATGAGTTCTTTTTTCACTTCAATAATTTGCTGCATTTTCCTTCATAGATCAAAGGTAATGCCATTCTGCAAGCCAAGTTGGAAAAACGAAAGAAGGCTTTGCACGAGCATCGTCAAGCTCTCCAGCAAGATGTATGTTCCATTTCCTTTCTGTTGTTACTTTTCCCTCTGTTCCTCCCCTTTCCAGATGATTCTTCCAAGGATGTTTACATGACCTGGGGAAGCAGAGATTCATGTTAAGAGTTTGAGAGTTTAGTACAGTGGTTGTTATATTCCTTTTGTACTGATAAAAATGATGAAAAATATGCTTTTATTTCACTAACACATTCAATGTCTGAAATAGTGTCACTGATTTTGTTAAATATTTTGCTTGTTTGTGAAGCATGCTGGTGATTGTTTTTCTCAATAATTATAATTTCTCTTTATTTCTTCCTGTTGGGTTGGATATAGCTGGGAGAGGGGGAATAGATACCTGAGTTCTTTTCAGGATAGTTTTACATGAAGGTGCCGGGAAGTTTTCTTTGTATGGCGGTACAGGGGGAAGCCCTTTCTGAAACCTTTACATTGGGAATTCAAGATCGCCATAAAATGATTGCTATTGCATGGTTTTTATTTATCATTTTCTTCCCTTACAACATTGTGATGCTACGACTATGCCTTTTCCCTCTTACAAAAACTAGATTGATTGGTTGTTTCCTAGCGTTTTTGAACTGTGGGCATTCACTGTATTTACAGGTGGCAAGACTACAGAAACAGCTGCAAAAGGAGAGAGATAAGAGAAAAGTTCTAGAAGCAGAACTTAACTCTTCTAAAGGACCCTTGCAAGTTCCAGTTACAATTGATGAAAATGTTAGTTCACCTCTTCATTAACTTGTATAATTGGTCTTGTGTAGCATTGAGTTCTTAATTTTATTATTGTGCTACAGATAAAGGCAGATCTTGAGGAAATAACTCAAGCAGATGCAAATGTTGCCAATTTGAAGTGGAAGGTCAATGATCTAGGTGCACAACTTAATCAACAGCATGAGCAACACTCTGTTTCTATGCATGGTTTGATCAATCAGCCCATGAATGCTTCGATACATGAAGCCAAATGGTAATTTGTTTTTTTTTTTTGTTTTCATACCCCATGTCTGATTAGTGTTTAGACATTTGTGTACAAAGCCTCTTTGGTGCTTCAAACAGATGAAGTATATGAGAAGCCCTCATTTAAAAGAAAAACCTTTCCCCTTCTTTCTTTCTTTTTTGGGGGAGGACTGGACAATCAGAAAATGATGCTTGTACGTGATAAAAAGAAACTGAATGGATGTGGTGTGTCATGGTGCTGTGGTTCGTATTGTCTTGTTGCAGGAATGATGAACAGAAGGATGCTGAAGCTACTGGTACTTCTCAATTTAGACGTCCTGCAAGCAAGGTATGCACTTGCAGCACGTGGCTCGGTCTATCTTATTATGTTACTTTGGCCTATTAATTCTTTCACGTACCAGTAAAATTTTGCTTGCCCAAACATCTTTTATACTTGTTTCAATCCAGTCTCATGTACGAACAGTAGAGGTCAATTTATCTCTCCAAGTAGGAATAGACAAACAGGATTATAAAATTACTGAGTTTACCTTTAAAACCCTAAGGAACCGACATATATTAATGCCTCTTTTATTATTATTTTTTTCATGTTTTCCTCGGTGTTTCTTGGCTTAATTTTTTGAAACTATAATAACAAATTTCTTCAGCTGTTGGAGAATCCTGATTAAGTTGTCAAGGCAGCTGAAAGAGGGTTTTTTACATGTGTGTGTGTGTGTATATATATATATATATATTGAGATCGTGTTAATAGATTGTGAAAAAATAAATAAAAGGCAGCTTCTTCATGCCTAATCGACAACTTGACCTTCAGCCCTTCCAATTTATCCTCTTTGATTGCATGGATTAAGTCAACTATGGGAGGTTTCTTATGGCAGGATACGTGTATGGATGGGACTGAAACCCAGCAGCTGGATTCAGCACATAGTGGCAACTCCAGACCCGTTTCTTCAACCACTTTCAAGAGGTCCAGTACAAGGAGTGAGGTAGGCTGTTGAACTTTCTAGTTGTGCTGGGGAAATAGGGTACTCTATGCCAAATCAAATTATTGCTTTGGTTGGGTAGGATGGACTTTTGAATCTTGTGGAATAAAAAGCTCTTTGTTTTCTGTTGAACCTATGAAAGTGAGTGCATATTTCACGTGGCCAAGCTGGCTTAAAGCATGTTATTTCATAAGAGTAAATTTTATATGAGATGTATTCATGCTACTTGCCACAACTGTGTGCCCAATAGGGAGTGAATTCCACCACTTCTGCATTGACAAGATTGACTTCCCGACTCAACTTTCTGAAGGAACGCCGTAGCCAGATTGCAAATGAAATCCAGAATATGGACAAGGGCCGGGGTTCAGATCAAAACCTGGAGAAGAGCCAGGGTTCAGAAATACCTTCTTTTCAAAATCTAGAAAAAGATAGAGGATTGGGAAAAGAGGGGAAACCGCTTCAGAATTCTGAAAAATCGACAACATCAGATGTCCAGTCACTCCAGGACTGAGATGGTGGACAATATTCGGAAGGTG
This sequence comes from Populus tomentosa, assembly GCA_018804465.1. NCBI lineage: Eukaryota > Viridiplantae > Streptophyta > Magnoliopsida > Malpighiales > Salicaceae > Populus > Populus tomentosa. The sequence goes on along the minus strand of CM031977.1, from coordinate 12,309,605 downwards.
TTCGTCCTCGTCCGCAAAGTTTGCTAAGCGAAAAGTCGTACAATGCAGGCAAAGGCCAACCTCTAGTGCCTCCAAGGATTAATTCAAGATGATATATGGATTATCATTCTGTGCCCATGGGACAGAGCTTATGCCCTCAGCAATTTGTTTGAGACAGATATCAGTAAGTAGAGAGCAGAGCTGCAAGGTTGATCTATGCCCTCTCAACGAGATGCCCAAAATTCCTGACAGCACCACAAGTCCCATGATGTACACATTAGCAATTCCTTTATGTAAGATGACTTGATGTAGTTGCTGAATCTTGCTGGTTCAGAGATGATTCAGGATTCATAAAATCCTTTGCATTGTCAAATGCAATTTTTCATCTAGTTAAGAGTCGCTTGGCCTGGGGCTGTCCTCCCTTTTTTATTTTTGCCCTATCACCTCATCATGAAAAACCATAGATTTTTGCCCTATCACCATCCAAGTTCTGCACTTATTTTAACAGAGTCCTAACATTTTACAGCTGTCTCCATGCACCTCACGCTTTTGAAAGTTGATTTATTATGTAATATCGTGGTTTGACATCTGTAAATCTTTGCATGGTCGGTTGATCGTAGAAAATAGGAAAGGATATTAAAACGTTGATGCTAATTACCTTGACTAGTTATAGTATCATCGTCCCTGTCAGGCAGGATTCAAAATTAATTTTTAATATAAAAGAAAGTTTCGGTATTGTAGAAGTTTTTTATTATCATAAAACTAGTTAATTAATAAATGAAAATATAAGGAATAATAAACTGATATATATATATATATATATATATATATAAAGATGTGAAAGGATTAAAACTCTAGAGTAAAAAAAATCTTTAGTCAAAATCATAAATTTTTATTTATGTATTTTTATTTCTTTTGATAAAACATTTATTTTTTTTTTAATCTCCAACATGATTTTTGTACCTCAAAACCTAAATTTCTATTTCTTTTCATCTAAAAAAACCCTTAATAACCCTATTTTCATTTCCAATTCCAAAACATATAATCAGTCTAAAAATAATAAAAATCAAACCTATTAAAATAAAAATATGAACCTTGATTTACATTTATCAACATGATTAAAGGGCAAAATCATCTTCATTGAACTCTTCATACGCAACAAATAACATTCATGAAAGTTAGGGTTCTCAAGCTATAAGGTTACAATTATAAGTTGTAGAAAAATTAGAAAAAACTCTAGTAAAATATTAAAAGTTTGAATAATAATTTTTTTATCAAAATAAACTAAACATCCCTATTTATATTAGTGATAAAATACTTTATGAAAAAATGATTCCTAATTAAAACTAAAATCCTTTATAAAAAAATGATTTCTAATTAAAACTTACCTAATTAATAGAATCCAATCCCTAAAAACTAATTAAAAACAAATAATTAAAATCTAAAATTAACTAGAAAAATAATTAAAACAACAATTTCAAGCTCCATATTAGATGCTTCTATACTTTTTCACAAACTTATCTTTAGGCTTGGTCTTCTCTATCTGGTTCTTAAATGTAGTTGTAATACCTTCCACATTAGTTATCTCTAACTTTTGCAAGAACTTCAATAACTAAATTGAACTTTTCTCATTATTCAAGGACTGAAACCTGAGAAAAATAGGGATTTAGACCAAAAAATAACCACATAAAACTAAAGGGACAAAAAACATAAAATTTTAAAATTTAAGGACTAGATTGAACTTTTTTGAAAGCTACAAGACTAGATTGGAAATGAAGTTTTTGGATCAAAACATGAGCACCTAAAACTATATGGATAAAAAAAGGAACAAATTGAACTTTTGTAAGAATATAAAGGATAAAATTAAACTTTTCTCAATATTTAGTGACTAAAAGATTAGGAAAATAATGTTTTGGAACCAAAATGTAAACATTTCAAAATATAAAGATGAAAAATGTAAAATTTGAAAAATCTAGAAATGAAATTGAATTTTTTGACAACTTCACAAACCAAATTACATTTTTTAAAGATTTTATTGTTAAAAGCAGTGTAATCCATTATAAACTAAAACTATGTCTTGTTCACATTATCATCTGCTATGATAAAAATAACATACGTTCTAGTTTACATCTTAATTACTTATTTTGATAAGAAACTAACGAGGGGAGACAATTTGAATACTCCAACCCTTTGTTTACAGATTAAACCAGTGTAGGAGGGAAGGATTTCATGCATGGCCTTGAATTCTTGGTAATTGAAAGTTCTTTCCAAGTGGTAACATAAAGAATAACTGGAATCGTTCTTTTTCAAATGCTCCATAAATTAAAATAGGGAATTGAAGCACCCCATCTTAGAAATAACAGTGGGGGTGTGCCTTTTTTTGACACTAGCATTCAAATGGACGGAGGGAACCATCTTTAGGAGTTTTTTCTTTTACTTTAACAATAAAAAAATTTGTGAAAATAATAAAGTTAATAAAATATTTAAAAAAAGTTGCATTAAATAAGATAATTAATATGATCATGTTAACAATTTATAATAAGCTATTAATAACAAATCATCCGATTGAAACCTTTTTTGTGTGTGGTTTCCAGTTGAATAATAAGAATTTATACTATACTTGTTTGAAATATCATTAGTGGATCCTCTAACCTTGACATTTATTTTTATTATTGTTTAATCCTTACATTAATCTTTCATTTTAAAGTTCTCATCAACCTCTTCTTTTTCTTTATTATTATTGTTATTGTTATTATTAGTGTCATTACTATTATTATTACTATTAGTATTGTTATTATTGTTGTTGTATTATTGTTGTCTATAATTTATAAAATTAACCTCCTTGTGGTTCGACCCCGGTCTTGCCGGGTTATTTATTACTTCGACACTCCTACACTTGGAAGAAGACATCAATCTTTTGGTCGTGTCAGTCTCTTAATTTAAAAAATAATTACATGTCAAAAAAAAAAAGTGACTAAACTAATATCACTCTTGACATGACGCCGATGGACTTGAAAAAAAAAATTAATATGTACATATAAAATAAAAAAAGTAGTAACAAACAATAACAATAACATGTAATAATTTCCATGGCATTTCTTTGATACATAAAATTAGGCATAGACTTCTTTTACAATGTATATTTTTCATCTATTGTCAATATCTGTCTAATATTTAAACCTATTTTTCGAGAATAATTTCATCCTGAAAATCTCAACTTAACTCAATGGTTTCAAACATCATCTCCTCATAAATCAATTCTCACTTGATACTAAGATATTCATCTCTTGGTATCATTAGCTTATCAGATTCTTTTTTGCCACCAGTGACACCACTAACACCAGTAGCACCTCCATGAAGCCACCTCAGAGAGGCAAGAACACAGCTGACAGGAGGAACAAAAAACAGAGGAAACAGACAACACGGTGAAGCAAAGGAGAGAAGAGAGAGAAGCAACGTTTGTCACCACAGTCGGTTGTGAGCTATAAGCACCGTAAACGACAGCGCCTCCATTCCAGGTAACTCTTTTCCCTTTGTCTTAGTTTCTCACTTCATCTTCTTGCATGCAGAACGTGTACTGTACACATTTCTGCAAGCAATAAGAAATAATTACCCTATAGTGCATGAGCACAGTAACAGGTAATTGTGTTTGGGGCTGGTTACTATGCAGGAGCACAATAACCAATCTAAGCTGACTCAGCCCAGTCCATTTGTTGGGCTGAGTCCAACCCAATATGTGTTAGTATGCATTTTATTGGGCTGATATCGGCCCAATTTCTTTTTTGGTCGGGTCTGGCCCATTGAAAAAACAATTTCTTCAAAAAATTATTTCAAAAAAATTTGTGATTTTCCATAAATTTTTTAACTGCATTTTGATCAATATCAGTTTGTATTTTTATAATGTAAAGATACAAATCCGATATTAAAATACCTGGTTTTCATCAAAACATTAAAAAACAAAAACAAAAATGTTTTATTTTCATGCATACGGCTAAGTCTCTTAAAAACAAAAAACAAATAAAAAAAATCATATTGTATTTTCATACAACAAAGAAAATTTCAAAAATATATATTAGCATGCATTTTGGCTTTAATAACCAGTTTATTAAAGTCGCGAGAACTAGGTTAATATTTCAAAATTTTCAAAAAAAATTATTTTGTTTTCTTTTAATATCTGGGGTTACGACCTTATACGTAAGACGTATTCCAAATATTAAATTCTTTTGTTGACGTTAGAACAGTTAGATTTTACCTGATAAGATAAGGATCTTCTTACTAAGGAGAATTTTCTTAAACCACAGACGGACCAATAACTAGAAAACATGACAAGATCTTAAATTTTATCAGACGATAAAACAATGTAGCCTACAAGGTAAAGCGTATTTAGGGTGCTAATACCTTTTATTTGAGCAATTAGTCCCTATACTCGATCTTAGAGACCAGTTAGGGTTTCTAATGACCAAAATGCTAGATGGCGACTCCCATTTTATTTTTTTCATAGATAAAAGACAAGAATTTCTTGTTTCTCTATATTTTCCAGATTGATAAAAGATAACATAATTTGAGGGTGGATGTTTTCGTCGCGACGCCGCACACGTGCGACAACGAATTCCATTAAATTTTGCTAGGGTTCGCATTAGTTGCTTCTTCCTTGTTTGTATTAATTAACAGGCCTACCATATATCACCAAAAAGGAATGAATGTCTACTTTCCAACCTGATTAGAATCTTAGCGCAATCCTTTTATAGATCTATATATATTCCAAATAGTAGATAAAAATCTGGATAGACAGATTTAACACGATACTTCTATTAACTTTGACCCCCTGAAATAATCTCTTACAAAACTCTGATTTACCTGAAATTCTAACCTAATGTATAAAAGTATGTTTAGAAATTCTTGTAAATATTTCAACCGATTCAACAATCGAATCAAAAGTTATGCTTAATAGGATATGATAGACCATAAAAAATTTTATTTCAAAATCCGAATCTAACCTTATTTGGATAATATTAAGGCCGGGTTGACAAATTATAAAATATCAAAAGTTAGATTGATTATGATTATTAATCTAAAGCTAAGTGGATATTTTATACAAATCTTTTATCATTTTAATATTTCATACGGTGATCTTATCAAAGCATTATGTTAATTGATATGATAGTTTTTATTTGTATTAATCTTGTCATTTTTAAACTTAAATAGTAATAAACCAGATACTCATGAATGTTGCTTATTTATCCGAATTCTAAATCTTGTATGCTAAAACATTAACGATATAAGTTATTTCCTTATTAGCTCAGAACAAGCTTATTAATGAATTTAGAAAAAATACAAATAGATAAATTGTGAATACGTGCATATAATACATTCTACATTCTATATTCTCAATGTATATTCAATTCAAATTATATTTCTTCGTGATAATCCAACACTAACACATCAGTCCATCACTAACACATACCCTCAAGCTAATTCGAATCACATATTCTTCTTTTTTACCCTGCATTAAGTTCATCCAAAACCAATTATTTAAACCAATGATATCTCTCTAACTTTTTGTGAAATTAAAACCTTACAGCAAAATTCGTGATAGTTGTTGCGGAAGCTGAGCAACCATTCTGAATTTTACAAGCAGACTGAAATAAAATCGAAGCACAAGACAGACTTTCTGGAGTTGAGCAAGGAGTTTTCGCATGAAAACAAGAAATTGGAATTGAGAAGATTATTGAGCTCGCTTTATTTTATAGGGAGGAGTGAGGGGGTTTTGTAATTTTATTATGCAACAGAAATGCCGCAGTTCATGTACGAGTATAACAGTATACACAACTTAAAATCAAACGCACCAACACAGAAGTTGACTCTGAAGCAACCACCTGCGGTTGAGGAAATTAATCAATTTTCCTAGACTAAAATCAATACAGACAGCAATGCCCGTCAGAGTAAACAAATGAAGGCATTTTTATTAAAAAAATGAATATACGGTAGAATATTATTATTATTCACCCAGCAATAGCGCAAGCACAGATGACTCCATATCCCACTACCAAGCTTTTCCTCCAAAATCACTCACAAACTCTACAAAACAGAGTGAAAGACAACATGACTGCTTGAAACTCTTTCTCATCACATCCACAATAAACTGCTGCCAATAACAGAACAGTATTGGTCAGCATCACAATAGCATTCCATAATGATTTTGATTGGAATAACGTAACCAGAGGGTATAACCTAAAGCTAAAAGCGAATGAAATTTATAAATGGCGTGGTAAGATTCAATGTAGTGAGATCCAATTTAGAAGTTGAGATTCAAGTTATACAGCAGTCCACCTAATTCACTGGAGATGGTTTTTCCAAACATATTCTTACCTGCATAATTTCTTCTGAAGCATGAAAAACTGTTGGTGAGAAGCAGTCTTAAAAGCATTAGCGGATTCCTGTTAAAAGCACCAAGAACCGTGCCAAAGATACTAAAAGTAAGCTTGTACCACTGAGCAAAAAAGAGTCAATCCAAACTGACGCGAAAGTATTTTCGTGTTCTAATTTTCCTGAACTTTCTTTTCATTCATTAAATAAGTAAACTTGAGCACCCAAAATTTGTCGAAGCACATGTTTTGCTTATTTTAGCATTTTAACTTGTAAAATCACTTGGGCATCCTATACATTAGCTCTCCAATTAGGAAATTATATATGGAAACAAAGTGAAGATACGAGAATTTTGATTTCCAAGTCAAAAACCAGTCACTCAGCAACCTATTTGCCAAAGAGACAGCATCAAGTTTCTGCCTGCCATGTAGAACATAAAATTTGTCCAAGAATGTGTGACAATGAAGCCTTTCCATCTAAAAAAACACTGACCTATGCAGTTTAATTTATTAATGAAATCTAGGAACCACTCATTCAAAGTTTCAGGCTTAGAAATAATTGCTCGATGGCACATAGTATTAACCAAACTAATATTCTAAAGCAGTTAGTTGTTTGCGAGAACAGCATCAAATCCAATTCAACTAACCCTAGTCCCAGACTAGTTGGAATTCGCCAGGTACATAACTGAAACAAAGCTCAATTTCAAAACAAATTTATCTGCAGAAGAAGATATCAACTTGAAGTAACTCAAGAATGCAAACTATGCACCTTGTGTCCATTGCCACAGTAGTTATCCAATTGTATAACAATGAATTGCTGAACAAATATACAGAAAAGAAATGTTGGAAAAGTGAAGAGGTTATAGATGGTATCATAAATCGAAGGGTTACAGACATTAAGTGCTGTCATTTGTCCACTGTAGTATTAGGAAGCATACCTCGTTTAGTTTATGATGAAGGGTCCTTTCCCTTAACTATAATGACAAGGCATTGTACATGGTTGGTGCAGTAATTGCTTACACTTCCCAAGAACATCCTGCTCACAAACAACATACTTCAGCAATTTTAGCATCCTGAAGGAGCACATTGACATGCCAGTCATGCCTTTATGAAGCTAAGAACAAAAATAAAAATTGACCATGCTTTTTTCACTTGAAAGTCTACCACACTTTAAAAATCATGATTAAATTGAGGGGAAAAAATGGTAAATGAATGCAAAGAAATGCCAAAAAGTGATTGAATAACATTAAAATGAAAAGTTCAGTAATTAGTATCTAAAAAGTAACTCACAGTCAACAACAAGAAACAAAAAAACCTTATCCATATATCTATGTATTGAGAACTCAAAATCATTGGAGGGATTCAGTTAAATGGATGCATGAGTGGTTGTTGACTGCATTAAGTGCGCAAATCCATTCCAACAAAGGACCTGCATTTGTCATCGTTAGAATTTCTGTCCAAGATAACTAATAAAGAAAATTGCTACTCCTACTAGAAATAACTGATTGCATCGAATGCAATTGTATCAGTAAAATTGCCCATATGCTTAATTAAGGGACTACAGGAACCAATAAATGCCATCTCCATTTGATTTTCAACATCAATTAATGGAAATATGCTATTCTAGCAATAAATGATAGTAGTCGAATGAATTAATCTCGAGTGGCACTAACAACCTTTTAATAGGGGCCAAAAGAACGACAGCCCATCACAAGCAAATCAGAATGTAGATGCTCAACAACTTCACATATCTTCTCCTTCGAATCCCCCATCACCCCATGTGTTTTCACATTTTCCTGAGCATTAAAGTAATTCTCAACAAAATAGCAAAACGAATTAATAGAGATAGCAGCTCATGAAGATGATACGAAAGAAACAAAAGTTACTTTCTTTTCATGGCAAATCTCCCAGGCATGTTCTAGAATCGCCTCCGTAATCTTCCTTTGATGCGCTTCAATCGCCGCCTTGAAGGCAGGTACCTACAGATCACCTTAATTAATTTCAAAGCAACCATTCAGTAATCAGAAATCGTGACAATCAAACAGTATCGAAAGGCCGAAAGCAGAAGACACAGGAGTTTAATACTTAAGTGAATCCACCGAAAGGGATGGCATCGAGATTAAGTCCAGCAGCGATAGAAGGTGGTGATTGGAAAAGGGGGATGAAGAAGGAGCCAGTGGATTCAGTGGAGTCAGGAGCAGGAGATCGACGCTAGAGGTTATCAAGGGCCCATCATGGGCGTACATGCTCCCCTCGCTTCCATCAACTACCATCCTCAAGCATCCAAGGTCTGCAGTCATGGTCTGATTGATTGACTGAATTTTACACACTCAGCTCAGCTGCCAATTACCCTGTCGAGTATCGAGTTGACCTACGAATCCTTGATTTTATTTTCATTTTCATTTTCATTTATAAAAAAAACGTGGGAAACCAGAGAGAGAGAGAGCGAGAGAGCGTGAAGGAGACGGCTCTTGGATGCGCGCAAATAGAATAGTCAGCCGTGGGGCGAATGACTATCTTTTCTTTAAATTCTGTTCAACAAAATACTTCCAAGTAATTAAATTATTATTTGGTGAATTATAATAACTACCTTAGACATATATTATTTAAAAGTTTGGTGGTGTATAAACCCATCTTTAAGGTTTAAGAAAATATCCATCTCCAAAATGCAATATTTATACCAAAAATGCCTTTCCAAGTTCAAATTTTGCTTTTGTTCGTACAATATTCCTTTTAATTACTTTGTTGTTATTAATTTCAATGTTAGTTAACTATAACTTTGTTTTTTTAAAAAAAAAAATATATTGAATAAATCATAATAATTTTTTAATTGATTTAACAAAAAAACAAGAAGAAGATAAATAGATTTTAAAAACAAAAAAAACTATTCGGTCTGGTTTGATTTTAGTTTTTTAAAAACTAAAACAGAGTGAACCGGTTACATCAAAATTGAACCAATTGTAAAAAAGAAAAAGAAGATATAAATAGAAAGTTTTCATCTTACTCTAAATCACTACTGTCAATCACACCCCGCCCCCTTATTCTCCTGTTGAGGGTGTTTGGAAGTGTGGTAGTGGTTGCTTTTCAAATAGCTTTTCGTGCTGAAAAGCATGTCAATAATGTTTTTTTATTTTTTAAAAATTATTTTTGATATCAGCATATCAAAACAATCCAGAAAGTACAAACCGTATTCAATTTTAGTAATAAAAAAAAAAATTTGAAATTTTACAAAAAACGCGGTACCAAACGGCCTTATAAAACCTCAAGAAACCCGAGCTAAAAGATTGGAAAAGCAAGCAAGCAAGGAAGAAAGGAAGATGTTGTTTCAGGAAGGAAGACAAGGAACGCGCCCCACATTTTCCAAGATGGTTGCTGCTCAACAACTCACTGCCACTCTCCGTGCGGCCCTCACCTACTCCATCAGTATAAGTTTGTTTCTGCATATACGAATATGCATACCTATATATCCACATCTCTTCGTTTTGTGTATAATTGTTTGCCCACTTCATTTTTCAAGTTTTTAAGGCATGGGAAGCTACTATTTTTGTGAACCACTTGAGATTTTCATTTGGGTTTCTTTTAATTCTCTCATTTTTGTTTGCATTTGGCATATCCATGTGCTAATCAAGTCTTTTTTGTTTTTTCTTTTTCCAAGTGTTTTATAAAAAAGGTTTTTTCTTTTTTCTTTTATGTGCTTGGTAAGATGGAGGCCCGCTTAAGTAATTTTTTTTGTTGTAGACCTGGTTTTTTGCTAGGTAGAAATATTTTTCCATTGCTTAATCTGGAGTTGATTACCTTTCTATTCATTTGGAGATTCGGATGGAACAATTCAGGTGGACAGGAGAAGTGTTGGGAGGTTTATTGAATTCAGCTGGACCGGGTCGGTTTGAACCGATTCTTGGTGAACACATTTTGTAAAAACTAAAGAACTTGGTTTGGTTGGATTTTTTAGCCCATGCCAATCCGGTCCGGGTTTTGAACACCTCTAGTTTGGTGTTGCTATCGGAGGTTATGTTACTATTCCTTTTTAAGGGTTTTTTTTTTTTTTTGTGAAATTAAGGGGTTGGTTTACCGTAATATCTCGTGGGGGATCTGGAATTTCTTAATGGATGGATCTAACATAGCAATATTTCGCCGCGGCAACTTGTTAGATGCAGGACCTTATAAATCCAAAAAACGAGTTGGCTAAACCGAGGAATGGAGAGAAGATGTCTCTCTAGAGGCTCAACTAAGATCTTACCTACTTGGTGACCTTTTTCCTGCTTTTCATGTCTAGAGATGGCTTGCAGGTGTGATGCATTTGTTTCAAATCCCAACTCATGTTGTGCATTATAGAGGAGAAACAAGATGCTCTTTTGCTATCACGATACTGCTAATGGCTTGTGTCAAAACGAAGGAAACGCAGTTACCATGATTGTGGTGAAGAAATTTCCTCGCGATCACCACCCAAGCAGCGTTATCTTTTAATAAGGCTGTTACCCGTCTAAAAGTTGGAAGCAGATGTTAAAGAGTCGAGATATTGGAAGTTATGCATCCTACTTTGACTATTCATTCAATTGTCTAATGAATCCGCCCTCATCACCAAATTATTCTTATTCCTTCCTCTCTCTTACTCGATTTTGAAACTGGCCTTAAAAATTCAAATAGACCCTGAGGTTTGTTTTCTTCAAGATTTCATCTCATTATAATTTTTTATTAAAAATAATTTTTGAAATTAATAATTTTTTTCCTTCAATTATATCCCTATTGTCTTTATTAAAATTTTGTTTCTTTAGACTAATTTATGAAGTTAAGATTTTTTTTTAATTTCATTCTCAATAGATATTTTCATATGTAAAATTTAATTTTTATTCTTTTAATTATTATTTATTTTATATAAAATGGTTTTTGCACTTTTTTTTTATAAATAATTTCATACTTCTTAAGTTTTTTCCCTATCAAATCTAATCATTTATTTATTTATTTATTATTATTATTCTGCCTTGAAAGGTTTCTATAGATTGATTTTTTTATTATTATTATTTTCTCTCCTAGTATTTAATTAGTCGTCTTACTTCTTAGTTGAGCTTAGTTATAGAATTTAAAGGATTATAGGTTTAAAAGATAAATCTTAGTTTACAAAGTTGATAAGGGTTTTTTTTATCCTTTAACATTTTGTTATTTTTTTCTTTACTTTTTATGTTAAATTTTAGTCATTTGGAGAATAGCATGTGTTGCTTTTTTATTTCTTTTTAATTTAGCTTTTCTAAAAGAATTTTGTTTTCAAATTAAATTAAATTAAATTAATTGATTTTATTCTTTAATATTTAATTTAATGAATTGTAGGTTTGAGAGTTTAACCCAACTTTACAAGATTTACTTAGGTTTTTTTTTGTTTTTCCCCTCTTTTTATGTATTTTTTTTAATATAATTTCATCCTAGAATATTATTTTTATTCACTTTCTATGAGATTTATCTTTCTTTTTTTTAATAACAAGGGTTGTCTTGGGTTTTTTAGGTCTTTGTTAGATTTAGCTCATTTAAAAGGAATTTGGGTTTTTTTTTTAATTAAATTAATATTTTTTTATTTCATCTTCTAATATTTAATTTCGCGGGTGTTGAGCTTCTTAGTTTAACCTAGATCTACAATTTAATGGATTACAAGTTTGGAAGATTAACTCGGATTTATAAAGTTTATCTGAGTTTGCTTGGTTTTTTCTTTTTTCTTTTAATTTTTTTTGTTTCATTTACCAACATTTTATTATTTTTATTTATTTATTTTCTTTGAGTGTTTTTTTATGGTTTCGAAAGTAAGAAGGGTTAACTTGAAATTTTCTTTCTTACCTTTGTTGCATATAACTTTTACAAAATAAAATTTACTTTTTTAATCAAATTGAATTAATTATATAAGAATAAGTATAAAATACTTGATTTATAATTTTTTATTTTTGTTTGTTTTTTTTAGATCATTGTTCTAATTTTTTTGTTATCATAATCTTAAATTTTATTTACTCCTTTTAATATGTTAATATCATGTAAATATTGTTTTTATATTTTGATATAAAATTAACCTGGCTCGTAGAATAAGATAACGTATTGCTATTATAAGTCGTTCTTATAAATGAAACAAAAACCCCTAAATGAAAAAAAGGAAAAGAAAAGGAAGTAATTATCCAATCAATTTGAGTCACGGCTTGTGGACATCAACAGCCAAAAATTGTGACTTGTGACGAGGACTTCCACACTCCTTACCCTGGAAGGCATTGAATTCCACACACCCATCGTCGTCGTCATCCTCAATGTAATCAAATCAACAAGTCGCCACCGTCGGATCCCAGATCCGGCCTCAACCCATTTCCCATCACGTGGCCGGCTCCATCAGACAAGCGTCCAGCATCTTTTGGCAGAGACAACCATCAACCATACACGTAACCTTAAAAAAGAAAGAAAAAGCCATTCATACCAACAGTAACTAATATTATCAAAAAAATAATAATCAAACAAGAAAAATAAAAATTAAGAACAAAAAGGTTACCTTCCTTCTTATTTCGAAAGTTCAAACCCCGGCTGGATGAGTTTTGGGTTGGTTTGTTATTGTGTTTTGAAAGTATTTTAAAAAGTATTTAATTTTTTTATTTTAAATTAATATATTTTTTGATATTTTTAATTTATTTTGATATATTAATATTAAAAATAATTTTTTAAAAATAAAAAAAATATTATTTCCTCTAAATAATTGGAAAACTAAGACCAAGTGGGGGCCACGGAGGCCCGAATAATTGATGGGCAAAGAATTCACGCATCTCAATGTCCCTGAAAACAAAATTCCTTTCCCTCACCCATTAAATTTCTTTACCTTTTATTTCGAAAAACAATATTAAAATAACACATAAATACAATTTAGCCTCCCCTTTTCGATTTTCTCCCTCTTAATTCCCTCTCTTTGAAAATAAACAAAAACAAGAAGCCCCGAAATCTCGATCTGATTGTCCGAAAATCCTCTAGCTAAAAGACCACTTTTTTTTTTTTTTTTAATCTTTTTAATTTTCTCTCGCTAGCTCGACATCAAAACCCAGTTAAGTTAATTTTTCCTCAACCACCGTCGGCTTTTTAATCAGCGGCTCCGATCTTGCAATCAACTGATGCAAAATCGTCCACGAAGACATCACTACCATCTATGTACGAGATAAGGAGGTTGAAATTGTGAAATTTGGTGGATGCTGCTCATTTTTATAAATGCATGTCGAGGGGGATCTAGGGTTTTCGAGCCTGGTGGTCCTTGTTTTCTGTGTAGTGATTATTCCGCTGGGCTGTTTTATAATTAGGTGTAAATGGCGAGGTGCGGTTGCGAGAAAGGAGGAGATCAAGAGGCTGTTGGTTTTGGCAGCGGAGGAAGCCGCTAGGGCTGAGTTTGAGGCCGCGGCTTCATACGGCACCGTTCCGGTGGTGACAAATAACTATCAATGTGCTGTATGTTTTTGCCCGACAACGACACGGTGTGCCCGCTGTAAAGCTGTTAGATATTGGTATGTTAATTTCGTGTTAATGCTTGATTTTTATCGGGTTTTAGTCCTTAATTGCGTTGAATTCAGGTTTGGTTCTGGGGAGATTTGAAGTTTTTGTTTTTTCCTTTTCTTGTAAATAAGTGAATGAGAGATAATTGCTGATGATAATTTGTAATGTTTTTGAAGGGAAGCTGTTTTAACAGTAAACTTTGAGAAGAATCTGATTCTTTACTTCGCGTTGTTCCAGTTAAACAGGGAAGGGGAAAAAACTGTGGAATTAGGTGCTAATTGATGAAGGGAATTCCCAAATAGAGGTTTAATCTGCGTGGAAATCCTTAGGGATTTGTGACCTACTAAACTAATTATGAATGTTTATTAATTAGATGCTAAATGTGGGATTTAAGAATCTATGCAGACTAGTTTCGTGTTTTGTGTGGGTTGTATTAGTGTTGTTAGGTATATGGGAAACTAAGGAAAAGACTTGTATTGCTAACTGAAAACATTTTAGTTTGTTATAAAGAGAGTGTGGTGAGAGTCAATACTTGAAGGAATTTGTAGAGATTTTGTCTCATATTAATCATTATCTGTACAACTGGTTTCATACACGTACAAATCACTACTTGTTTACCTACAATCTCTTTTTTATCGTTATATCAAATTAAATTCCCAAATATTGCAAGTTGGTAGCTTACCTTGATTAGTATGAAATGCTTGTTTGTTATAGGTAAATAGTGTTTAATTCCAGTATTATTCTGTTATAAGTTTGTTTGCATAATCAGGGGTATTCTAGAATTTAATGTCATTTAGTGCACTAACTTTTGATGAAACATGTTTTATAAGGACCTAATAGAGATCAGCTAACTTGTATGTGCTCTTCTCTACAACCTATAAGACTATTTTTTCACCTTTTTCCTCCGTACTTGGCAGGCTTCTGTTATTTGTATTTGTATATTGACGTCATAATATGGTCTGTTTCAGTTCTGGCAAGTGTCAAATTATCCACTGGCGACAAGGTCACAAGGAAGAATGCCATCCTCCTACCACTACATATCACATTAACGATGATGGAGGTAATCCTGGCAAGAGGGCTGCAAAGGGAGACCAACATGATATTTATGATGGCAGATACGAGAAAAGACCAGTCGATACATTCCCTGTGGAGCCTGTAGTGTCTGATTCCAATTACTCTCCTGGAGTTTCATTTGTAAAGGATGATGATAAAAAAGTTGATTCTGTTTTAGATACAGAAGGAACAGATTCCATTTTTGAATCATCAGGCACCTCATTTTCTGGATTTTCTACTCCTACTGGCTCTTCGTTTTCCGAATTCTCTGCTCATTCAGGTGGTGAATCATCTGATAATGTCTCTGTAAGTGAGAGCATCGGTTCAAATGAAACTGAGGGATCAGATGGACAAATGCCAGCTGATACTGCTCCTGACACACTGGAGTCCAGTTTGAACAAGTTGGATGTGACCAAGCCATTGTCTCCAAAGTTTGCTACTTTGGTTGATTCTGTAGATAGTTTTAATAAATTGAGTAAATCAAATCAGAGTAAACCTCACAGAAATGACGGGGAGAGCCAGTGCTCATCTAGCTCTTCTGGTCATAGCATCAGTGCCAGGAATGATGATTCAATCACAAAGCTAACTAAAATTTCTTCTGGTTTTTGGGGTAAAACCCTGGATTCTGCTGTCTCCAGCAGTGATACCATGGACAGATCTGCTATGTCGAATTTAACTGGCCCTGTTAACAGCAAGCCATCAAATGATGAATCATTCCTACATTTCAAGTTCAATCTATCTGGAAGTGATGCTCCTACCCAGCATGCAAAAAGCTCAAGGGTGAATGACATCATACTAGATGATGCACTTCCTTCCGCTTCTGATAGAGCTCTTTCATCAGAAAAGAATGGTGTTGATGCTCAAAAAGTCAAGAACTCCCCATCCATAAGCTGTGAAAGGTCCGGTCATATTGATACTAACTCTCGTGGTGATTTGAATGTTTCCAATGAGCGTAAATCTGTATCATCATCCTCTTCTTATGGTCATGTTTTTTCCAGTTCTGGAGGAGTTAAATTAGATGCAGGTGCTTCAAAAGTATGCAGATCTCAATCCTTGATATCTGAAAGATCAGATGTTGTTGTTAATGACCCCGTTGGTGCTTTACATCTATCCAAGTCCAGATTATCGTCTAATGCTTCTCAGACCCATTTGGCTTCTACCATCGGGGGGCACTCAGTTTCAAGTGTGCAATATGGAAATGTTGAACTGGGTGCTGCAAGTTCCTCTCAAATGGCAAGCGATTCTTCTAGTTCTATTAATGGATTGAAGTCATCAGTGCGGAAAGTTGTTGACCAATTCAGAGGACCTAAATGTGGAAGATATAGTAAAAAGGTTTGGCTTATATGTTGATTCTTGTTTGCATCTCCAACAATCTTTTTTCTTTGGATGCAATGAATTTACCATAAGTTTATTTTTACTTTTCAGGGCCTTTTCCCATATGATTTATTTGTAAAGTTATACAATTCGAGTAAGGTGGAAATGCGACCATGTGGTCTTATCAATTGTGGAAACAGGTATGCAATATGTTTCTTTTCATATGAAAGCAGATTGAAGTAGCTGCAGCTGTGATTAAAAGGGCTTCACTATCCATTATTTAGAATTATGAAATGCATGCAGTTGCCTTAATGTTAATTATGCCTGTGACTATCTGATTGCATCTACTTTTATATGCTAGCATTGCATAAACTACCCCAAGATGTTGATAACATATCCTCTGTTCCATTTCTGCAGCTGCTATGCTAATGCTGTTCTACAATGCTTGGCATTTACTCCTCCTTTGACTTCGTTTTTTGTGCAAGGGCTCCATTCCAAAGCATGTATGTTTCTCATCATGGTAACCTTATTAGATTTAACATGTTGAGTTTTTGAATAGCATGTTTTGGTAACATTTTCAAATAAGGTCATCATTTTGTTTCCATACCAGGTTTAAATAGAGAATGTTGCTTCTCTTGTGAGTTTGAAAGTATAATTTTGAAGGCAAAGGAAGGGAAATCTCCACTTTCTCCCCTTGGCATTCTATCCCAACTACAGAATATCGGGAGTCAGCTTGGTAATGGGAGAGAAGAAGATGCACATGAATTCCTAAGGTGAGCTGGTTTCCTTGCACTGCAACCAATGAAATAGGAATTTCTTTTGTTTTTATGATTTCATCTTTTGGAGAATTTCATGGTAGATAATAAAGGAACAATAAACAGGTATGCAATTGATGCAATGCAATCTGTTTGCCTTAAGGAAGCTGGGGTAAATGCAATGGACTCCTTTGCAGAAGAAACCACTCTCATAGGCCTTACATTTGGAGGCTACCTTCACTCAAAGGTAATACATTTTTTGGAGATTAATGACATTCAGGGATTGAATGCAAAGCAATTCTCCTTTTATTTTATTTTATTATTTTTCATACCCCTAACAGATTTGCATCTGAATGCTCTTTTGGGAAAAGTTCAATAATTTAGTTTATGCAAACAAAATTTGCTGTTGTTTGTAGATAAAATGCATGAAGTGCCATTACAAGTCAGAGCGGCAAGAAAGAATGATGGATCTTACTGTTGAAATAGAGGGGGATATAGGGAAGCTTGAAGATGCACTAAGACGATTCACGAGTGCTGAGATTCTGGATGGAGACAACAAGTACCAATGTGGCAGGTCAGTTTATGTTTTCTGATTAAACTCCTGAGCATATTTTTGTATGGGTTTATTCTTCAACCTGTTTTTCTTTCTTTTTCTCTTGTGTGTGTGTGTGTGTGTGTGTGGGTGTGTGTGTGGGTGGGGGAGGGGGGGGTTGTTGGGGTCCAGCAGGAGAGAACCATTTCGATGTTTTTGTCAAAGCATGTTGTTAAATTGTCTTCAGCAGTGTGCTGGCTATTTGTTCTTACTAAAATTCTATACTGCAGTGGGACTTTGCAGACTTAACCAAGTTATTTCAACCATAAATAGTTAAATCTTGATTTATATCTGAGTTTCTTTGCATTTGGATCAAACTGTTTGTTACTGAAAACAAACTGAGATGGGATGCTTTGTGATATGCTGCTTTTACACCATTTTGATGATTGCTCTGCCAGTCTTTACTTCCTAGGATATATCATTTTTTTCGAAGTATATTGAATTTTCTTTTTATTGGAGTTGTTGATTTTGAGCTTTCAGAGTTTGTTTACACCATCTTTCTGTTCAGATGCAAATCTTACGAGAAGGCTAAGAAAAAAATGACAATATTGGAGGCTCCCAATGTCCTTACAATCGCATTGAAGCGCTTTCAGGTAGATCTTGAAATCAAAGATGGTATTTTATTCCCATGTTACAGGCAAATTCTTATTTTTTTCATTACTGTGCTTGATTTTCAGTCTGGTAAATTTGGAAAGCTCAATAAATCTATCCGGTTCCCAGAGATCCTGGACTTAGCACCATATATGAGTGGAACTAGTGATAAATCACCCATATACAGGCTTTATGGGGTGATTGTTCACTTGGATGTCATGAATGCTGCATTTTCTGGTCACTATGTGTGCTATGTCAAAAACATCCAGAACAAGTGGTTCAAAATTGATGACAGCACAGTATGTTCTCTATCTTAATATGCAATGCAAGTTTATTTGGTTATTTGATATGTTTTTCCTGAAATTGCGTATGCTTGATTAATTGGTTATTTTGACATGCTTTAACCTGGCTGATTAATTGGGTATTTTGACATGCTTTAACCTGGCATCTCCAGCTCCCTTGGCTAAACTAAAAAATAACTTTATTGTTAATAATCTCCGTTGGTGCATTACAAGAAAAGTTAGGGGTTTGTGGCTTTGTGCTTTAGTCAAGGAACCTTTGACATTTCTATTTTGTTTAGGATTGTTGTCTGATTAAATTTTTTATTTAGATGACCAAGCCAGTGTATTGTGCATATTTTTTGTCTCTATAAAGAAGTCCAAATCTTGATTATTGGTGATAAACCTGTGTTTTACCCATGTCCGTGAGGTAGCAAACCATATAGAGAATCAAAGTTTGTTTATTGTAGCAGTATCTTTTAAGGCTCTTGTTGGTTTTCTTTCTGGAAAGTATTTTCACTGTAAGACCTATTGGTAGCTGGGTCCCAAGTTCTTCTTAGTCTCAAATTGTACTGTTTTGGTGTTAACACCTTCTCTGCTATGCATTAATTTTTTATGGATAAAATATCTACATGTGTGTGTGTGCATTTGCTATTTTAAGCTTTTGATCATGGTATTTGGCAATGATTGGTTAGGTCACAGCTGTGGAACTTGAAAGGGTTTTATCAAAAGGCGCATACATGCTTCTTTATGCAAGGTGATGAATCTCAGGAGATTAGTTCCATGAAGATTGAAATTTCTTGAGTGTTTTTTTTTTATTTTTTATTATGATGTTTGACTCAATTTAATATTTGCAGATGCTCACCAAGGGCCCCAAGATCGATAAGGAGCAGAATAATATCTTCTGATCCTAAAAATAAATGCAACACCTCCAAAATCAATGCAACGAACACTGCATTGGATTCAAGATCCACATCCATGCAATCAAGTGCTTTCCAATTGCATCCCGATTCAATTCCTCCAGATAATTTGGCCAGTGTTGAATCTTTCTATATGAAGTTCCACCGGCTTCAGAGGATTTTAGAAGAGGACTCATCAAGTGACAATTTCTCTTTTACTAGTGGCAACTCCGATGAAGGTTCGTGCAGTACTGACAGCACCCATGATTCTACAAGTACTGATGACCTTTCTGATTACATTTTTGGAGGTTGGAACTCTTGGCAGAATACATCTGATTCGGATACTTCTTCATCTTCGCCCCCTTTGTACTCAAGGCAATCACCTCATGGTGAGATGAACCAGCATGGTTCATATGCGTATTCAGGGGTTGGGGGTTCTGATCTTCGGGACAGGATACCCAGTGGGAGCAGCAAGCTGGTGTATATGGAAGGTAAGCGAGGAACTTTTTTGCATTCTGACACGGCTAAACAAGGTAGAAAGTTAGCTAGTAGTAGAAGTTATGACTCAACAAAATTAGGATCAGTTAACCCTTTAAATGATGTAAAATCCGGGGTATGCTTTAGAAGAACAGCGAGCGAAATAACAGATTGAGCATTTATAAGCAGGCATTAAGTTAGAGGGGTAAATAAGAGTTGGGAGAGAGGGGCTGTATGTAATGTTGTATTCCTGTAGTTGGATTTGTTTAAAATAGATCGGCCATCACCATTTTGTCAAATTCCTTTCCGGGAAGTCCTCGGAGTGTATAGTGCAAGGGACCTTTTCCAAACCCCTGACAGCCCTTCACTTGAAAACAAGATATATATAAAAATGATCACATTTTGAAGGTTTCTTTGTCGATATGTACGAGGATGGATATCTTTCCATGCTCAGAATGATTCTTACAAGCTAGCTGATAAACAATCTGGGCTCGAGCCCACTCTAATAAGGAACCAGTGGATTGCTCGTGAGCCCTCCCTCCCTAGTGCCATCTGTGGTAAGTAATCAACGAAGATCGAATATGACCCCACCACTCCCATCTTCAAAGCCCAACGAAAAAAAAAGCGCAAAAAAAGTTGCTCTGCTCCCCTTCAAATTGCAAATTCACAAAAGATAAGATGAGCTGAGATGAAGGTTGTTAAAAATATTTTTTTTACTTCATGAAATATAATTATAAATAAAATATTTTACTTGATTATATATTGACAATTACAATTAATATTAAATAATAAGATAATATAATTAAAATAAAAATAAAATAAACAATATAAATATCTAAATACCTTAAAATATATAATTTAAATAAAAATTTATTCACGATTTAAATAATTTAACAATATAATATAATATAATTATGTCATAAAATTCCATTAAATAAAAATGAAGGGAAAAGAGATGAGATTTGCAACAGTCAAGTAGGAACTTCAACACATACTCAAGTAGCAAGTATCAAATATGTTAGAAGAGGAATGACAAGGAAACTTGATAATCATTAATTTAGAGATCAAATACCGAAAAAAAAATGAAGCAAGAAGACAACCGAAACTAATATGCTTGCTACCACCCACATTTTCATTACAATGAACATGAAATAAGCTCCCAACCGAAACAAAAAAAGTGGATACTGAATCGCAAATGATGGTTCCAGAATAAAGAATGCCACATTTTAGGGATTTTTTCTAAACACCCAGCAAAATTAATCTTTTGGAGAGGAATACATATGCACAAAATAGGTTAAACGCCATAATAGAAAAGTCATAACAAAATAATCTTAATAAGATATGATAATCTGGCTTAAAACTCTAAAAAGAGAAAAAATAAAACAAGAAGTGCAACAGTCCAAAACTCGTAACTTCAACATCATGCATCCAAGCACAGAAAAAGGCTGAAAAGTTGCTAAAAGAAGTACCTAAACTCAGAAAACAATAAAGAAAAGAGATTTTTTTTTTATTTTAAAAAAGTCCTAAATTCTGGAGGATGGATCACAAGCCAAGCTGAAAAAACATATCATAACAGAAGCTTAAACCACTGTGGAGAGTGGAGAATGAAGATTAAACCATTGTGGAACCAGCTGCGCTGCTGCCTGCTGGTGTTAGTCTGCAGAATTTGAGAATTGATATTTAGACAAAGGGAAAAGGAGATAATTTGGGGGCTGGGGGGTGGGGACCGTGGGTGGAGTGCTGGGGTCCGGGGGAGTTAGGGACAACGACTAAAGTTCAGGAGTCAGTAAATTTTTGAACTTTTGGTAAACTCAGTAAAACGGTTCGGTTTTACTAATTTTACCGATTTTGATCAATTTTAAGTGAGTTTGACCGATTTTAACCAATGATGCTGATTTTCAAGTTTTTAACCTGATTTTTTGCATTATATAGATATTAACTCGTAAAATCATACGATTTTACAAGTTAACTCGTGATTTTGACAATTATTGTTGTGAGCCTGGCTTGCTCGAGCAGATATTGTAATAAAATGTGATTGTGAACGGGTTATAAATTGTGGAAATTCAGGTGAAGTTGATCCACTAGGATTAGAAGGTAGTGAAAATCATTTTTTTACTAGTGGAGTCCATAATAATTTATTTTTAAAATTAAATTTTTATATAAAAATGATCTCTTAGGATTTATATGCTCGATTTTAAGATTGACGGAGGAACCAATTGGAAGTATCACCCGATACATAAACACAAGTTGATCGATTAATGTTAGTTGAATTTAGAGTAAAAAAATCTTCCTTGAAATCAATCCCTTCGCAATGACTAGTGTTGTGTTGGTATGTGATTTAAAGTTTGAGCCCCTTTCTCTCTCCGTTTCTTTTCCACTCTTTTACCTAACCAAATACAAGTAGCAAATAAAGAAGTCTGCAAAACCAACAAGCGGCAATGGGTAATGATCTCATCCCATCCCCACTAGCACTAAACAAGCCATATGGATTGATTTTTCGTTGTTTAACACAATAAATTTACTTTTGGTAAAGTAACATAATTGAACAAATAATTAGAAAACTAGCACACTTGAACAAGTCGCAGATGATATCTGTAACTTGTTTTGAATTAAAAACAAGGCATCTCTCTCTCTCTGTCTGCTCCTCCCCTCTCACCCCTCTTTCTCACTACCGGCCGATATCTCTTTATCCACCACCAAAAACACCCCTAGCAGTCCTAAAACACTCTTTTCTATCTAAAACACTCATCTTTCTCGCTCTCTCTCTAGCTCTACCCCCGATATTTTAAACATTTCCTCTCAATTAATTTGATGTAATTTATGTTTAATTAATGTTAATTTTATTTTATTGAATGTTAGGGTTTTGAATTAGGAATTAAGTTAATTAGATGTAATTGAAGTTGTTAATTAGATATAATTATTAGTATTGTTTAATTATTAATTATTAATTATTTTAGGTTGTTGTTGATTGTGAATTAAAAAAATGATGTGTTTGAAATGTTAGTGTTGATTTAGGTTAAATTAAGGATTAGGTTAATTATATATCTTTTTAGTTGATAGTTTGATTATTTTATTAAATAATCAATGTTTTTTTTTTTTTTTGTTATTGTTGATCGTGAATTAAAAAGATTATGTAATGAAATAGTGTTGATTTATGTTAAAATATGAATTATATCAAATTTTGTATAAAATAATAATACTAGCTATGAAATGCATGAACTTATTTGATACTTTAATTCAATTGCAAATGCTAACAATTGTTTTTATACAGGACCTCGAAGATAGACATGGTTCGGACTAAAGGAGGTTCGACCTCTTTTAGGAGTGCCAACAAGCAGGGCCATCTTGTCGCCAATGCAAGACATGATCATAGGTCGGTGGTATATATGTAGGATCAACATTGTTTTGATGATATATAGAGAGGGGAGGTCAAAAAAATATTTTAATTAATTTTGTTAATTATTACAATTTTAATGATTTTTATTGATGATTTAAATATGTTTTTTTTTTTTTCAAGGCAGTGATTCAATGACACCTAGTTAGCATACCTTGATGGAGTTGCATGAGCGTGTGTGTTTGTATGTTCTTAAGGCTAGTTTTTATGATATCAGTTAGTGTGTCATATAAATCTTAACCATTCATTAATTGCAACATTGGTAGAGTGATGGAGGCGCTAGACACACACCTTTCATTTGCATGTTGGTGAGATGACACCAATAATTAAGGATGTCACGATGTTGATTGTTCTTCTGATAGATGGGATAACTGTGAATAGCAATCGCGACTCGATTAACAAAGATTTGTGATTGTCTTTTAGGACAAGTGCCTCTAGCTAGTGTTTATAGGGGTGCTACTGTATTAAGTTAATATAGTTGGATGCTAATTTTAATACCCTTCAGTAGATGTGACAACAGACTAGTTGATTATGTATGCTCAAGCATATATATTACACATGTTTGGAGGATTTTATTTTTACAAGTATTGCTGGCAATGTAATTCTATTGTACTTTATAACAATACTTGATTATTTGTTAGCCATTCCGAATTACAGATGGGAGAGTCATGCTTGTATACCAGCAACATTGCAAATCATGTCTAAAAATGAGAAGACAAATTGACAGGTGTCTTTCTATTTATTCATGTATATATGTTTTAAATTATTTGATTACTAGAATTAATGAAATTTTAAATACTAACTTATTCAATTTTCGTTAATATAGTTCTAGTCATGAGAGCATTTTCATAGCGGGCGTCCAAAGAGCTAGGATAATACCATGTTTGACACTATCACTTAAAGACCACTCTCATTGGTTTCAAGTAATAATAAAATATAATTGATTGTAGTCAACATGTCATTTATAGAAATTAAATGTAAAAAATATACTAACTATATAGCTTGTCTTGTTAGATGGTGTGGGGCTAGATATTTCACAATAAATGTCACTCATGTCCATGAGTTTTATCAGGATAAGTTGGACGCACAACAACCGTATCAGGTGTATATTACAAATGTATTTAATTTTTGTTTTTTTAATGTTAATTATTTAGTTTTAATTGATTATTTGAGGTAATTATTTCAGATGTTTTGATATGTTATATGAATGCTATCTACATAGAACTTGATACTTTCAGCTTCTTCTATATATCGTGAGGGATCTAATATTTGGTTAGCACAAATCTCTCTACATTACTTCTACATTGTTGAGACGCATTGTCTAAATCAAGTACTGCGACAATTTAAACAATCTTTACATATACTAGATTATGTTAATACCAAAGAGGAGTTGCACAATATTAGTCGTTAGGGTAAGTACAAGGGGAATTGGTTGGTAATTCATGCATCTTACCTTGATCTTTGGGATGCTAGGAGAGATCGTGTTTTTGAGGGGTGCCTACCTACGATTGATATAGATACCTACATGATATGATATATGTTCATTACACGCCGTTTCATTACACCGACCTAGTTGCATTTCCCGAGATGTCCATGCAACCCAAAGCACTATTACCCATGGTATTTGAGATAGAATCTATTGGTATGCAATATTATTTTATATTTATTAAATATTATAATAATTTTATTATGGATGATTAATACTAATTGGTTTTTAATGCATGTATGTAGATTAATTACTTGGTACAAGAAGCTAAAAAAGCAGCAATGGCTATTCGTGAAGGTGTCGATAAGATGAGACTATTATGGCCAACATCATGCTCAATTTATATCATGGCAGACTTCAAGAGGTTGGAGAGGTTGAATGTCTTGAAGCAATATTAGTGAAAGATAATATTACTTATTATGAGAGTGTTGGGGATGTTGGCCCGTCTATGAGCATCTCAGTCTTGTCCATCAGCAACCTAAGTCCATCCATGAGCTAGGATGATATCGGTCCTCCTTAAACCTATATGAATATTACAGACCCAACCTCGAGTTGGACAATCTGTGGAGATTATTAGATATAATTACATATAATTATATGTTATAATAATTATGAATACATGTATAGTTAATTTAATTTTTAATAAAATGTTATGTTGTTTTAATGATTGGTGTACCACTGGTTATTTGTGATTATGTAAATTGTTGTTTTTTTAGCATGGAGTTGATGATATATTAGACTGCCCCTAGATGCCTATGTTAGAGGAGTCGCAAATACCATATGCGACACACGAGTAGCAAATGGTATATATGAAAATTGAGTCGCATATGGCATCAACAATTCATGTGTAGCAAATGTCATCTATGAGTCCCTCAACTGTTCTATATTTCTAATTATTTTTTTGCCTATGTTATTTTACAAATTATTTTTTTAATATGCTAACTTACCAAAAACACTCTTGCAAGACAAGTGGCAGAAGGAAAGGACAATCATGTGGGGGTAGGGACACTAGTTCAACTAGATATACAAATATTTCATCCTTATAACCCATACACCACGAGAGTAGGACAAGACTCAAGAAGACCATACTTATACCATGCTACATGTTCAACTCTTTTTTACCTGGCCATTTTTAATTATGGCTCCCATCAATAATGATTAACAACTAGTATTAAAAAACTCTCAAAGCTATTAAATTTTTATTGTACACACACTTAATTTACTATGATTATCTTGCTCCTGTTACTCAAAACCATTTAGTTTAGTTAGGAGGATTATTCAGTGTTTTCATAAGAATACAAATATCATTACCAAATTCATTAGGGACATAATACTCAACTTAATGAATTTGGACATAATACAAATGTCATTTCCTTCTAGTGGAGGAACACCATCTTTTACGACGACATTGGAAGCACCACGAGTCCCTTTCTATATGGGGCAGTGCGTGTGGTGGTTACAGTGGTGATTTATCACTAGTCGCCCTTTGTTTTTATATTCTTCCTCTCTCTCCTCCCCCTTGAATATGCCGGCCATTAAAAACAAATTAGATATGTCTTTTTATTTTATAATATTTCAAATTTGACCCTTAATATTTTGATTCCTAATTTTCATTCTTAGCTATTTTATTAAGTTTTAATTTGTTTTCAATCTTATCCTTGGATCTGTGATATTATTTTTAATGTTTTCAAATTTAGTCATGATTCTCTTGATTTTTATTTTTGTTATGGATTCTTTTGTGAATTTGATTTTTCTTTTTGATTTTGCCCTTCAATTCAAAATTCGATGCTATTTCAGGTTTAACACTCAATGTTTTGATTTCTAATGTTCATTCTTAACTCTTTTTTTTTAATTTTTAATTTGTTTTTAATTTCATCATTGTATCTATAATCTTAATAATTTTATTTGTTTTTTTGAATTTGGTTCTCATTTTCTTGATTTTTATTTTTTATTTTTGATTCTTTGTTAATTTGATTTTTTTCCCATTTTTCCCTTCAATTCAAAATTTAAGGTTGTTCATTTTATTTTCTTTAAAATGAGATCCTTATTCTCCTATTTATATAATTGATTTTTTTTTCTTATTTCACCATTCGACAATTAATTTATTAGGAGCTAGTATCCATGGTTTTTTCTATAGGTTTTAGGCCTAACCTGAGAGTTGATCTGAGGCAAGTACTGGGTCACGGGTCAAGTGAATTGACCCAAGTTAACTCAAGTTAACCAAATCTTTTGGCATTATAAAAATTTAAAAATGACATAATTTTAAAAAATAAAATAAAATAAAGAAAAATAGTAAACAGGTTTTGACCTTGTTTTGACTAAATTTGCCGCAGGTTAATCGAGTCATGGATCAACCCAGGTTTTTTATTGTTTCACACTGCATCAATCCTCCAATTTCTTTTGAAACCTAGCCTAGCCTTAGCCCAAGTCACCTGATTCACGGGTGAACCCATTAGGTTGAGCCAAGTTTTAAAGTAGTGGTTTTTCTATTAGGGTGCTTTTGATTTAGTCACTAACTAGGGTCATAAGTTTGAAAAGTTAACACGGGCTGATATTTTTTTTTTCTAATTACATCCATCAAAGTCGTCTGTTTTGATTTTTTTTTTTGTTATTTTCTTTTGTTGCCATTCAATCAAGTAATCCTCATCTCATAATCTATGCATGAGGTTTGGTCGGGTGTCTTACGTTTCTTTTGAGGTCACTAGTTTTTATCCTTTTTGATTTTGTCCTTTAAATTTTGATTTTTTTTTTAAATTAAGCTTCATTTTTTCCTCCTATTTTTCCTTCTATTGTGCTATCATGTTCGCATGATCTTGATCGTAATTTTTGGTGACCTCACATGAATATGTTGGTACTTTATTTTTTTAGACTCTTTATTGTTCATTGATTTTTTTTTTTTATTTCTTCATTCTATGTTAGGACACTTGGGGTTGATCATTTTTTTTTTAATTTTTTTTTTCTATGATGTTGAGTAGTGATTTTTTTTCCTTATTTGAAATACAATAACAATACTTGAATATTGCCTTTTCGCGTTACAAGAAATCTAACCTGACCCAAAACAAAGCACGACCGATAGTAATAATATTAATAACGAAAGAGAGAGGTTGATGTATTAATTGAGTGACTTAAGCCCACTCCTGATGTAATTTATTTTTTTCTAAAAATTTTGAAACTATTTAAAAATAAAATAATATCTATTAAAATTGGAGTTAGAAAAATTAAAACTTAATATCATAAATTTAAGTTTTATTATAAATCTAATATAAATATTTTTTTAGTTAAGAATATAAATTTTTTCATGATAATTTTTAATTTGAATAAAATAAACTTAATATTCTATAATTATATTATCTTGAATATAAAATATTAAGATGATTATTATAAATTATGTTTTTTTTTAATTTCTTATGAAAATAGTTTCAAAATTAATTTATTTTTTTAATAAAAAAATTCATCTTCATTCTTGATAAATGAACATATTTTTTTTTCAGTTTTTTTTTTAATATTTTAAAATTTAAATTTTAAAAATAAATCAAACTCTATTCCTATACAAGAATATGTGTACAAACTCTAAGCTACCAGTAAAAAGAGTTAAGCATGTAATTTTAAATTTATCTTTTTTTAAAAAAAATTATAGGTTTTAATTATGTAATAAAAAAATTTTTCATTAAAAAGATAGATACACTTGATTTTATCTTAACTAAAGTACTCTAATTTTTTCTCATTCGAAAATAGTTTTAATCCTATCTTATTGTAAACTTATTTAATTTAAGAAACAAAAAGGGTAAATTTAAAATCACGTGCATAACTCTGTTTACTTGTAGAATTTGTATAAAAATAGAGCAATTATTCTTGTATAATTTGAATTTCTTGTACCTTGATTTCTACAAAACATAACCCAGTACGATTATAGTACACAGGAAAATAAAGAAAAAAATAATTCATGGTACAATTGAGGAGAGGGAGAGGGAGAGGGAGAGCTACATTTTGCATGAGAATAATTTATTTGCCACAAGTTCAGCAATATTATTATTCATAGCATTCGTCAGAATGCATTAACTGGATCTGCGATGTGTTTTTAAAATAATTTGAAGAGAAAATCTCATTTTTATTAATACATATATTGGTTTAAAGATACTTTGTAGTGTGGGATTAGAAAAAAAATAATCATGAATTCCCTGCATCATCCAGTGACTAAAACCGGACAATGAATTTTTTTATATTTTTTTTCAAGTTATATATATACATATATATATATATTAAATCTATCATTTAGAAAGAGATTTTTATTTAATTTTATTATTTAAAATTAATTTAATGATAAAATACATATTTTTTTATTATATAATAAAATTTAAAAAAGTTAAATTGATCAACTGAAGCTTGTAATCTAGGTCACAAATCGATTAAATATTAATTGAAGAGGCAGTTGAATTTTTTTAACAATTTCTTAATATCTTTTACGTGAACCAAATGTATAATAGCCCAATTGTCTTTTAGAGTCTTCGAAAACAAACCCACGAAATAAATGTAAAATAAAAAAGAAAAATTCAGCAACAGGCCAAGCCCAATGGTTGGCCCATAATAATAGCCCAATTTGTTTTTTAATTAAAGAGATGGACTACATGTTACTGTTTTTAAAAAAACTGACGAGTTCTTAGCTTTTTCTTGTATGCAGTGACTGCTCCAAACGACGTCACTTTTTTTTTTTCAATTCCAAAATATAATTGTTTTTTTTACTTATAATACATTTTATAACATGCAATGAATTTGCTTAATTATAAAAAAATCAAAGTGGAAAAAGTTCAACAAGATGTAATTATCTTGTCAATCAACTAAAAATTCCCAATTTATTATTTTTCATAAGTTTTATACTTGGAATATAGTATTATAACATTATTCAAAGAAATTATATTAACAAATCATTTTTATTTTAATGTTTTCGAACCAATTTTCGGAGCGAGCTACGTGAGAAATTAGCAGATTTAGAAGGGTGAGGAGTGGTTTATAACGGATGTGCGTGCTCTCATGAAGTGCAAGCCTGTGAATTGTAATAACACAAGCATGCAGGAAAAGATGTCAACCGCCGCACCACAGAATCCCCTGTGTATCGGAGCTGTCGAGCAAAGCAGCAACAGGCAATAATTTTTGTGTGCTTTCTAAAGATCATCCATCCATGTCAAGAAGTTTACTGTTCCTTTGCTTTTAAACAATGGTGGCTTGTGTTTTTTATTTTGTTTTTTCAAAAAAAAGTCAAGCATCTCTTCTGATAAAAAGATTGGGCAAGCGACGGAAACAAAAAAGAAAAGACTAGTGGTTGGCCTTGCAGGCCTACTCGTAATTGGGATTTTTGTATTTTTCCAGGCACATTGACCTATCCAAGCGAATGGACATAGCCTCTTTTTAGAAAACCATTTAGTTTTTTTTTTTTTAATTAAAAATCATTTTAAATAAATCATTTTTAAATATATTTAGAATAATATTCTAGTAAATACCATTTAATTTTATCTTTATTTTCAATTAAGATTATAGCCTTTTGTTTTGTTAATATTTGCAATCATTTCATTCATAACTACTTTGTTAGTTATTATATATAAATCTAATATGCAATGTTTTTAGAAAAAAAAAATTAGGGTCATGGTTATTTAGTGAAAGTATTTTTTTTATTTTTATAATAAAATTTTTACATAGTTTTCTCATATTAATTATTTTTTTCAATAATATACAAAATATCAAGATATGATTTCAGTGTTTTTTAATTGAAATTTGTTTTAAGTTTTTTTATTTTTTTAAAAAAAAATTTATGAAAAAAAAATTTTTGTTAGAAAAAAATTCATTTTTAAAAAATATAGTTTAAATTAAATGTGTGTGTATTCATTTATTTTAAATTATTTTTCAAAATTTTATTATAATTACCTTTACTATTAATTCAAAAAACATGACGAATAAAAAAATTACTACGGTAAAAAAAATTCATTTAATAAAATATATTTTTAAGAATTAAAAATGTAAATTTTGCATTTATTTATTTTATAAGTATCTAGATTTTATCGTGCGGATAACTTTACAAAATCGAAAGCTTTAATCGTGTGATGACTGATCTACCATGACACTGTTGAAAGCCAAGTAGTTACATGGCAGTGCATTTATACAAGTCAGTTACAGGACAATATATTAATATATACAGTTTTCATATTGATAAAAATAAAATAAAAATAGAAACCCTTAACTTAGTCTCGCATATTAATATTTATATTAATCAGATTGTTGACCAGAACAAAACGCATATAAAGTGAGAGAAATTATCAGGTATGAAGTAATCATGTTCCTTTCTTTTATAAAAAATATGGGACTCGCCACAAAAAATAATTTATGGTTCACAAGTTATGAGAGGGAGAAAAACAGTCTGATATGTTAAATATTTCGTCTATAAAGTGCTCACAATATATATGTTTTTTGAAATCCTTTCATTAACGGTAAAATCTGACTCGTATTTTAAATTGAAAAATATTTACACAAAATCAAAAGTTTTAATTGTGTGATGTATAGAGTTTTGTATGATTTTACTACCACATTTAATAGTTTTATTGATAGAATTTTCTGATAATATTTCCAATCATATTTTATATTGAAAAATATTTATACAAAATCAAAAGTTTTAATGGTGTAATGTATAGAGTTTGGTATAATTTTATTTTCATATTTAACAGTTTTATCGATAAAATTTTCTGTTGATAATTACAGTACTATTCCCTCAATAAAAATTTTATCGATAGATTTATGGATAGAAATTATCCATTGGTAATTTTATTTTTGTCGGCATTTCTATCGATTAAAAAAAATGCACCTATAGTTTTACAAACAGAAAACATGAGTCAAATTTTTTTTTCCTGCTTTACTGTACTGACAGAATTATTTTATCGGTGATTGGTAGTGCTATTTAATGTAATTTTATTCCAACTTTCTATAAAACACATGCAGAATAATTTTGTTAGTGACAATGGCATATGAAATAAAAATTATATTTCTATAATGTGATCATTATAATTAATTACTGGATGCTGTTAAGTACCAATTAAAAATTAGAGATTGAAAGAACTTTTATTTACTTTTGGAAACTGGAAAAATAAAGAAGTGACTGTTCGCTTTGCTGAAACAAAACCGGAAATAAATGTTAAAGAAACTCTACCGTGTGGGTGTACATTTTTATGTTAAATTCCTTAATTTCCGTGTCTTTTTAAAACATGTAAGAAAGGAAGTGGACTCTGGGCTTTGAACACAAGAATCTTGAAAGAACTGGTCCAATTTGCTTATTTCCTTAATTCCTGATGTTTTATATACATTATGTGATTCAATTTGCTTATATTATTTTCTAGTGTGATAAACGTGTGTATAGTTGATTCTATTATTGAGATAATAGATGGTTAAAACTAGTGTTAATAACACTAATGTCTAGTAATTCTAATAACCCTTGTTCTCTTGGTTGCCTTGTTGGCAAACCCTATTCTTATACATGCTCCATATGTGAAAAAAAATTCAAATATTTAAATGGTGTGAATTTAAATAGGAAGCATAACATATCAAGTTTTTTCAAAGGTTCTAATGATAGTGGTAGCAACCAAAAAAAAGTTTCAAAAAAACTTGTTTTAGTTACAAGAAGCCATGACCCATAGAATATTAATGAGAAAGCTACTAAGCTTATTATAGTTCTATCAGAAGTGGAAGACAATCCCAAACAATAATGGGTTAGTATTGGAACTACATACAATGTATGTTGTGATAGGAATCATATTTCTAGTATGTAATAACTATTAATGGAAAATAATTATTCATGGAAAACTCTTCTATGCACAAAATCCTAGGCCATGGAAATTTGGTGCTATGGATGAAATTTAATAAATAGATTACTCTAAACAATGTGGTTCATGCTTTTGATATTCAAAAGAATTTAGTTTTCTACTTGCTATTACTAATAGGTTTACATTTTTTAGTCCAAAAAGTGTTTCCGCACCAACAAGAAAAAGAAAGGTTTGCTGGAATTAAGGTTGACAAACTTAATTATGGCTGGAGATAAAGAAGATTTGCCAAGAGGGTTAAGTTTGGAACAGACACAGGTTATGGGCTTACAATGATCTCATGCTGAGATTCGGGATGAAATGACTGGAATTCGTGAATAGTTGAATACCCTTATGCAAATGATACAAAGAAATAATTTGCAACCCCAACAGAGGCAAGCACTTAGGGTGCTATGAAATGATATTATAGAAGCTGACAAAGATCCAAATGGGGATGATGAGGCCGACGATAGGGTCAGACCAAGAAGACATAATTATAATCCTTCTAATGGTCTCAAACTTAAGATTCCACCGTTTAGATGAAGTAGTTCACCCGAGGAATACTTGGAGTGGATTCAGAAGGTTGAAAAGGTGTTTAAATGGTATGAGTATTCTGAAGAAAGGAAGTGCAAGGTGGCAGCACTTGAGTTTATGGATTATGCTCTTTTATGGTGGGAAAACTTAAAGATTCAGAGAAGAAGGGATGGAGAAAAAGAGATTACAACATGGGCAACTATGAAAAGAGTGATGAAGAAGAGATTTGTTCCTGATTACTATAAACAGGAGCTATACATCAGATTTCAGACTTTGCGACAAGGATCTTTGAGCGTGGAAGAGTATGTGAAAGAGTTAAAGTTGCTGCTGATTCGATGTGAATTGATGGAACCTCAAGAGCAAACAATAGCTAGATTTTTTAGAGGGTTGAGGAAGGATATAGCTAATGTTGTTGAATTACAGTCGTACATCTTCCTTGAGAAAGTTATAAAGCTTGCAACCCGGGTAGAGAGGCAGCAAAGATAAGGAGGTGTTCGAACTAGTGTAACTACATTAAGCACGACAAGGGCTGTTTCTACCCCTACACGAATATGAAGCACACCTAAACGAGCTGAGAAGGTGGAGTTTAGCAAGGGGAATACCAGTTCTGATTCTTTGAAGGGAAAGGAGAAAGTGACAGAACCTCAACATCCTAGGAGGTCTCAGGACATCAAGTGCTTAGGATATGGGCACATTGTTTCAGAATGTCCAAATAAAAGGGTGATGATTTTGCATGGGGATCATGGAGAGCTGATCAGTGGAGATGAGGTTGAAACTAAAGATAAAGATGAGGTACAAGTGGCTGAACAAGAAGAGGATTTCAAACCAGTTAAGGGAGATTTGTTGGTTGTTCAACGGGTTCTGAATGCACAAATTGACGTTAGAGATGAGCAACGTGAGAACATCTTTCATACTTAATATCAGATTCGAGATAAGGTGTGTGGGATGATTATTGATAATGGAAGTTGCACTAATGTTGCGTCAACTACCTTGGTGCAGAAATTGGGTTTAACTACCCTTCCACATCCCAAGCCCTATAATTTGCGATGGCTGAATGAGAATGGGGAGATTCGGGTGACAAAGCAAGTCCGTGTACCCTTTTCCATTTAAACCTATCATGATGAGGTTTTGTGTGACGTTGCGCCAATGTCAGCTAGCCATTTGTTATTGGGTCGTTCATAGCAGTTTGATAAAGATGCGACATACAATGGACGAAAGAACACTTATTCTTTTATGCTGAATGGAAAGAAGGTGAACTTGTTACCACTGAGTTCTCAACAGGTTAGAGAGGATCAGTTACGAAGTCAATAAAAGGAGGTGACATCACGTAAAGGGCTGTTATTAGCCAAAAAAAGAGACATCAAACAAGCATTAGCCATGACAGGGATTGTTTTCATGGTCTATGCAAAGCAACTACTACAAGTTGAAGGATTGGACTTACTAAGATAGATTAAGGAATTACTTGAAGAATTTAAAGATGTGTTTCCAGATGAATTACCTAAAAGGTTACCACCTATTCGTGGAATTGAGCATCAAATTGATTTGGTGCCGGGAGCTTCACTTTCTAATAGACCAGCATAAAGATGTAATCCAGAGGAAGCGAAAGAGATTCAAAGGCAGATCGGTGAGCTCTTAGAGAAGGGCTATGTACGAGAATCACTTAGTCCATATTCCGTACCTACTTTGCTTGTACCGAAGAAAGATGGTACCATAAGGATGTGTATGGACAACCGCGCTATCAACAAAATAATAGTTAAGTATCGATTTCCTATACCTAGACTTGATGATTTGCTTTATAAGTTGCATGGTGTTGTATTATTTTCTAAAGTCGATTTGATGAGTAGCTATCACCAAATTAGAATGAAAGAGGGAGATGAATGGAAAACAACATTTAAAATTAAACAGGGGTTATATGAATGCATGGTAATGTCGTTTGGGTTATCTAATGCACCTAGTACATTTATGAGGCTTATGAATCATGTATTGAGGAAGTATATTGGGCTGTTTGTTGTAGTATATTTTGACGACATCCTGGTGTATAGCAAGACCTTTGATGATCATGTGAAGCATCTTAGAGTTGTGTTTGAGACTTTGCAAGATTCTAAGTTGTATGGGAAACTCACAAAGTGTTACTTCTGTAAAGAAAGTGTCGTTTTTCTTGGATATATTATCTCTAGCAAGGGAGTTAGAGTTGATAAGGGGAAAATTGAGGCAATTCAAAACTGATCAAAACCTGCTAGTATCGCTGATGTGAGGAGTTTCCATGGTTTAGCTTCTTTCTACAGGCGATTTGTGAAAGACTTTAGTTCTATTGTTGCTCTTATGATAGAATGCTTGAAAAAAGGGAAAGAATTTAGATGGAGTGAAGATACACAGAAAGCTTTTGAGCTAATTAAGGAAAAGTTGTGTACTGCTCCAGTTTTAGCACTTCCAGACTTTTCTAAAACATTCGAAATAGAGTGCAATGCTTCCGGAGTTAGAATTGGTGCTGTTTTGATGCAAGAAAAGAGGTCGATTGCATTCTTCAGTGAAAAGTTAAATGGAGCACATTTGAACTACTCTATTTACGACAAAGAGTTCTATGCTTTGATTCGGGCTTTGGAGGTATGACAGCACTACTTGTTGCCTAAAGAATTTGTTGTACATACTGATCATGAATCCTTGAAGTATCTTAAGGGGCAAAACAAGTTGAATCGAAGACACGCTAAATGGGTGGAGTTCATGAAATCATTTCCTTATATCATAAAGTACAAGAAAGGGCAAGTTAATGAGGTTGCTAATGCTCTTTCTATGAGGTATGCACTGATCTCTATGTTTAATGCAAGGTTGATGGGTTTTGAACAAGTGAAGGATTGGTATGCCAATGATTCCTACTTTGCTAATGTGGTTGCCGAATGTGCAAAGGGAGCTTGTGATGGGTTCTTTATGCATGAAGGTTACTTGTTCAAAATGGGCAGAATGTGTATTCCTTCATGTTCGTTACGGGAGTTGCTTGTGCGAGAGGCTCATAGTGGTGGTCTTAATGGTCATTTTAGGGAGAAGAAGACTTATGAGTTGCTGAAAGAATATTTTTTTTTGGCCCAGTATGTTACGGGATGTACACAAGGTGATTGAAAGATGTGCTATTTGCAAAAGAGCTAAGGGTAAAAAGAATGCGTATGGACTATATACGCCACTGCTTATTCCGGAGCAACCATGGATGGAAATTAGCATGGACTTCATACTTGGATTACCAAGAACACAACGTGGAAAGGATTCAATAATGGTGGTGGTTGATCGATTCTCTAAAATATCTCATTTCATTCCTTGTAACAAAACTGACGATATAGTACATGTTGCTGATTTGTTCTTTCAAGAGATTGTTTGTTTGTATGGAGTTCCTAAGAGCATTGTCTCTTATCATGATACAAAGTTCTTAAGCCATTTTTGGAAGACTCTTTGGAGGAAACTTGGAACGAAGTTACTTTTCAGTACGGTAGCATGTCATCCACAAACTAATGGACAAACTAAGGTAGTAAACCAAACTTTATCTTCTTTGGTACGAGCTATTATACATAAGAATTTGAAGAGTTTGGATACTTGTTTGCCTATTGTGGAGTTTGCATACAATCGTAGTGTGCATGGGGCTACAAAATGTTCAGCATTTGAGATTGTGTATGGCTTTAATCCTTGTGTTCCTATTGATCTTGTTCATATTCCAATTAATGAGAGGACATCTACGGATGGAATTAGAAAGGCAGAATTGATCAAGAAACTACATGAGCAGGTTCGACTAGATATTGAGGAGAAAACAACAAAGTATGCTAAACAAGCTAACAGGGGGCGAAAGATGGTCAGGTTTAAACCTGGAGATCTTGTTTGGATTCATATTAGTAAGGGCAGATTTCCAAGCAAACGTAAGTCCAAGTTGATGCCAAGAGCTGATGGTCCATTTCGGATTATAGAGAAAGTGAATGACAATACGTATAAGATAGATCTTCTTGGTGATTACAACGTATCAGCTACTTTTAATGTGAAAGACTTGACTCTATACTTGGATGATGATGACGATTCTGATTTGAAGACAAATCATTATCAACCCGGGGCTGATGATGTGCATCATGGGAATTACAATCCATCTTCTAAAGCTGAATCTAATATGCAAGAGGATTCAAATGGTCTAATGACAAGAGCGAGAGCAAAACAACTATAACGGGCCTTGACAAATCAAACTGCAATGATTGAAGCTGCGTCGGAGTTAAAAATTAGCAATCAATTTGAAATTGGTTCAAGGGTGCTTATTTGCCTACAATTGGAACTTGGAGATAGGAAAAGCTCTTAATGGTTCTTTTGATGCTGGGCTACTTGTATTTGGATTAATAATGTAAATAAGTAAAGGAATTGATGCTGTTTACGATCAGAACAGTAGATGGATTTGAACCCGAATTTGAAGTCATCCATTGCATATGATAACAAGACTTATTTAGGTAAAATTCAAGTTCAGAACGTGATCTTTCTAGATTGTCCAACCATGATTGCATTGGACTTTTGTGTCAAAAGTTATGGTTGTTTTAAATTTGGTTTGCTTATGTTACATAAATGTCAAAAAAAAAAAAACATGTGTTAGTTAAATTTGTCTAGTTACTTTATTAAAAGTCTAAGTTTTAGGCTTGACTTCTATCATGTTGAATTTTCCTAACTTTGAAGAGATGCTCCAATTATAAATATAGTATCAGAATATGTAATAAACACTTTTGCCCAAGATTTGAAACTTAATTTAGAGAATTAAGAGTTGTTCTTTCAAATTGATTTTGTAAAGAACCCTACCTGACATATCACTCTCCAATCATAAAGAGTGTGGCGTCAAAATCCTAGATTGATCTTTGTGGCGTCCAGATCGACTTATCAAAGTATCATTCTAGTCTATCCTTCATTTTATTTACCTTAAAATCACTACAATCCAGCCTAAATACCAAAAGAAAGACAACACAACCAGACCCATCCTTCATCCATTTTCGTTAGAATCATTGTTGTCGATTTTTGAATCATTCACGGCACATCATTTACACTGATATCTATGGTTTAAAATTTATGCAAACTAGAGGTGGCAAAAGGTATTTTATTATTTTTATTGATATTGCACAAGTCATTGTTATGTTTATTTCCTAAGAAGTAAAGACGAGACGTTATGAGTGTTCAAACATTTTGAAAACAATGTTGATGAAAAGCAATTGAGAATGGTATTACTAAATACAACAATCAAATATTGAAAGAATTAATGATGCTATGTTGATAAGTTCAAGATCATCTTGGAACTTGTATGGAGGTTATTTTATTAGCAAATTATATTATAAATAAAATACCTCTTAAGAAATTAGACAAGACACTATATGAGTTATGGAATGGTCAAATAACTTCTTATAAATACATGAAAGTGTGGGTGTGTAGTCAAAGTTATGGTTCCTACACCAGAGAAAGTCAAAATATAGATTGTATTATATAATACATCCATCTATACTTGAAAGGTGTAGCAATGCTAAATGAATATTCAATACTAAAGATTCAAAATTCATAAATGAGTTTATCCTTACTATTAAATGAGTTATATCCTTGGAAATCCTCTGAATAAACATGCGTTTCCAGATCCATGAAGGAGTCCGATTTTATAGCTTTAGACAAATATGGAAAAGAAGTAATGTGATTTCTAAAAATTTTCTGAGGATATTCCAAATTGACCAAAATTTTATACCAATAATTTGTTTACATTGCAATAGCCAATCTGTAATCGGTAGGGCACAAAATTTTATATATAACGATAAGTCTTGACATAATTGTTAGACACAATATCGTAAGATAGTTATTCTCAAGTAGGATTGTCGTTATTGACTATATAAAGTCAAACGATAATATCGTAGATCTACTAATAAAATGCTTAACAAGAAAACAAGTTGATAAATCATCAAGGAAAATGAAATTAAAGCCTATATTTAAAGAATTGCCATGATGACAACCCAATTTAGTTGACTAGAAATCCCAAGATCTAGGTTAAAAAAAAATTCAAATCATGTGTCAATTCAGTAGTAGCACTCTTATCCATTTCTATGATGAAAAGTGTTACTTGTAGCAAAAACAAGATAACCTAAACTTTTAATGATTCTTATAGCTTGAGAAATTCAAGTGGGGTATTATAGGATATTCTTAATAAAAAATCATTTATGAGAGAGTGGAATGAGGCCACTTTTATTAGAATTGAAAAATGCTAAATTCTCCAGAGCAGTCTTTGAAACCAGGATATGTTTGGGGCCAAAATAAACACAACCATGGAAACCAAAATTATAAGAAAAGGAATGGTGTGATTTTTATTGTCTAGTTTCATACAAAAAAGCTAAATAGTTCAAGACATCACGTTCACTATTTAGCCTAGTGAATTCAATAGTTTTAACTAAAAAAGGTTCAAAGCCAAAAGATATCTTGCTCAATACAACGACTTTTCGCTATTATTCTATATTTTAATATTTACTTTGTACTTTTTTTTTATCAAACAATTTTCATTCATGTGGGGGATTGTTATGGTGTGAATGAAAATGTTGTGGATGCTAATACTCTATCTAAAATAGATTTGTGTTCTTTTAAACTAGAAAGTTGTATCCTTTTGTTTTAGAAGTAAACTGTTAAAATTGCTTATAAAAATAGATAATTCTAACATGGTTTTGATAATAAAAAAAAATTTATAATCGTTCTAAAAATTTATCTTTTGTATTTTTTTTTGTTAAAATTCTTATAAAGAGTAACATGTAATTTTGGTTCACTGTTTATTCTTAGTTGTACTGCTAAGAATAAAAGATTGAGTAAGCTTGAGAAACAATATAGTAATCACACTCTTAGCATAAAAAAGCAAACAATAAATTATTTTAAAAGTTAATAATTAATTTTTTATCTCAATCTACACCTTCAAGTCTATTTTTTGTTTATCAAGAATTGTAAGTTGATTTTTTTTATTTGTTAATATATATGCAAGTTTTATGTTTTGCATAAACCAGATCACCGAAGTAAAAAAATAACAGATCATTTCTTGATTTGAATCCATCTATCCTACCCACGCATTATCTAAAGTTTCCCGACTCGATCGAATCATCTGTCATAAATCCACAATTTTCCTCCGCTTCTCCTACAATTCGCTGCTCATTAATGAGAAAAGGTGCTGGTCTGGAATCCGGATAGCTTTGGCATTAATTAATTTATTCTAATGATTTAATTAAAGAACAAGGCTTATATATAGCCAGTCGTCCAATATATCCATAATGCAAAAGTGGCATAGATTAGTGCTGGTGACGAGGACAACAGAATCAGAAACCATAAAGGAGTCATGTTTGGAGCTAGGTAAAGTAAATGTTATGAAAGAAATCATTGAATCTTGAACTACGATGGAAGCAAAGTCAACAGTAAGCAATGGGATGGCGTTGATGCACAGACAAATGCCCGACAGAACGCAAAGAATGTCAGCAATGGACAACAAGAGAGACAACCAGTAGTTTGTTTGAAGTTATTTCTCAAACCCGCGTTTAAATAAATAGCATGGTGCTGGCTATGATGATCCTCATCAGAATGTTTGAATTTAAGATATGTGAAATGTCTGAAGTCACTGCAAAGAGTGGTCAAGAAAATGGGCGCCGTGATAGGAAAATCTTTCTATATTTGTCCCACCATGCAAATGGACACGTGACAAACTAAGCCAGGCTACATAAACATCCATTCGGGTCAACGAAACCAGTAAAAAGAAAAATCTCCTTTTATTAAATATTTATAAATTGTTCATTGGATTTCTAAGTATATATTATCTATTATTATTTATTAATTAAAAACAAATAACTATATATATATATATATATGGGGCAAATCAATATCTATCAAGTTTGAATTAAATTGTTATCTCTATCTTTCTTAATTTTAAAAAAAATATAATTCGGCCAACATAAAATATCTAATTAAGTAGAACATTAGACATTCTTCTCCATCCTATAACTCAAGCCTGCATTCTGCCAACGATAACCATTTCAAGCTGGATGGAAAAAAGAAAAAGAAGAGCGAGGCTCGTGTTTTTAAAAGATTGCAGAGAATTCGATGGCAGAACATGGAATAGATTTAGGGGGGGCCAAATTAAAAGTACCATAAATTATGCATGTGCACCTAATTACATAAAATTTATTAATATGAATATTAATAGAAATGAAGTATATAAGTTTTAATTACAAAACTTTTAAGCTCCTTGTATTTTATATTTTTCAAGATTGAATAAAATATATTTAAATAAAGATTTTAAATTTAATTTAACCTATAGAATATGCTTGTACATCAATTACTATCAAAAAATTTATAAATAATAACAAAAACACTTATAAAAAATATTTTATTGATAATTTCATATAAAAATAGTTATAAAATATTTACTGATAAGAAAATATTTTCCATTAGTAATATTCTATGTAAATAGTGTTAGAATAAAAAATAAGTAAATAAATTCATGTAAACTTTCATTAGCAATTTGACATGTTAGCCCCCGGAATTGTTGATAACATTTCATCAGTATATTTAAATGAATTTAACCGCCCCCCCCCCCCCCCCCCCCCCCCCAGCAATTCCCCCGGAATTGTTGATAGGAATTGCTGATAACATTTCTTTTATAAATTTAACCCAACAAGCCCCCTTTTCCCTTTTCTTCTTCTTCAATACAGTAGGCCTTCTCACCCAATTAATTAACAAATTCAACCATCCCCTTCACAAGTCCAACCACCTAGCCCACCTATATTGACCTATATCTATTAATAGTGTCAACTTTTCTCTCTTTATTTTTTTATACGTAAGCAAATTTATTCATTTTTATAATCTATTTATATTTTAGGTTAATTTATATAAATTTTTGTGCATTATTTATAATTATCTTGTATATTTAAAGGTTTTACAACTTTTATCTAGATAAATTTTTTGTATTAATGCATGATTTGTATTTTAGGATTTATTTGGTATTTAAGGGAAATTGATTTTATTTGTCATTTTATGAAATCAAGTTTGATTTTATAATTTAGGTATGTTACAATTGAAGAATCAATGACTTATTTAATGGGTACCAATTACATTTTGTCAATTTATAGTTATGTTGGAAATTTAGGAAAATTTTGGGAAAATTGATTTTTTTATGAAATTGATAATAATTAAAATTTGTTAATGAATAAATTTGAATTGAAAGAATGTTGGATAAATAGTTGGGCACTGATTATTTAATTCTAATTTGATTGTTTAGTTAACATTTTGACACTACATTATATTTGTGTAGAAATGATAATTGGTTATTGACTTATAAATTTATTTTTAATAAAATTTTCAAATTTTAATTGATGGTTATATTATTAATAAATATTGTCATTAATATTCAATATAGGTTTAAAATTAATAAATGATCGTTCTTAGATGTATTGAGATTCACCTAAATAGTTGTATAGACAATATTATCTTCAAAAGGTTAATTATTTTATTAATTTTATACTTTTTAATCCAAAGAATATTATTGCAAGCAAAATTAGATATCCATGTGCGAAGTGTAAAAATAAAAAAGTTTCACCACAAAGATGTTGTGATGATACATCTATTTTTTTAAAAAAAAATTATCAAGAAATACTTATATTGGTTTGCATATGGAGAACCTTATGTTCCTTACAAAACCATGTTAGAAAGGACGGTTGGCTAAACTTCTAGTTCCAACAACATATATGATTTTTTTTTTAATGATAATAATAATCATTATAGGAGTATGGTGATAAATACAATAAGAATGAATAAATATTATTCAAGTGAAGGTTAACCTAACATCCTTTTAGATGAAGAACCAAATATAGATATAGTTAGGTTTTTTGAACTTTTAAAAGACTCTAATGAACCATTATGGGATGAGTGCACAATTCATAATAAATTATCAGTCATTGCTCTAGTTCTTACCATTAAATGAGATTATAAGTTGAGCGAGACCAGTTATTATAACATCATTCAATGGGTTAAAAGCATGTTATCTAAAAGGAATAGACTAAAATAAAATTTATATGCTGCAAAATCCATGATAAAACTCTTGGTTTATGATACCGAAAAATTGATATATTTCCAAAATTTTACATGTTATATTACGGTGAATATACAAATTTTATTGAGTGCAAAACCTGTCAGTATACTTGGTATAAACCCAATAGTAGTAGAGAAAGGACATTTATCGCATACGAAAAAATATGAAACTTTCCAATTATTCATAGGCTGCACATGTTATTTACGTCTCTAAAAATTATTGAGCACATAACATTGCATCATTCATATGATAAGTTGGATAGAGTTATGGTGCAACCTTTTAACGGTGAAACTTGAAAGTAGTTTAATAGGATGCATTCTTATATTTTTAATGGAACCATGAATAATCCATAATACATCTTGGATTATGTACTTATGGATTTAATCCATTTAGATCTTTAATTGCATCTTATTCTTGTTAGTTG
Organism: Populus tomentosa; assembly: GCA_018804465.1. NCBI lineage: Eukaryota > Viridiplantae > Streptophyta > Magnoliopsida > Malpighiales > Salicaceae > Populus > Populus tomentosa. Next base: position 12,266,048 of record CM031977.1, on the reverse strand, counting down.
GTCATACTAACAATTTATAACTTGCTTCTAGGGATGTGTATGAAGCTGAAATTCATGTTCTTATATGTGATCATATGTCTTTACAGTCCAGGTGAAAATATAAATATTTGTCTTCAACTATTAATTGATTACATGAATCATTTATGGTTAGTCAGGGCTTTGACAAATAATGTCTTAAAGAAATAGAACTTTTATATGAAGACAACATTGATATATACTATAAATAATTTTTTTTTTTAATGTATGGGATGGTTTCAAGTTAGAGTATATATAAAAAATTAGCTTGTCTATACTATATGAAAAACAATAAGACCTTTATCTTAATAAATGGTGCTACAGCTTTAAACACAACTAGATTGATGAATTTGAGATAATATAAATTGCATGAAATGAAGAGTCATGAATGTTATGTGTTTGTATAAACACTTATTCCAATTACTTATATGGATTTATTGCTATAAAGGTTATGTATATATTCAGAGATATTAGTTATTTTTTTTGAGATATTTGTACTACCATTTTGCATACCCAACACTTGGAGCAACTTGAAATGAACATCATTGAGACAATTTGAAAACCTGAAATAATCTTCCCTCCTTTGAGAAGATGTACAAGACTTATATTATTGAAGAGATTTCAACATTTATCTTGTATTATTTTAAGCTACACTTTAGAACAAGAATCAACCGCATTTCAATAAATGATAAACTGCCTCTAAGTGAAAATTTATTAATATTTTTCTATCCTGGATGACCATTATCGAAGGCAGTGATGATAAGATATTTAACCGACATCAAACTTAGACAAGCTCATAATTATATGCTACTCAATTGTGATGAGTTGATACATTTTGTTCAATAAATCAATTTTGCAATTATATAATTATAAATTATTTTTAAAATATTAAAAATCATCAATATTAATATATATCTTTTTTTAGTTATTTTATAATCTCAATTTGAAAAATATGTTTAACCAAACACATTAAACTATTTTTTATTTAACCTCAATTGCAATCATAGTTTTAACCAAACATATATAAATATCAAACCAACCTTAACAAAAAAAAATACTTTATATAAAATATATTTTTTTCAAATCACAACCATAAAAACTATCACAATACCAAACATATATAAATTTGTCTTATAGCTCAGGGGTGCAACAGAGGACAATTACATCATAAAGTACCTATGACATGTTTAAACAACATTTTGCTGCTGCTGTTTTCTTTCCTGGGAATATGTTTAGACAACACTGGTTTCGAAAGAATCAACCCAGGTGAACAAGTTCTCTTAATTCCCATAGAAAAAGTCTTTTTAACCTAATCTGTTCAGGGCATACTATTGGGCAAACACGTTACCAGCATCAAAAAGACGGTCGCGTGAATCAAGACAGTCGCCAATGTATAATGAGTTAAAAATGAAGCACCAGCCAGCAAGATAGCCTCTACATATGGTCATGATTTCGTGCTTCTGCAATCGACCGGTAATAGAATGACAATATGACGCCGGCATAAATTTTCATCGCTATTCAATTGTCGGAAAAACCAAAAGAGGTTGTTTTACAGGTTATTATCTCTCAAAATATTATTAATTTTAATAGTATATTTTTTAGGTTTTTTTAATATATTTTTTAAATTTATATTTATTTTATTAGAAATTAAACTTTATAATTTATTATAATTTGTTTTATAAGTTGTTATCTTAATGTCATAACTTGTGTCATATATTTAATGGGTTAATTTAGTCGACTCGATATTTTTTAATTGATATATTTTTTTTTTAATTTTATCCTTTAACGTTGGGTTGACTATAGATTATGCTTCATGATTTTTGTTTTTTGCTTTCTAAGAGGTTATTTTAGTTTCATTACTCGAGTTGCGTGTTTGACATGTTAACCTAGTTGACTCAAGTTTTTTTTTTTGTATTTTTTAATTGATATTTTATTCAATTTCATCCTTCAACATTGAATTAATTATGAATTAGACTTCATGATTTATTTTACTTTATTTTTTATAAGGTTATCTCAGTCTTATAACTCAAGTAACGTGTTTTGCAAGTTAACTTATGTGGACCGAGGTTGTTTTATTGGTTTAGTTTTTAGATTGATTTTTTTTTAATTTCAACACTCAACCATGATTTTATTCAAAATTAAACTTCATTATTTGTTTTAATTTACTTTCTATGAGGTTATCATAATCTCATGACCTTGATCACTGATTTGGTAGGTTAATCTAGGATGACTCAGGTCATTTTTTATTTACTTTCTATGACGTTATTCCGATCTCATGACTTGAATCACGAGTTTTGCAGGTTAACCTAAATACTTTTTTTTTATTTTTTTTTAATTTTATTCTTCAACATTAGGCTGATTTGAAATTAAACTTCATATTATTTTATCATTTTGCTTTTTATAAAGTAATTATGATCTCATTACCTGAGTCACAAGCTTGGTAAGTTAATTCAAATAATTTATTTTTTATTTTTTTAATTTCATTCTTCAACAATGAGATTTTTTATCTCGAGTCGCAAGTTTACTTGGATTTTTTTAATTTTTCTTTTAGTTTAATTTTTTTTTCAATTTCATCCTTCAATATTTGATTAATTTAGACTTTATAATTTTTTTGTGGCTTTTTATATGATTATCTTAGTCTCATTATCTAGGTCACAAGTTTGAATAATTAACCTAAGTTGATTTTTTTTTTTCAAAATTTTCTTCAATTTCATATTTTAACATTAGATTAATTGAGAATTGAACTTCATAATTTGTTTATATTTGATTTCTATGGAGTTATTATCTCAATCACATGCCTTAGTTGTAACTTTGATAAATTAACCCAAGTTGACTCAAGTTGTTTTTTTTTATTCTTTTTAATTGATTTTTTAAATTTTATTATTTACTATTAGTTTAATTAGTAATTGATTTATATATATTTAATTTTGATTTGTTTTCTATAAAATTATCCCGATTTTACAATCATAATTATAAATTTGACACATTAATCCAGGTCGATCTAATATATTTTTATTTTAATATTTTTAAAAAAAATATCTTGAAATTTTTTAACCAAATTATATTTTTAACAGTTTTCTAAGTTGTTATTAGACCTGTCAAGATAACCAGGTCAAATAAAAATAAAAATTTTTCTTTAACTAAAAAACAAAATAATAACATCTAAATACTTTTTTAGATTTTTTTTTAAATTAATCTAATACAATGATCCAGCTAATAATACGGGCCAGAAGTTGAAGCGCAATTGTTTATGGTGAGAAACAGCTAAACATACAGGACATCAAATTTGGATACGAGAGGGAGGGAGAGAGAGCAGGCAGAACTATCTCGGCTTGCATTATATTTTTGTTTTCGTAGAAGGTAATAATAATAATAAAAAAAAAAAAAACCAGCAGAGAGACAGACAAAACAAAGTACAAATGGATCAAAGAAGAAAAGACGGGAAAAGAAAGATTAAAGCGGGTTTCGAGAAAAAAAAGAAAAAAAGTATTGGATAAAAGCATCAGCCCTAGCCCTGTTCTCCACTGGCATACGCTTCATTTTAATCAAGAACCTGAGCGGCGAAATATCAAACGAGCAGAACCATCATCTTTTTATCCAGAGATGCAGTTTCTTCAGAGCAGAAGGCAACAACCAGCTCATATCTACCGCAGCAGATGGCGGAGATAAATTGCTTCACTATCTCAAACTTGGAAGCAAACATGCCTCGAGTTAAACCCCACCATGTAAAACACAAGTTACTCATGATTTTGACATGCATGCCGCCCTCTTACACCACACCAGTCAGTTTCTTTATGCGCTTCACTTCCCATTTCTTTAAAAGGAAAAAAAGGAACATTACCACTTTGCTAAAAGGAAAGAAAACTAGCAGCACTGTTCCTCTTTCCTTCCATTGAAACTAAAATAGCTACTTGACGACTTGGTTAACATATACAGAGAAAAACTCAAATTAAAAAAAAGAAATTCTTCATAATCAAACTTCCTAAAAGCTGAAATAAAATATTGATTGACCCTGATCATCTACATGATAATTCACATTAATAAGGCGATGGTGGCGGCTGCCTGGCGCTGGGCGCCCAAATCACATCATTAGCAGGCAAATGACAACTATACATAGCCATCCCACAAGGTTCTCCTCCTCCTCCACTTGCCGCGTGTCCACTTTCTCCCCCACCTGCACCCGACACAGGTGATCGCCCTTCCCCACCACAACCACCAGACCCAGAATTCCTCCCTTCCTCCTCAACCTGCAACCGGTGATAACTCGGATTATTAAACGAAGCCGCTACAACAAAAACAGTACCAGCAGCCACCAAACCTCCAGCGACAATCCCTCCGACGATCTGCCCCTGTGGACCCGCAAGCGAAATGGTAAAACTATTAGGCACCGGATAGGACGTCGTTTGAGGCAAAAAGGTCGCCGAAATTGACAAAATATCAAATCTTCCATGAAAAGTGATAGTAGTTCCTGGTGTTGATGGCTGACGCAGAGTGACGTTAGCGACCGTGCCGGTTCCTGTAAGAACGCAGATTCCCATGTTTTTTAGGCGACAGAAACGGGATAGGGCTTCAACGACGTCGTTTCCACCCGAGACTTCTAGGATGTAAGGACTCATAGCTGGTTCAGGTTCCCGGGTTATAATAACGGGTGGTTTGGGTTTGTTCTTTGAACCGGGCGGTCTGCCTCTGGGCCGACGAACTACTTCAATAGTAGCACCGTCAGTGCCACCGCTGCTGTTAAATTCGTTGAGTTTTTGAGAGGTGGTGATGGGATTTGGTGTTGTGGCGGCACCAGTACTACGAGTATCTTCCTCTTCGGATTCACGAGAGAGTTGAAAGTGTTGCGAAAAGGGAAGGTGCTGGTGGTGAGGGTTGAGCTCGGAGAACATGTTTGGAGTATTTTCATGCTTTGCTTGATGACGGTCTACGTATTCACCTTTCATGTTCATTTAATATTTACAACTAGTTTGGTTTTTATTTTTTATTTTTTTGGGGGGGACGAGTATGGGCTGTGATTGATGGGGATTTAAATTTGGATGTTTAGTTTGCTAAGGAGAATAAAAAACACGAGATCGAAGCAAGGAAAGGGGCGATGGAGAGAGGGAGACGTGAACAGGATGGTGTTCGGATTCGTTTATAGTGTGATAAATATTGGGGAGAGAGGGAGGTGGATGAGCTTGGAAACCAAGTAAAGACTGATGGCGCCGCTGGTTGGGAAGTAGGGCCCACTAGAAATATACACGCATGAGCGAGGGTCAAAGAAGAATGGGGGTGGTGGTTTTTATGGTTCGGCTAAACCCTACATAGGCTAGACAGACAGACACCCACCGCCATGAATTGTTTGGTTCGGGGTATTTTCTTTCTCTCTCGTCTTAAAAGCCTTGCAAGTTGGGGGAGCCTCCCGACCGAGTGGATTGATATTGACTTGGTGATGTTCTATCTTTTGGCTATGGGGGCATCAACTTTCTGTATCCATCCATCTAATCACTGTTTATTACCGCTCTCTCTCTACAATCTTTCTCTCTCTATCACCATGGGCTCTGCAATTTCTCTTTCTAGTAATTGAGAGAGCGCGTGTGGTCTTCTAAAGCAAGTTGGCCCTGGAAAGGGAGGGGAAGGGCACCTATGGTCACTCTCCATTAATAAATTTCAAACTCCTCAGCTCACACACTTTGACAAGAACGGCTGTGCTTCGATTTCCATTCATGCTGTAGGTTATCTGCACAGATGGGGTTAATCTTCATGGAAGACTTTTTTGAAGCCTTCGTTGAAGGAGAATTCAAGGCTTTTAATCATTTTTTGCTTGGCAAGCACATTTTCATTTGTGTTGGCTCTAATATAAAGACAAAGTCGGATGGGGATTGCTCCTACCTTGAACCGATGAAAATGTCAAGGTAAATATCATGGTGGACCCTCTCGCACATGACACACTCACTTTCTTCTTCTACCTGCAAGTGCAGGGCTGTTTTTAATTTCCTTGCCTATATAACGAGCAATTAGTAATCGCGGATTATTTTTGTTTTTAATATATACTTTTTAAATATTTTTTATAGTATTGATTTGTTCATGTCAATATATATATATATATATATATATATATATATATTTAAAGAAAAATATTGTTTAAAAATACTTTACATCACAGTATTAATTAAAAATACCACGGTGTTCCAAGAGTTGCATACTCTTATGTTCTTTGTATCAACAAATTTATTTCTGGTTTTTAATAATAATTTTAATGCATATTTGATATTATGGTAATTTTTATAGTTAATATTTTAAAAAAATAAGTTTAATAAAAGCTATAAATTATAACCTTTTCATTTTATATCCAAAATTAAAAAAATAATTAATAGAACTCACGTAAAATTGTATTGTGCGTTAATTAGTCAAATATTTTTAAAATTATAATTAGAGTAAAATACATTTTCAATCTCATCTCACCATCATCTTGCATTTTTTTTTTAAAAATGTATACAAAATTAAAAAACTATTAATAAGTAAAATGCTAAGAATAATATTTATATAAATTAAATAATATAAAAAACTATTAACTATGAAAACAAATGATCTAAAATAAAAAAATGATAGCAATTTATAAGAAAATAAAATAAATATTTTAAATCACAATTTTATTTCAAACGATGTGACCGCCATAACTTGTTAATTAGCCTATATATATATATAATGAACATGAATAAAAAATACCCTAATCTGAAAGATAAAGATTCTCTCTATATATAGCAGCCATCGAATCCATGACCTTGTCGTGGCAATGCACATACCAACAGAGCACAAGATAAACAAATGATTGATTCTACATGGATGCGGCCTTCTTCTATGAGTCGAAGACAGCCTCGTCTTGATCAAATTGCTTTTGGAGGAAAACAAATCCACCAAAATATACAAATGTCTCCCAATTTTCTCTTCAGAAACCAGGGATCGAGGGTTATTACAGCATTAAAGTGGAAAATGTCCAGTGTAAAGCACTAGACAGTGGAAGTGCCTTGGGACACCGCCTGGAACAATCGTTTTGAACAGGATCCATACTGCAGCAAATTAAAGCAATACTTGAATTACAAGCAGAAGCCTTTTTTGTGTGTTGGGTTTAAAGCAGAACTACCAAATTAGGTAGCTTAAAAGAAACAAAGAAACAGGATAGGCAACATAAGCCGAAAGTGATCAGATCCTGCATGGAAAAGGCACCTGGGTACTGTCATCAACCCTCTTTCCACGGCTAAAATACCAAACTTGGATGCCACGTTAAGTAAGGGTCAACAAGCAAATCGTGGGGTTCAAGGAGGGCACTTTCGTATCTGAGCAGTCCTATATAACTTCTGATTAATGTCTAAGGATTTGTTAAAAAATAAATTAAAATTATCGGATTACTTATATAAACTTACTTGACCTATATTCATCTGAAATTCTAGTTCATAAAGATTATTTATTATGCTTGGAAAGTGATCGTGTGACATGCTATTGGCTAGAAGGGTCGCTCTTAATTAGTCACGATTGAAACTATAATCTTTAATTTTTATATAATTTCTTCTTCTTTTGAAAAAACACTTGTTTAGAGATGAAAAACGTTGTGAATACATTTTATCTAGTACAAAGGAAATCTCATCTATTAACTTCAATTTGTAACCTGGATTTGTGAAAAATATTTTTTCAACATATAAAGAATAACCCGTTAGTTCCAAAAGGAAAAATATTTGCCCACATGCGGTCATTTTTCTAAGATTCCTCCTAATCTCATAAACAAAAGATTGCACGCTATTTATTTCGTTTTAATGTATGGTGACGAAGTCATTGAAAGTTGAAATGGATTTGGGATTCTTACAACTACTTGTGGACTAAGATGTAGTATGGGCTTTCTTGCTAAGTTGTCATGTAAAACAAATCCTCTTTGAAGTTATGGGACCGTCAATATTTAAGCTAGTAAGATGGAGAGAAGAGAGGTAAAAAAAAATAAAAGGGATAAAAGCATGAGAATAAAAAGGAATAGTTGCTCGATTGTTGTGCTGGATTTTCCTCTTGTTCAAAAAAAAAAAAAGAAAGAAAAAAAAAAAAGCAACACCAGAGGCGACCCCTCATCACCTTCAGAAAGCCAATTTCAACCTTTCTCTTCTCCTCGTTTTGCACCGGCACGCAACCATCATTGACAGTCACAATTCCTCAACCACCGTGAGCATGCATCAACCATAGCAGCAGTGTCAACTTTAGCTCTAGCGACCATAAGCAAGCTCAAGCCAACAGCAGTAGAGAGGTTCCTCCATCTTGGCCATAGGTCACACATTTTTTTCCTTATCACTGAAAGCACCAATCGCTTGCACCAACTACACTCCTGCACTTCTAGCAGCAACCTTCTCTTCTCAGCACCAACAACAAGGATTTCAATAACTTGAGCAGCATACATCGTGAGCAATATCAGACTGTTTCTTCTTAGCAACGGTTGTAGTCAGCCACACTCAGCGCTAGCAACAATATTAGTGAGGCCCTCTCAGACTGTGACCAACAATATTTTAGTACTTACATAATTAAAATGCATGAATCCATATTGAATGTATTTATCCATCAACAATATGCAGATAAATTCATGCTAAAATTAAATCACCCAGACCAACAAATAAATTGGGCACAAAAAACAAACAATCAACAAAATTTAGTCCAACTAAAAAGTCCCCAATAAAATTGTTATATTGTCAAGGCGTGCACGATGTCAGATGACAGGTTTTCCAATGAGATCGAGGGGGTTTTGAATGTGTTGGGATTAATCATAAAATTATGATTTTGAAAGGTTCAGAAGTCATCATCTGATATTATGATCAATAAGAAACTTATTTGTTTGCAAAAGTTTAGATAAAAGACTAATTGTACATGAAAAAGACGGATCACCTCTAATGTATCTTACTTATGGTAAGTTGCATTATTGATTGAAACATATTAGTTTACAAGATTTTCGATAAGAGGACTACTTGTATACGAGAAAGACGTATCACCCTTAATGCACCTTACCTATAATAAGTTGCATTATTGATAGATTGTTTTTCTAAGTTATGTTTCTATTCATTAATCCATCTAAAGTTAAAAAAAGTTCTCATCGGTAAAGAGGTTCCTATCTTATCATGCTAAAACCTAATAATTTTAAAGCCTAACTTTTAATGGTGTATTTATTTCTACTTTATATTTTTAATATCTAGAGATTTACTTCACAGTGTAATTTTATACCTCCAATAATTATAGTTTTTAATTAATTCCTAATATTTATTTTTTTTATTAATTTATTTAATTTAATACCAGAAATATGCATTATATTATAAATTTCATACCTCAAATATTAATTAAACAAATTAATTTTTGTTGTGTTTTTGAATTTTCTATTTCTTGCATATAACCACATCACATTATAACTCATTACCATACAAGTAACCTCAAGCTTAACCCTGATAATTTTAACATTTTTCTAATTAATGATATCGCAACATTATCCTGGGACAATGCATAACAATTTCATAATTGTCCCATAATAATTTTATAATTTCTAATTTAATTACATACATGACACATAATATATTAAAAATTCCTTACAAGAGTACCAAAATGATTTTTAGAGGTTTTACATCAAACTTACATATAAGAATAAAAATGTACAAAAGAGATTATTGATTAGTACTTAAAAGTGCATTTTTATCAAGGTTTTATATCATCATTTTGCACTTGAAGTATTAATAACTCTTAGCTAGAGCATGTTTTATAACAACATATCTAATAATATAAGACACATTTCATTTATGATAAATGTTCATCTTAAATGCAGGCCTATCACATAAATCAAGGGTTTGATTAATGAGTTTAACTACTGAAATTGAAAAGACAAAGAGATGGCTAAGCTTAGAAAAGAGATGTTGGTTTAGTCTAAATTGAAACACCACTTGGTTATTGGATCATAACTGGAGCTGTAGAACTTGGATTTTGATATGCTATATATGGATGGAAAGCTAAGATATCAGCCTAAAACTTTCATGAGGAGTCCAAGATTCTTAAAAGTCGTTTTCAAGTTTAAATTGTAGCAACAACGAAGAAGTCTAAATCTGTGCTGCAGCCCAAACACTATTTATTTTTCAGCCCATATCTCGAGTTCTAGAAGTTCAAATGCATTGATTTTTTTTTGTTGGAATGCTGAGACAATTTCCTAGAACTTTTATGACAAAAATCTATTCAAATTCTGACGTTAGCAATGATATTTTGTTCAGAAAAGAAGATAACGATTATCACCAAGTCAAGATGTGGCCACCTACTCAACAATTAGTCATCAAATCAATAGTTCTAAATTTTGACCTATAAAAAGAGGCATTTGCCATGCATTTAGGCCTCTTGGCTTTTAAATCAAGATCATGCTTTTTATTTTTTTTCTTTATACTTCTGTAATGTTTAAGTTTTATTTCATGTTATATTTTTCTTAATCTCATATTTTCTCTTAGGCCCAACTGTACATTCACCATAAACCCATAAGTTTATTAAATATTAATGGTTTTTATGATAGTTTGTTATCTTTTCTTGACCAAGTTGTGGAACAATAATTTCTAATATTTTCGACACGACAAATCATAATCTCAACTGCTATTACTGAATAATTGATTAATCAACTACAATCTTTCATCCCTGTAATTGATCCCTCCATGAGTCGCATAAATTGATCAACTACGAAAAGCCGTAAAAAGCTTAGATTGGATTTGAGCCTTCGTTTGTGAAACCTTATGTCTTTTGATTTGAGCCTTCGTTTCTTATATTTCATCCCTGTAATTGATCCCTCCATGAGTCGCATAAATTGATCAACTATGAAAAGCCGTAAAAAGCTTAGATTGGATTTGAGCCTTCGTTTGTGAAACCTTGTGTCTTTTGGTTTTATTAATAGCATATTATTTTGTTTTCTTATTTCTTATATTTATAAGTGTGTTTCAAGATTGTCAGTATTCGTTGTTTCAGGTGATGTCTTCTATACTCTATCTTTTTATCTTAGGACATTGAGAACAATGTCTCGTTTTGGTTGGGGGAGAGGGTAGTAGTTAACATTAAATAAAACTTACAAATTATTTTTGCTATCATTAAAACCATTTGACAAAACTGTTATTACTAGGATGACAGAGTAAGGAAGAATTTTATTGACTCTTAAGACGCATCTTAGTAAACATTTTCCAATGGTTATTTGCAATATTCATAATAAGGTCTATCACATATTTTTCTTGAAATATTCAGGTTTACAAACTCTTATATTATTATCAATTGATTCTGCTTATGTACTTATTAAACAAGTATTCATAAACCTTTATTTTCACACACACACACACACACACACACACACTTTAACATATGATTGTGGGTTGCATATTGGATTATTACATTATTTATGTTCTTTTGTTTAAGGTAACAACTAAGAGAAACAAATAGTATATAATTTTCAAAAAAAAAAAGGAAATGATAATAAATGTAAATAAATAAAAATATAGATAAGTTTGATTTCGTAGCCTCCCTAACCTAAGCAATTAAGCCCGAATGGGTGTTTTAACACTTAATACTCTAATGTCAACTGACTTAGGAGCTATTGGCTCAGTGCTTGTTACATAGGTTAAGGAGAAAAGTTTAAGGGAATCAAACATTGCACTATCTACGTATCAGTATCTGCAACCCGAGTTACTAAGGTCGAAAGGGTGTCTCAACACCTAATGCCCTAAGACTAACTGGTTTGGGAGTCATTAGCCAAAAGCTTGTTACGTGGGTTAAAGATGCATTGTGTTTTAGTTTATATGTATATATATTTTTTAAAAAAAGATAATAATCTCAACCGAAGAAAGTTAACCCTTAGAAAAAACATTAGAACATACTATTGTTTTCTTCCAATAAAAGCCTCATCATCTATGTTTTTATATATTGGGCACATAAAAAGAAGATTTATTAATATCTTGTTTCAACAGTAACAAGTTGATGTATAAATTTAATGAGAGTTTGTTTATTTAGATAGATTAATGGAAGTTGAATGATGAATGCCTTGCTTTATGGAACTTGCAAATTATTTTTCTATTTTAATGCTTTAATTACTAAGACTAGTAATAAGCTTGTTGGGGGTGTGTGTGTGATTAGTACTTAAAAGTGCATTTTCATCAAGGTTTTATATCATTATTTTACACTTGAAATATCAATAACTCCTTAACTAAAGCATGTTTTATAATAACATATCTACTAATATAAGATGCCATTAATTTATGGTAAATGTTTATCTTAAATGCAGGCATATCACATAAATGAAAGAATTGATTGATGAGTTTAACTACTGAAATTGAGAAGATAAAGAGATGGCTAAACTTAAAAAAGAGATGTTGGTTCAGTCCAAACTAGAACACCACTCGATTATTGGATCATAACTAGAGCTGTAGAACTTAGATTTAGGTCTAATATATATGGATGGAAAGCTAAGATATAGGCTTAAAACTTTTATGGAGTCCAAGATTTAAAAAAGTCGTTTTCAAGTTTAAATTGTAGCAACAACGGAGAAGTCTGAATCTGTTCTGCTGCCCAGACACTGTTCAGTTTTCAGCCTATATCTCAAGTTCTAGAAGTCCAAATGTACCAATTCTTTTTTTGTTAGAAAGATGAGACAATTTCCTAGAATTTTCATGATAAAAATCTATTCAAATTTTGACGTTAACAATGATGTCTTATTCAGACAAGAAGATAAGAATTGTCATCAAGTCAAGATGTGGCCACCCACTCAACAATTAGTCATCAAATCAATAGTTCTAAATTTTGGCCTATAAAAAAAGGCATTTGCCATGCATTTAGGCATCTTGGTTTTCAGATCAAGATTATGCTTTTTATTTCTTTCTTTATATTTTTGTAATGTTTAAATTTTATTTCATGTTATATTTTCTTTAATCTCATGTTTATACTTTTCATTTCCTTTACTATACTAATGTTTTTATGTTGTTTATTTATGTTTACCTTCTTCTTTATATTTAGCTAAGTTTATTATGTCAATGTAAAAAGGTTTCACTAATGGTGTTAGAATATATATAATATAAACTCAACATGGACTTCAATGTTTATATTCAAGAAAGTTTGTTATTAATATGTCTTATCTTTTTATCTAACTAATTCTTAATACCTTGCTTGTTAAATGATTAATTTAGATTTGTGTTGTATAACACTTGATACAACAAATGCTTGACATTTTCATAGCCAACCATATGGTATAACCTACACCTGTTTTATGAAAGGAACTTGATTTGTTATTAACATAAGTTAGCATCATGAATTTCTGACAATATTTAAAAGTATGATGTTACTAAAATAATATAATTAATATGATCATGTTAACAATTTATAATGAGATATTAATGACAAATCATCCGATTGGAACCTTCTTTGTGTGTGGTTTCCAGTTAAGTAATAGAAAGAGTTTATATTATATTTTTTTTTAATACCATTAGTGGATCCTCTAACCTTGACAATTGTTTTATCATTGTTTAATCCTTATATTAATCTTACATCTCAAAATCCTCTTTAAGTACTTATTATTATTATTGTTATTGTTATTGTTATTGTTATTGTTATTGTTTATAATTTATATAGTTCATCTCCTTGTGATTCAACCCCAGTCTTGCTAGATTATTTATTACTTCGACACTCTTACACTTAAAAAAAGACATCAACTCTTTGATCGTGTCAATTATAACATCTCATATATAAGATTTATACCTATAACAAAATTAATAAATAAAAGGACAAAGTCAATGTTGTCTAGGAGGTCAAAATAATATAAAATATATAATAATAAATGAAATACTGAATATTCACTTTCAAATTTTATAAATAAAAAGAATAACTCTTATAATTATATTACAACCCTTAAAATTATGTTATCCCATATAAATGAAATATCCTCAATTTTAATCCTAAATTTTTCAATAAAATATAACAACAAACAATAAATTTATTTTTATCCAAATAGCTGATTTAAATATTCATTTAATCAAGCCCTCACTCAATTTAATCATTATATCTTATTATTTTTATATTCATAAATCAAAAGTCTTTATCCTAATGGCTAACTTATTTATTTCCATTCATCCAACCAAGTCCATGTCAATAAACTTATTTTTTATTTAATAAAATCCAACAAAGTTATTTTTTATTTAAAAAAATCCGCGTCCAACGACTAACTTATTATTTTTATTTAAATTAAGTTCTTGTCCGAAAACTGATTTTTTTTTATTTTAAATCAAATCCCTATCTAGACAAATGACTTATTTTTTGTTTAAATAAAATCCATATCCAAATAGCTAACTTACATTTCTTTCAAATCACTTCCCTTCCAAATGATTAACTTATTTTTTCATTTAAATCAAGTTGTCATCTTAACAACTAACTTATTTTCTTTTTAAATTAAGTCTGTGCAAATACCTGACTTATTTTTTTAATTTAAATCAAGTACATTTCCAAACAGTTGATCTATTTTTCATTTAAATCAAGTCTTTTTCCACGTGACTAACTTATTTTTCTTTAAAAACAAGTCCTCATCCAAAGAGATGACTTATTTTTTATTTAAATCAATTCTTCATCCAAACAACTAACTTATTTTTTTCCCTTTAAATTAAGTGCCCATCTAAACAGCCAACTTATGTACATCTATAGAGCAGCAATATTTACTGATGGTTCCCGTTATGTAGCACACAGATCATATACATCAGCAGAGACTCCGATCTATGACTCTGTGGGATGACGAAAATATGTGAATAACTAGCACCAAAACGCTTTATCTTTCACTGATATTTTGCTTCCATGGCTAACATTGCTTTCTTTGAAATCAAGGGTCCAAATCTCAAACGTGCATCTCAAAAAATCATAGTATCCCCCTTGAAGAGAAAGTGTCCCTTTCCTCACCCTTTCTTCAATCCACGGATATGTTAGCAAGTTTAGTAGTGAACAATTGATTGATTCCTGTAACAATTGAAACAGGATCATTTTAATGGCGACCAAGATAAAATTAACAGTTTAATAGAATGAAACACCAGGTAATTATTTCTCCCCTCTTGTTTTTCTATATAGTAGATTGGATGCTGATAACAAGACAACCCTTCAAGGGTCTAGGATTGCAGTCGGGATTCTCCCAATTCAATAAAGTCTTGTGAGAAAGTGGATTTTAATTAGGCTGGAAAAATGGCACCTGTTGTAAGAATAGCTGACAAGGCAGTTCGAATTCTGTTCTATCATGGAAAAGGAGCATACCTTCTCACAATGTTTGCATTGTTGATCAAAGCTAAGGTGAATTGCTTCTTTCGTTCTTAACTTTGCAACTTTTGCATTAGCAACCCACTTCTCGATGAAGCTACAGGACATGAATGTTGAAAAATGAAGAAAAATTCTCGAGATATATTAAGATAAAATATCTGAAATTCATATTCATCAGGAGAAAGAACATGAGTTGTTAAACCTGGAGTTCTCATCATCTTGCATGGTCATTAGCGCTTGAATTCCTGCACAGCAACTATGGCCAATGACGAATATATTTTGCACCTGCAGGGTGCACCAACCACTTTGCATAATCAGATATAAGTACATTTGCAGAAAAATATGAAACAGATAATACTATTATATGATGGCCTAAGCACTAACTTGAAGAGTTTTTACAGCAAATTCAAGGGCAGCATTAGTTCTGTCCGTCCGTTCTGTGCAAAACAGAAAATTAAGCCAGTTAAATTTGCAAGGAAATATTGAAGTTAAGCTCAGTTGACCTTACCTCGAGAGGGGGGACAAGATTTGCAACATTTCGAACCATAAAAGCTTCTCCAGGTTGAAATCCAAGGATGTTAGAGGGGCATACCCTAGAGTCCACGCAAGCAATCACCATAAACTGTTCAATTTGTCAGTTTGAAAATAACTACATAGCTTCTACTTGCATTAAAGAATGGCAGAAATGAAGGACAGCAAAAACATTAAAAATCCTAGAGCAAACAAGTTGTTTTTAACACCTTTGGTGATTGCGCTTCAGCAAGAGTTTTGAAATGCTCCACTTCTCCCCTGTTCAACAACACAGGACAACAAAAGGATGAAAAAGCAAATAGAATTTCTCAAAGCCATAACATCACTCATTGCTTGTAATCTTATACTTACAGATACTTTTGCTTCTTGAAACTCAGAAACCTCTGTTTCATCTCGTCAAAGAAGTCCACCCTGCCTTCGGTTTCGGACATATTCTGTATTTTAAACCTTTTAAGTTCTTGAGCAAGTCCTGCAGAAATGATCGAAGCATCCAATCTCAGAACTGATTTCTCCCTGACAATGAAGAAAAGCAATCAATGAAATAGCAAAAGAGTAATATAAGACAATTCTAAGGGCCTCACTCAATAGCTTAAGTTTTTGGGTTGAATTGGTTCTTCAACACAAAGTATGTGCCATAAATGTTAGGATCCACAATAACAAACTCAACGCAGTTTATCGAAGGAACATGGAGGCATCACTAACTTTAGCATCACCAGCAAAGGTTACGCTTGATTAATCTATACATTATCTGTAAATTGCAGGTGTACTATTTACTCTTAAGTTGTACATATTCTTCAAAATGTCATCAAATTACTCTGACCAAGAATACCTTCAACATTCAAGAGTTTTGTGAAAGCTTATGTTGGTTGTTTCATACAAAAAAGTCATTTTAAGCAGAAAGAAGGGAATCTATAGCCTTGTCTGGTCACAAGCACCGAGAATCAATGTCAGCAACCAGAGGGAAATTAACCCTACCATTTGGGGGGTAGAAGAGAAGGAAAAATGGACAAACAATTAGTTTGATATGTGATAGTGTGAAGGAGCAGGACAAAATGAGTTAAATCCTGGTTAAAGTAAACAAGTGAAACACCTAACAGAATAACTAAGATTCCTTACTGGCATTTGTAGAAAGCTGACAAGTTTTTTTTTTTTTGTTTTTTTGGGGGTAAAAGAAAGCTGATAAAATTGTCTACCAGAGCTAAATGCAAATAATTGAAGTAAAAAACAAAAGTCCCAATTGCTAAAACCCCAAGGAAAACTTCAGAAACTTGGGTTTCGTTTTCTAATTTTAAGTTAATTAACAGGCCTAGTCATTGTTATATTCATTATTTGGAGAACAAGAACACTTCATTCAAAACTGATAGGTAGCTAAAGCCATATAGTAAACACTTAATTAACCAGTGGATAACCAAGACATTAAATCATTAATATATTAAAAAGCATTAGTTTCTATCAATCACAATCCTTAATGAGTAGAAGCATGAACTTACTTAAGTGAAGGTGATAACCGCAACCAAGTATTGTCAACTCTCCCCAGCTTCTCCTAATAAAAGAAAAGTCAGAGAACAGGAAAACTGGTATCCTTGATCACCAAAGATTCACAAATAAATAATCAAGTATATAAGTAGAGGCTGAGAGAAAAGAGCTTACTGTTCTCAAACTAAGCCAATTTCTGTGGAAGCCCGTGAATGAATTGGTGATGGCTGAAAAGGGTGAGAACTGAATGGGGTCCCCTTTGACTGAAGAAGGCCTAAGAGAGGCCATTGTTGTAATAATGGAACTAGTTTTCGAGCCTGTAATTCGGGAGAAGAGGACTTACTAATGTTAGACATATTGAAATCACTATGTTAGTTGGAAAATGAATTTGTGCTTACGGATTCCCCAGATCATCTCTCTTCCCGCCTCTGTCTTTGTAATTCTCGACTCTTGTGTTTATTATTTGTCTCTAACACTTCACCTGTCAACATTAGATTCAGATTCATGAATAAACAAATTATTCAGAGGTGAAGGCAAGTACACTAGACAGCTTGACATTCTTATCCAAATAGAAGATAATGTATGGCTATCCAACATGATGGGATATGGAGAGGGCAAGCTTGGGCCCTTGGAGGGGCTGAAAAATAAAAGGTCAGAAAGCTACGTGGGAGGATATACAACTTTGCGTGCATTCTCATCCCTTGCTGATTCTAGCAACTAGGCCTAATCTGTTAACAAAGCATTTGGACGTTCTGAGCTTTTAATTTGTGCCATGGTTCCATATTAGGTCATGCCCTCGTACCAAAAAGTAAAGAAAGATCAACCTCCTACCTTTTCCTAAAAGAGAAATAAAACTAGAAACTGATCAAAGATTACCCTGGTTCCCTACGGAATTAACATGGTTTAGCTATTGCATATGGACTAACATGTAGTGGCGGAGCTAGAAATCTTAAAATCATTTAAAATTTCAATAAAACGTTCCAAGAAAAATCACTTTTAGCTTTATATAATCATCTATAGAATGATTTCAATAAAAATACTAAAGTATTCATTAATTAAATACAAAATTACAAGGATATCTTTCCAATGCTAAACATTCATAGATATTATAATAAGAATTAGTCAAACATGAAAACGTTTTTACTAAATCCTCATTTTTAGATATTATTTATTTTTATTAATCCTAATTTTTTACTAAATCCTCATTTTTTAGGTCAATAGAAACCCAAACGATTTGCATGGCTTGTTTATCATAAATTAAAATAAATAATTTGATAATATTTACCAATAAAAGAAAAATATGGAAGTGGTCATTTCAATAATAATAAAAAAAAGTTAATTGTTTTCCTCGTTGCCCATTAGGCAGGACGGAAAGAACTAGTTCCTGGGCTCATCTTGTGCTGGGCTAATGGGCCTGTATTTATATTTTATATTTTACATAAAATGATTGACCACAGGCCACATGTTTTTTTCAATTTTATTTATTAAATTCGATCAATTCCAGGTTTAATTTCTTGTTGATAATTTTTATCTGCAGTTCTCTAGGTTTCCTGTGATTGGATCAAGAGGGTATTTATGTTTACCTTGTTTTCTCCGCCTGCTGATAATTGGATTAAGAAGATTTTAAAATAGAGTGATGGTGCGTGCAGCCAAAAACACCGTCACAAACGCTCAAGGAATGCACCCAAATAAAATGGCACTGATGTAATTAGAAGAGACTTTCTGATTGTTTATTATAATACTAGCGTGTTCGCTGAAAAAACTTTATTAAAATCATCTTAGTGGGTCGGCTGCCACGAAAAATAATTTTCTTGATTCTTAATTCTTTATTTCTAAATAAAAATTAAAATCATTCTCAAGGGGAAAAAGAGAGCACTTAATTTGATCATTGATTTTAGATACCCTCCATGCCCTCAGTGATTAAAAAAAGCCGCGAAGGACAAGGGCACACCTAGCCGTTACCTAAATCCGAACATTATGATCCTGATAGAATCAAATTGATTCTATCAACTTGTGACCTTCGATTCGACCAACGGAGAAATATATTGGCGCTCAAGAAAACAGGCAACCAGATTTGATGAACTTGTTTAGGACGGAACCCAAAGTAACTCCCATTTTGAAGCTTGTGAGAAGACAAGAATCTCGGCTAATGTTTTAATTCGTTGCAGTGCCCTTCCAGCACAAATCCCTCGTGACAATACAATGCCTGCGTCAAAAGCCCTCACAAGATAAGAATGCAAGGATATCAAGTACAAGGGACCTCGCACCCAAATTGAGATCTAAGAGTTACAGCGACACTACAGCTTCAGCACATTGAAGCTCATACAAAATACATCAATTATCTTCAAAGCTGCCACCAACTTGTTAGATATTAACATAATGCCTCCATTTAATTGAATGGTGACCCGGAAGGTGCAACTAGACCAAGAGTTTGCATGACTTTCGTTCTCCGCAATTCTTGTAATCTTCCAAAAAATGTTCCACCAGCCTAAGAGCAGCAGTTCAATTTTGTAAAATCAGTTTTGTAATGGAAAAAAAATATATGGTAAAAGAACTGCTTAGTAGCAGGGAAAGAACAAGTATTGTTTATACTTACAGAACTTGGGCTAAGCTCTTGTTTCTCCTGCTCCTCATCTTTCTTAGGGCTTTGACAGTTAGTGTCTTCAGCAGCACTTGAGCTTTTTTGCTTGAGTCTTTTCTTCTCTCCCTGATCATGGGTTTTATTTTTTGCTTGTCCACTGGTACTTGTGAAATTCCTCTTCCGCATCCCATCTTGCTTAGGTGTTTCTCTTTTTGAATTCCCTTCAGTGTTTGGGCTAATCAAATTTAAGTTCCTTTTCCAACCATCTTGATTGGAGACCTTACTAATGGCTTCCTCAACAACTTTTGAAAGAAAATTGTCATCCTTCATCTTCCTTTGCTGTGTATTCATATTGATTTGTTTCCTTGGGGAGATTCTAGCCTATTACCAAATTAATATTCATGCAGCACATGTGACACCTCCAAAGTCTATGAAAGGGGCAAACTTTTAAGTGTTTTGAGATAAAATTAGGCTTTTAATATGCCTCCTGAAGCAAATATTAATTGAGCTTAAAGTGCAAAATTAAGATAAGCTCATCATTAAGGGACCATAATTATATCCTGCGGGAGACTATCAAACCAAACGCATAACAACATGAATTCTCAATTGCTGTGTCTCAGTCATTTGATTTTATT
>CM031977.1:12211346-12236447 GCA_018804465.1 Populus tomentosa | reverse complement strand
GGGTAATTTGTTGTATTCTTGATGATCAACGGTTAAGCAAGCAATTAAGATCTTTAGAAGATCACAATGATTTACGCTTCTTAAAGCATTACATTCATCAATGAAATGTTTTGAAGCACCTTGTTGATAAAGGCTTATAATCTTAATTGCAACACTCCATCTTTCACCATAAATAATTCCTACATGCTAATCCTCAAAAGGAAGTGAATACAAATGCCTTGGTAACTTTCTTCTTGTATGAAAGGTTCTGTAAGTATTTTTTTGTGAACAATCATATAGGTCTAGATAGTTTTTAAGGGATGGTGTGACTATACAAGAATTTCTAAGTTGTCTATGTATCTTTATGGATAAAGTATTAAGTCATAACATAGTTTAAAGGGTTTTTTTTTTTTTTGCATTATTGTACTTGGAAAAAGTTTTCAAGTTCCCTATGTACCTTTGTGGACAAGGGATCAAGTCCTAACATAGTTTATTTTTTTATGTCGTTTGTAGTTTTAGCTTGTGCAAGCTAAAAGCTATATCAGATTTCAAGCATAATATCTCTTTAAGAATTTGTCGTTGATATGCCTAATCCTCAATCTATTCATATTGATAATTTTGTATGCTCCATTGGTGTAGACTTCTTGAACCACATAAGGTCCATCTTATTTGGAGAGGAACTTGTTGCCCATGTATTTTGACATGATTATTGGGCGTCGTATTGCCAACACAAGATCTCTAACTTGGAATGAGTACAGTCACACCTTCTTATTGAAAGCTTTGCAAAGTCAAGCTTGATAACATTTTAATAGTTGTTATGCTTCAAAACGCTTCTCATCTAAAGCTTCAAGTTTTTCAAGGTGTAGAAGAACATTGTCTTTGTTGGAAAGTCGTTCGTGAATTGTAATTCTTAGAGATGGAATTTGACATCATAGTGAAAAAACAACTTTTACCCCATATATCAAGGAATATGGAGTAACTTGATTTAGTGTTCAAAATGTAGTACGATAAGCATATAGTGCTTCTCCAATTCTATCATGTCAATTCTTCTACGAGCGATTCACCATTTTCTTGAGAATATTGCATAAGGTCTTATTAAAAGTTTTTGTCAAGCCATTAGTTGGAGCATTATACACAGAAGAGTTATATTGTTTGAAACCAAACTGTGCACACAACTTGTTCATTGTTGTATTGTAGAACTCCTTTCCATTATCAATTATGACATGTCTCGGTACCCCTATAATGGTAGATGGTGTTTGTCCGAATGAAGTTTGCAATTGTCTCTTTCTTAATCTATTTTAATGCTACATCTTCTGCCCTATTTGAGAAGTCATTTGTTGTGACCAATATGTAAAGATGCCCCCCAAATCTTTCGATAATGGCCCTACCACATCAAGTCTCCATGCATCACAGGGCTAAGAAGTAAGGGTGAGCAAAAAAATCGACAAACTGATTAAACCGAGAAAAATAGAAAAAAAAATAACTGAAAAAATCAAACCGAAAAGAAAAACCAAATTAACCAATTAAAAAATCACAAAAAAAATCCGGTTCGGTTTGGTTTCAGTTTCTAAAGTCTAAAACTAATTGAACCGAACTGAACCGAACCGGTTCAATCAACCAGCACTTAAACTAAAAAATAAGTATAAATACAATGTTTTCTAACCCTAGCCATCAGCCGCCCCCCTCTCCCCTCTCTGCATCTCTCTCCATTTACTCTCACTTTACTCTCTGCCTTTTATTTTCCTCCACTCCCTTATGGATTTGGTTCCTTTAGGTTTTAATTCTCCTGTTGAGTCTCTGCCACAAATGGAATTGGAATAGTAGATCCATTCCTTTTCTTTTGTTTTTCATATCCGTGGATTTCTACATCCCCCTGCCATTTGATTAATTACAATGAAATGGATGAACTTTCCCTCGAAGAATCAAGCTCACTCCCATCTATGTCGATTAGAATTTGCTAATCAAACCACACAAAGGTCTCCTAAACGTAACCCATTCACAGACTATGTGGTTGACTTTACTGATTAATTACAATGTTCAAGTCTTGGGTTTTTTACCTGATTTACAGGGTTGAGTTTTGTCTGGATCACCTCAATCAACGCTAGATGCAGTTGGATGTTGTTACGGTTGTAGACAAGGTCTAGCTGTGGAAGCCCGAATGGGTCTTCACCTCCAACAACTTGGGATCTGTTGTACGAGGCTGCAGGAGAAGTAGAGAGGATCATTGGGTTTGAACCGGTTTGGAAGGGGAAAAAACTAAATCGAACCAAACCAAAATTAATCTGTTTGAATTGGTTTTCGGTTTGGTTTGGTTTAAATTTTTTTTTAAAAAATTCAATTTGGATATTTATTTTGGTTTAAAACCGAACCGGAAATGCTCAGCCCTACCAAGAAGTAATTGTTGGGTGTAAAGGCTCGAGTGGTTGGTGGATCAAATTAGCATGTAATTGATAACTTTGACATCTTCTAGCATAATTTGTGCAGTCTTTCACCATTATAGGCCAGTAGTACCCCATTCTTTTGATTAAAAAATGAAGTTTAGAACCCAATTAGGCACTCTATAGATCTTAGAATGTGTTTCTTCTAGTGCTTTTATAGCTTCTTCTTCGAGACAACGCAAAAGGACTCCATCAAAATAACATCAATAAAGAGTGCATTGGAAGTATATGAAGAAAAAAGCTCTTCATCTCACATCTATCTTATAGAGTATGTCCTTAGATAGCTTACAATGTCTCAAATCATCGATAAGTGGTTAATGCTAGTCTTTTTTTTCGATCTCATAGACATAAACTGCACCTACTTGCTCTTTCTCTTCTACATTATGAATTATCGGTGGACTGACCTATATTTGACACACAAAGACTTTATTTCCTCACTATATTATGCTAATGTTAATGCCAGATTTACTAAGACATTGACTTGCTTATTCTCTTTTCATGGTACATGTTCTAAAGTGACATAATCAAGTGATATCATCAGTTTTAGTGCATACTTGTGATATGGGATGAATTTTGGCTTCTTGACTTCATAAAGTGAGAGGAGTCATCTAATCCTTTGAACCCTCCATCAAATTTGGTAGATGATCGAGTACATGCTTGTCATTTTTTGACTTGGACTGTCCATGTCTTATGAAGACTAATATTTGTTTTAGTGTCCTTCCACTCTTTTGGGTTCCAATCCTAACATAAATGGAAGCACGAGTCATAGTTACACTAAGACAATCCCAAACTGAAGCTCTAAGAGGTGTAGATTAACTTTGACTTTGTTGTTTGTCCTTCACTTTATGTATCATGAGGCCTCTATATTAATTTTAAAATGAAGCATTGTAGAAGACTCATATCTAAGACCAACCCTTAAAGTATTGCCAACAATTTTCTTCTCTCTACAAGCCTTTCTAGTCTTTGTAGAAACTAGTTTACCTTTGGATTGAGTCATGTCATCATCCTTTACTAACTTATTGATGTTCTTATGACTATAATCAACCCTAGCTAAAAGCTTATAAGCATTAGGATCGAAGTCATTCGCCTGTTTATTAGGGAGTCCTTCAAGATTTTAACCACTGACTTAGTTTGATGAACAAACCCTTTTAATAAAGGTTTTGACACCTTGTTGATTAGTACTTAAAAGTGTATGTTTATCAAGGTTTTATATCATCATTTTGCACTTGAAGTATCAATAACTCCTTAACTAAAGCATGTTTTATAATAACAAGTTTGATACTATAAGATACCTTAATTTATAGTAAATGCTCATCTTAAATGCAGGCCTATCACATAAATCAAAGGATTGATTGATGAGTTTAAGTATTGAAAGTGAAAGGACAAAGAGATGGCCAAACTTAGAAAAGAGATGCTGGTGCAGTCCAAATCAGAATATTGCTCGGTAATTGGATCATATCTGGAGCTCTAGATCTCGGATTTAGGTCTATTTTATATGGATGGAAAGGTAAGACAAAGGCCTACAACTTTCATGGGAGCCCAAGATTTAAAAAGGCCATTTTGAAGTCCAAATTGTAAGAACAACGAAGAAGTCCGAAGCTGTCCTGCAGCCCAGACACTATTCAGTGTTCAGCCCATATCTTGAGTTCTAGAAGTCCAAATGACCTCATCTTTTTTTTGTTGGAAAGCTGAGACAATTTCCTAGAAAGTCCTGAGGATTCTGGGCAAATTATGATGTTAGCAATGACGTTTTGTTCAAACAAGAAGATAAGGATTGTCACCAAAGTCAAGATGTGGCCACCCACTCATCAATTAGTCAACAAATCAATAGTTCCAAATTTATAAAAGGAGGCATTTACCATGTATTGAGGCATCTTGGTTTCCAGATCAAGATCATTCTCTTGTTTTCTCTCTTTGTATTGCTTATGTTTTGCTTCCATTAATATCAAGTTTATGCACTTCATTTCCTTTCCTTTACTTAGTTAACTTCTTTCTCATTTATGTTCTTGTCTTGTTCATTAATGTTTCTTTCTTTTATTATGTTTGGCTAAGTTAATTATGTCAAGGTGAAAAGGATACACTAATGGTATAAGAATAAGTATAATATAAACTTAGCATTGGATACTAACATGTTTTATATTTGTTATCTTGTTCACTTTTAATACTTTGCTTGTTAAATGGTTAATCTAGATTTATATTGTATAACACTTGGTACAACAGATACTTGGCACTTTCATAGCCCATACTGTATGGTATAACCGACACCTGAGCTATGAAAGGAACTTGATTTGTTGTTAACATAAGTTATAATCATGAATGCCTGCCAACATTTACAAGTATTAGCTTTATTCGAATAAGATAACTAATGTAATCATGTTAACAATTTATAATCTGATTGGAACCTCCTTTATGTGTGGTTTCCAATTGAGTAATAAGAGTTTATATTATACTTGTTTGAAGTACCATTAGTGGATCCTCTAACCTTGACATTTGTTTTTATCGTTGTTTAATCCTTACATTAATCTTTCATCTCAAAGTTCTCATTAATTTCTTCATCTTCTTCTTCTTTTATTATTATTACTATTATTATTATTATTTTTATTTTTATTTACATTCTGTTTATATTATATAATATATCTATTTGATCTTTTCATAAACTCAGTATATAGGCTGGAAACTTGTGACCCGATCTTTTAAGATCATTCTCAGATATAACAACGCCACGTACTAAGTATTATTATTATTATTATTATTATTATTATTATTACTATTACTATTACTATTACTATTACTATTATTGCTATTATTGTTATTATTATTATTGTTGTTGTTATTGTTGTTGTCTTGTTATTTATAATTTATACAATTAACCTCTCTGTGGTTCGACCCCGGTCTTGCCGGGTTATTTATTACTTCGACACTCCTGCACTTGGGAAAAGACATCAAGCTTTTGGTCGTGTCAAGTTTTTGGCGCCGTTGCCGGGGAGGTAAATTCTTGTATAAATTATAATATTTATTTTCATTTTCTCTTTTCACTTTTTATTTTTTCTAACTCTTGTTTCTTTTGTTTTGTTTTGTTTTGTTTATTTTTCTTCTCTTTTCTTTTCTTCATTTATTCTCCTTTTACACGTGCATGAGAGTTTGGTCACATACATTAAGTGGTCGACTTTGTAGGGTATCCTCATCATTTTCAGAAAATATGGCTGAAGAAGATAATCAATCGCTTCATAATGAGAATAATGAAAATAACCGTATGAGAACTCTTAGAGACCACATGAATCCCACAAGAACAAGTGCACCCTCATGCATAGTTTTCCCTCCTGATGCATCTCATTTTAATTTTAAGCCAGGCATTATTCAACTTTTACCATCTTTTCATGGCTTAGACTTAGAAAATCCATACTTGCATTTAAGGGAATTTGAGGAGGTCTGTAATACCTATAATGACTCAAATTGTAGCATAAACACCATTAGATTAAAGCTTTTTCCTTTTTCATTAAAAGATAAAGCTAAAACATGGCTATAAAATTTAAGACCAGGATCTATTCGTGCTTGGGATGAAATGCAACAACAATTTTTAAAGAAGTTTTTCCCGTCTCACAGAACAAACTCTTTCAAAAGACAAATCATCACTTTCACTCAAAAACCAGGAGAAACATTTTACCAATGTTGGGATAGGTATCGAGATTTGCTTAATACTTGCCCTCATCATGGTTTTGAAACATGCATGAAGGTTTAACACCTAGAGATAGGCAAATGGTTGAATTGATGTGCAATGGAACTTTCGAAGATAAAGACCCTAATGAAGCAATGGAGTACCTAGACTTGCTAGCCGAAAATGCTTAAAATTAGGACACCACAGGTACTTATGAGGCACCAAGTAAAGCTCAACCTCATACATCTAGTGAAGGTATGCACAACCTTAGGAAAGATCATGACCTCCAAGCCAAGTTTGCATCTTTAGCTAGAAAAGTCGAAGCACTTGAATTGAAAAAGAGTGGTCAATTAAAATCTGTTCAAGACATTGTGTGTCAAATTTGTGAAACCAATGAACACTCAACAAATGATTGTCCAACTTTGCCTTCTTTTAGGGAATGCCTCCATGAACAAGCCCATGCTTTAAAGAGTTTTCAAAGGCCCAACCATAACCCATACTCACAAACATATAACCCTGGTTGGAGAAATCACCCAAATTTCAGTTGGAAGAGTGATAACAACAATGCACAAACTTCACAGCCACCATTTCAAGCACACTATAATTTTTAAAATTCTCATGGATATGCACCTCCTTATGCTCCACCCCCTAGAAGAAATCTTAAGGAAACATTGCATTCATTCATTGAAAAGTAGGAGGCAATCAACACTCAACTTGCTCAAGGCATGACAGATTTCAATGATACTCTTGTAAAATTAACACCTGCTCTCAGTTTCCAAGAGAAAGGTAAGTTTCCTTCTCAACCACAGCAAAATCCAAAAGGGCAATACAATGCAAATGCGAGTAGTTCTGGAAGCCAACACATGGATCAAATGAAATCAGTCATCACTCTTCATAGTGGTAAGGTTATTGAAAAACCCATTCTTGAACCTTGTGAGAAATATGATGAGTCTATCTCTGAGGGTAAGGAAGGGGTTGAACCTGAACATTACAAGGAAAAGGCTGATTCCCCGCCAGCACTTCCATTTCCTCATGCCATGACCAAACAAAGGAAAGTCAATCACAACTCTGAAATCTTTGAAACTCTCAAACAGGTAAGGATCAATATACCTTTGTTGGATGCTATTAAATAGGTTCCTTCCTATGCTAAATTTTTGAAAGATCTGTGCACTGTGAAGAGAAAACTGAATGTGAAAAAGAAAGCCTTTTTAGCCGAACAAGTAAGTGTCATTCTTCAAAACAATAATGCTTTGAAATATAAAGACCCTGGTTGTCCTATAATTTCTTGCTTTATTGGAGAACATAAAATTAAAAGAGCCTTACTTGATCTTGGAGCTAGTGTGAATTTACTTCCATATTCAGTTTTTCAGAGTCTCAATCTAGGTGAGTTAAAACCAACTTCTGTAACTCTTTTACTTGCCGATAGATCTGTAAAAGTGCCTAGAGGAATAATTGAAGATGTGTTAGTACAAGTCGATAAATTCATTTATCCTGTGGATTTTATTGTCTTGGATACGCAACCTGTTGAAGCATGTAATTCATTTCTTATTATTTTAGGACGTCCGTTTCTTACAACTTCTAATGCATTGATTAATTGTAGGAATGGACTGATGAAGCTATCATTTGAAAACATGACATTGGAGATGAATATTTTCAACATTTGCAAGCAACCTGGAGATGATAATGATTTACAAGAAGTAGATCTTATTGAAGAATTAGTTCATGATAAACTTGAATCTACTTTGAGTAAAATTGAGTTGGATGAATCTGAAGATTTGCAAATGATTTATTCTCAGGAAGAAATCACGGATGAAAAAGGCACAAAAAATATTGATGCCGATCTTTTGTCAAGAGTGACAACAGATTTGGCATCTGACATCCCACCAATCGATGATTACTCTCCTGACGAATCCTTACTTTCTCTTAGTTCAATGCCTTGGTTTGCTAAAAATATCAATTTTCTTCCTTCAGGAGATTTGCCAGCTCACTGGAGTACTAAAGACAAAGGAAAGTTTTTGAACGAAGTGAAGAACTTTTATTGGGATGACCCTAACTTATTCAAATATTATCCTGATCAAAAATTTCAAAGATGCATTCCTGACAATGAGGTAAGTAGTGTCATTAAACTTTGTCATTCTGAGGCATGTGGGGGTCATTTCTCGTCGAAAAAGACAACTGCCAAAATCTTACAAAGTGAATTTTACTGGCCCACCATGTTCAAGGACACACATGCATTCTGCAAAACTTGTGAAAATTGTCAAAAAATTGATACTGGTCAAAAAGTTTTGCTTTATAATTCTCGACTTCATTTATTTCCTGAAAAAATAAGATCACGATGGAGCGGTCCATTTATTTTAAAACATGTGTATCCTTATGGGGCCCTTGATATTGAAAATTCAAAGAATGACAATGTTTTGAAGGTAAATGGACATCGTTTGAAAGCTTACTTTGATGAGTTTCCTAGTGAAAATGAATCCATTGGTTTGAATGATCTTGTAGATAAAGGTTGATTATTTTGTTTTTCTCACATTTTTTTTGTGTTCCTTTTTGGTGTGACTTTTATTTTGCTAGTCTCTCTCTCACCCCGGTCAAATGGCGGATAACGGTACTCCGTGACTTAAGTCGGTTCTTTTAGTTTCCCAAATAACTGATATCTGTATATATTTGTACAATTCTTAGCTCTTTCTCCCTTCTTTGAATCTTTTCCCTAATTCTCATTTGAAAATGGACACCACTCTTGAAAAGTTGAAAAGGTATTTTCCCGCTCTGCCTTCAAATGCGATTACAAAAATTTATCGTGCTAGGTGTGCAAGATTGAGGTTGTTAATGAATCATGGAATTCCTGAAGATATTCGCTGGCTAATTGAAGCAAAGGTCCGCTTATCAGGTGAGTCCTCCAATTCTTTCATTTCACACATGTCTGGAACAGGTACAAGCACTTTTGCAAAGAAACGTCGTGCAAAACGACTGAAAGTCTGTCACAGATGTGCCAGATGGACTTGCAATGCAACATGTCGTTCTTTAGGAATGGTATCTGTAAACCATGAAGATAAGATACAATTCATTAAGGATGGCTTGAGTAAGGGGTCTTTAGATAATCTTTTGTTAACCCTTGAGACGCATCCTAGTGGAGATGTGCATCGTGTAATTCATGATTTATGGCCACAATTCCATAAAGAACATGATCAACTTAGTCTTGGGAATCTGACTAAAAAAACCCTGTTTGCCAGTTTTTAAGAAAACTGGATGGGAAGCCTATCCCCGAACCATAGAGGGCGTTTAAGCCGTTCTTGGACGTAAAACCAAGGGAAGATGTGAGCCACAATCACAACTACCTGTACATACACATGCTTTTTCAAAATAAATAATTGATAAAGAGAGAGAGAGAGAGAGAGAGAGAGAGAGAGAGAGTATGTGAGACTACAGCTGGCCTACATATAGGTGGTATGATTGCATTTTCAATTTCTCATCTATAAATTCTTCTCTTCCTTCCCTTGATTTCTACTCAATCCATACATTCATCAAATATAGAAGTGTGTAGAAATGGCAGGTACCTCAAGTCATCACATAAGAAATATTTGTGTTTTCGGTGGATCCAGTCCTGGGAAAGAAAAAGAGTTTTCAGAATCAGCAAATCATCTTGGTCAGGTACTAGCTGAGAGAAAGATTCATTTAGTGTATGGGGGAGGCAGCCTTGGGTTAATGGGAGGTGTGTCAATGGCTACATTTTTAGGAGGCAGTCAAGTTTTGGGAGTTGTCCCCAAAGCTTTAGCAAATGGGAACATCATTGGAAAAATAATTGGAGAGGAACTACAGGTCCTCACAATGTCTGATCGACTGAACGCCATGTCTAGCCATGTTGATGCCTTCATTGCCTTACCAAGTGGTCTGGGCACATTGGAAGAGATCTTTCATATTTCATCTTGGGCCCAATTGCACATTCACCATAAACCTATAGGTTTGTTAAATGTTAATGGTTTTTATGATAAGTTGTTGTCTTTCCTTGATCAAGCTGTGGAACAGGAATTTCTAACATCTTTAGCACGACAAATCATAATCTTTGCTGCTACTGCTGAACAATTGATTGACCAATTACAATCTTTCATCCCTGTCATTGATCCCTGTATGAGTCACCTAGATTGGTCAACTACGCAAAGCCGTAAAAAGCTTAGATTAGATTTGAGCCTTCATTTGTGAAACCTTGTGTCTTTTGGTTTTATTAATAGCATATTATTTTGTTTGGTTACTTCTTATATTTGCTTAAGTGTATTTCAGGTTTGTCAGTGTTCGCTGTTTCAGGTGATGTCTTCTATACTCTATCTTTCTACCTTAGGACATTGAGGACAATGTCTCATTTTGGTTGGGGGGAGAGGGTAGTAGTTCAAAAAAAAAAAACAAAACAAAACTAACCAACTAACTGTTTTTGTTTTTTTTTAAAAAAAACCATTTGGCAAAACTATTATTACTAGGATGGCAGAGTAAAGGGGAATTATTCTTGAGACGGATCTTAGTAAAAATTTTCTAATGGTTATTTGCAATATTCATAACAAGGCCTATTAGAATACTTCTTGAAATATTCAGGTTTACAAACTCTCGCATTGTTATCACTTGATTCTGCTCATGTACTCATTTAACAAGTATTCATAAACCTTCATTTTCACACACACACTTTAACATATGATTGTGGGTTGCACGTTGGATTATTACATTATTTATGTTCTTTTGTTGAAGGTAACAACTAAGGGAAAGGGATAATATATAGTTTGCAAAAAAAAAATGATAATATTGATGATAATAAAAACATAGATAAGTTTGGTTTCGTAGCCTCCCTAACCTAAGCAATTAAGCCCGAAGGGGTGTTTTAACACCTAAAACCCTAAAGTCAACTGACTTGGGAGTTATTGGCCCAAAGCTTGTTACATGGGTTAAGGAGAAAAGCTTAAGGAAATCAAACATTGCACTATCTACGTATCAGTATCTGCAACCCGAGTTACTAAGCTCGTAGGGGTGTCTCAACACCTAATGCCCTAAGACCATTTGGTCTGGGAGTCATTAGCCGAAAACTCGTTACATGGGTTAAAGATACATTGTGTTTTAAGTTGTATGTGCATATAAATATATAAAAAGAAAAAAAAAGAAAAAGAAAAAGAAAAAGAAAAAAATAATAATAATCCCAACCCAAGGAAGTTCACCTTAAACATTTGAACATAATATTGTTTTCTTCCAACAAAAGCCCCATCATCTATGTTTTCATATATTGAGCACATAAAAAGAAGGTTTGTGAATATCTTGTCTAAGAAATATGAAGCAGGAATATAAATTTAATGAGAGTTTGTTTATCTGGATAGATTAATGGAAGTTGAATGATGAATGCCTTGCTTTGTGGAACTTGCAAATTGTTTCTCTATTTTAACGCTTTTGATTACTAGGGACTAGTAATAAGCTGGTTGGGGGGTGTGATTAGTACTTAAAAGTGCATGTTTATCAAGGTTTTATATCATTATTTTTTGCACTTGAAGTATCAATAACTCCTTAACTAAAGCATGTTTTATAATAACAAGTTTGATAGTATAAGATACCTTAATTTATGGTAAATGCTCATCTTAAATGCAGGCCTATCACATAAATCAAAGGATTGATTGATGAGTTTAAGTATTGAAAGTGAAAGGACAAAGAGATGGCCAAACTTAGAAAAGAGATGCTGGTGCAGTCCAAACTAGAACATTGCTCGGTAATTGGATCATATCTGGAGCTCTAGATCTCAAATTTAGGTTCATTTTATATGGATGGAAAGGTAAGACAAAGGCCTACAACTTTCATGGGAGCCCAAGATTAAAAAAGGTTGTTTTGAAGTCCAAATTGAAGGAACAACGAAGAAGTCCGAAGCTGTCCTGCAACCCAGACACTATTCAGTGTTCAGCCCATATCTTGAGTTCTAGAAGTCCAAATGACCTCATCTTTTTTTTATTGGAAAGCTGAGACAATTTCCTAGAACATTCTTAAGGATTCTGGGCAAATTATGATGTTAGCAATGACATCTTGTTCAGACAAGAAGATAAGAATTGTCACCAAAGTCAAGATGTGGCCACCCACTCATCAATTAGTCAACAAATCAATAGCTCCAAATTTTAGCCTATAAAAGGAGGCATTTACCATATATTGAGGCATCTTGGTTTCCAGATCAAGATCATGCTCTTGCTTTCTCTCTTTGTATTGCTTATGTTTTGCTTTCATTAATATCAAGTTTATGCACTTCATTTCCTTTCCTTTACTTAGTTAACTTATTTCTCATTTATGTTCTTATCTTGTTCATTTATGTTTCTTTCTTTCATTATGTTTGGCTAAGTTAATTATGTCAAGGTGAAAAGGGTACACTAATGGTGTAAAAATAAGTATAATATAAATTTAACATGGACCTTAATGTTGGACACTAACATGTTTTATATTTGTTATCTTGTTCACTTTTAATACTTTGCTTGTTAAATGGTTAATCTAGATTTATGTTGTATAACACTTGGTACAACAAATACTTGGCACTTTCATAGCCCATACTGTATGATATAACCGACACCTGAGCTATGAGAGGAACTTGATTTGTTGTTAACATAAGTTATAATCATGAATGTCTGCCAACATTTACAAGTATTAGCTTTATTCGAATAAGATAACTAATGTAATCATGTTAACAATTTATAATCTGATTGGAACCTCCTTTATGTGTGGTTTCCAATTGAGTAATAAGAGTTTATACTATACTTGTTTGAAGTACCATTAGTGGATCCTCTAACCTTGACATTTATTTTTATCGTTGTTTAAGCCTTACATTAATCTTCCAACTCAAAGTTCTCATTAATTTCTTCCTCCTCTTCTTTATTATTATTATTATTTACATCTGTTTATATTATATAATATATATCTTTGATCTTTTCATAAACTCAGTATTTAGGCTTGAAACCTGTGACCCAATCTTTTAGATCATTCTCAGGTATAACAACGCCACGTACTGAGTATTATTATTATTACTATTAATATTACTACTACTACTACTACTATTGTTATTATTATTGTTATTGTTATTGTTATTGTTATTTTTGTTGTTGTTGTTGTGTTGTTATTTATAATTTATACAATTAACCTTTCTGTGGTTCGACCTCGGTCACCGCATTATTTATTACTTCGACACTCCTGCACTTGGGAGAAGACATCAAGCTTTTGGTCGTGTCACTTGTTCAATGCGAGATTAGTAGCTAACAAGGTCAAGTTTTTAAGCCCCTTGTTGATCTTCTCTTCATCCTTAGTAAAATAAAATTGACCCTCTTTTCTTGCTAATTCTAGGATATATCATAGTACTATCTATGGCTTTACGTGATACCTTATCATCAACAAAGTTTTCTACTACCTTTTCTTTTCTTGTATTCTTCGTTGGAAAAGTCACTCTTTCATTTATAGATGACTAATATCCTTTTGAGCTTTTATAGTCAATTTTTCCCTCTCCTAGATGGTTAGGTGGGGATTGTAGTTCTTCTATTATAGTTGACTTAAAATAGAACTTTGTGTCTGCAAAATGGGATTTAGTTATGGTAAAGGGGTTAATGTCCACTACTATCTTTCTCACCTGTCCATTTTGACGATACTTAAAACATTGGTGGGACGTTGAGGAGATGATACCATTTTCATATATCCATGGTCATCCAAGTAGAATGTTGTAAGTAGTTTTGACTTCTGATGCAACGATATTATTTTATACTTTTACCTATATTTACCTAATATTTTGTCTATGTTATATATATATATATATATATATATATATAATGTCTTGATATTTTTTATTTTATGTTTTGAAGGCACTTTTGGATGTAAGATTAAATAAAAAGTAAATTGGAGATAATTAACAAATTTGACCCTCGATCTATGTTTTGTGTAAAGCTTGAGATCAGAAAGCTAACATCCCTATCTTTCTGTAAATATATGGCACGAAAAATAAAAAAGAGAAAGAGCGTGGAGATCGTAGCCTTCAAAGTCAAATATTGCATTCTGCTAGTGTTGACTCTCGACCATTCCGACTTGAATATCTTAAGCTATAAAAGTCCATTTGATGCAAACTCAATTGTTTTGGATTCTTGACTCGAAGACCTATCAGCCTACCAAAGTTTAGTAGAAAACGAGCTCATATGAGAGAGATGGTTTTTCTAAGATGATATATGAATTTTGCCAGTAGACAAGTTTTGTAAAGAAAGAAGTCCAAATTACGAGCCAAAGCATCCAAACCGACATCCAAGTTTTTATTTCAGCAATTTAACTCTTATAAGTCCAAAGTCAAAGTTTGAGGATTTTATGCAAGGCTATTTCTTCATTTTTAGAAAAATAATTATTAAACTACTTAAATGTAAATTGTATACTTAGGTTAGGACTATTTTGTATGAAAGAGATATTAGGATTTCCTATCAAATAAAAAGAAAGAGAGAAAAGAAGAGGGAGTGGCCAGCCAAGAGAGAGAAAATGCACCTTCCTCTAAAAAAACCCAAAATCATGCATTCTTCTTTCTTTTTGATTAGTTATTCAATAGACATGAAAAGTTAAACTCTTTTTCTTGGTTGCAAGGACACAAAAACCTTCAGATTTTAAGAACTGTGAGATTTATTTTACCTTTTCTTTTCAGTTTATATGATGAATGAATATGTTTGTTCTCATATGCTTATTTCCTATGATTATTTGTTTTAATTGAATAAGTTATTATTGTGAACAATCCATTGCAAAGTTTGCTATCAAAACAAGAGTTGTGGTATATAAACTTGTGAAGTAACTATGTTTAATAATTGTGATGGATCTATGTTATTAATCTTAAGGAGAACATCCTAACAAATCAAACATGAATTGCGGACAATTATGTTGTCTAGATTAATCAATTTATCTAGTTCTTAAGGCTTCCATTGAATTAAATTACTAGTGCGGACACTGTGGTTGTTTAATGGTTAGAATTAGTTATACAATGGATTTGTTAACTAATCAATGTAACAAAAGATAAATATTCAGAGTATAAATTGACATTTTATTTCTATGATCAGTTCTAATTTCTGTAGGTGGATGTTTACTTGTAACCGAGGTTTGTTTTCTTGATAAATTTTGGTTTTCTTTGATTTAACATTAATTGTTTCTTTCTATTTACTATTGCATAGCATAGATAACTTAAAAAACCCCCAGTTGCATATTATATAGACAACAACAACAACAACAACAACAATAATAATAAAGAGAACTTTGAGATGTAAGATTAATGTGAGGATTAAACAATGATAAAAACAAATGTCAAAGTTAGAGGATCCACTAATGGTATTTCAAACAAGTATAGTATAAACTCTTATTACTCAACTAGAAACCACACACAAAGGAGGTTCCAATCGGATTATAAATTGTTAACATGATTACATTAATTATCTTATTCGAGTAATGCCATTACTTGTAAATATTATCAAGTATTCATGGTGATACCTTATGTTAACAACAAATAAAGTTCATTTCATAGCACGTGTCGGTTATACTATACAGTTGGGCTATGAAAGTGCTAAGTATTTGTTGTACTAAGGGTTGTTCAACACAAATCTAGATTAACCATTTAACAAGCAAGGTATTAAGAGTGAGTAAGATAATAAATATAAAACATGTTAGTATCAAGTATTAAAGTCCATGTTGAGTTTATAGTATACTTATTTTTTACACCATTAGTGTAACCTTTTCATATTGATATAAAAATTTAGCTAAGCATAATGAAAGAAAGAAACATAAATAAACAAGATAAGAATATAATTATATAAGGAAAGGAAATGAAAAGTATAAACAAGAGATTAATGTAACATAAAATAAAACTTGAACATTACAAAATACAAAGAAAGAGAGCAAGAGTATGATCTTGATTTGAACACCAAGATGCCTAAATGCATGGCAAATGCCTCATTTTATAGGCCAAAATTTGGTACTATTGATTTAATGAATAATTGTTGAGTGGGTGCCACATCTTGACTTGGTGATAATCCTTATCTTCTTGTCTAAACAAAACATCATTGCTAACATCAGAATTTGAACCAACTTTACTCATGAAAGTTCTAGTAAATTGTCTCAACTTTTCAGGGGGAAAAAATTAAGGTCATTTGGACTTCTAGAACTCGAGATATGGACTGAACACTGAACAGTGTTTGGGTTGCAAGACAGATTCAGACTTCTTCGTTATTGCTATAATTTGGACTTGAAAACAACCTTTTTAAATTTGGACTCCTGATAAAAGTTTTGGGCCTATGTTTTAGCTTTCTATCCATATAAAGCAATCTAAATCTGAGATCTACAGCTCCAGATATTACCCAATTACTGAACAGTGTTCTAGTTTGGATTGAACCAACATCACTTTTCTAAGCTTCACCCTCTCTTTATCTTCACAATTTCAGTAGTTGAATTCATCAATCAATCATTTAATTTTATGTGATAGGCCTGCATTAAAGATGAATATTTATAATATATTAAGGTATCTTATAGTATCAGACTTATTATTATAAAACATGATTTAGCTAAGGAGTTATTGATACTTCAAGTGCAAAATAATGATATAAAACCTTGATAAAAATGCACTTTTAAGTACTAATCAACTATCTTGTTTATTTAAGCTAGGGTAATTAATTTATGCGACTGCGACATCTATTACATGGAAAAGTGTATTGGATTCCATATCTTCTATGTGTATCACAAGTCTTATCTTTCCTAAAACATTTTGCCCTCCTTGATTAAAGCCTTGCATCATCAGATAACTTAAAGAGAGTTCATTCATAGGAATCCCAAGCTCTTTCATGGTCTTAAAAGGTAGTATATTGACAATCAAACCATTATCCACCAAGATACAATTCATTATCTTTTCATCAACATATTTTTTAATAAAAAAAGGATGATTATGGAGTTTTGATCCAACCAATAGGTCTTCATCATTAAAGGATATCTTCATAGTACATATATCGTGAGGTAAGTTTAGAGAGTTATCATGACTTTCTTTCATGATATTTTCAGTAGAAGTTTTCTCTTCATCAACATGATAGCAAGCAACAAATACATTGTCCATCATTCTCAACTCCTTTGGCATGTACTCATTTAGTGTAATGGGTTTTCTTAAGCTTTGAGCTGGAAAAACCCTCTCTCTAACTAGAATAGATATTTTTCAAATCTTTTAGTATATCGGCTCATCAATTACCTTCCTCACCATCGAGATTCTCTTATAGTTGGCTTTGTCATTTGCAAGCACTTCTTCCTTCCTTTTCTACACATGATTAAAGTCCATTCTTTATTATCATAATTTTCAGGTGAATCAGGCTTCAAGTTGCTAACTTGAGATGCAAGGGTTATACATGAAATTTGACTTGAGGATACAGTGAAGCTTGTAGGCAAAATGACACCAAATTCTATAAGTTCAAAGGAGCCAAAACTCATTATAGGGGGTAAATGGTGTGGACCTAAATTGACCATGGTTGTGATATTAGAGGCTGTTATTTCTTCATAAAAAAAATGATAACCTTATTCTTATATAGCCTCATAATCTTGTCTTTCAACACAAAACTCTTCTCTATAGAATGGTTGATCAAGTGATGGTATTTGCAATAGTTTGGATTGTCTACTTGGTTGCTTCTTTAAGATGTTTCACCTCTAGCAACTCTATGAGATTTTTCTCAAGCAGATCATTTAGCATTCTAGATATGTGTTAGTCAAGGAATGGATACAGTTTTTCTTGTCGCTCTTTCAAGGATGGCTTCTTTCTTTCACCCTTGTAAAAGTAATCAATGTTGCACGATCATTTCTCTTAACTCCAATTAGTACCTTTACGACAGTAGAGATAACTACTAAAGATTGTTTTCCCTTGATCTTTAGAGTTAATTAGTACTTAAAAATGCATGTTTATCAAGGTTTTATATCATCATTTTGCACTTGAAGTATCAATAACTCCTTAACTAAAACATGTTTTATAATAACAAGTTTGATACTATAAGATACCTTAATTTATGGTAAATGCTCATCTTAAATGCAGGCCTATCACATAAATGAAAGGATTGATTGATGAATTTAAGTATTGAAAGTGAAAGGATAAAGAGATTGCCAAACTTAGAAAAGAGATGCTGGTGCAGTTCAAACCGGAACATTGCTCGGTAATTGGATCATATCTGGAGCTCTAGATCTCGAATTTAGGTCCACTTTATATGGATGGAAAGGTAAGACATAGGCCTACAACTTTCATGGGAGCCCAAGATTTAAAAAGGCCGTTTTGAAGTCCAAATTATAGGAACAACAAAGAAGTCTGAAGCTGTCCTGCAGCCCAGACACTGTTCAGTGTTCAGCCCATATCTTGAGTTCTAGAAGTCCAAATGACCTCATCTTTTTTTTGTTGGAAAGTCGAGACAATTTCCTAGAACATTCCTGAGGATTCTATGCAAATTATGATGTTAGCAATGATGTCTTGTTCTGACAAGAAGATAAGGATTGTCACCAAGTGAAGATGTGGCTACCCACTCATCAATTAGTCAACAAATCAATAGTTCCAAATTTTGGCCTATAAAAGGAGGCATTTACCATGTATTGAGGTATATTGGTTTCTAGATCAAGATCATGCTCTTGCTTTCTCTCTTTGTATTGCTTATGTTTTGCTTTCATTAATATCAAGTTTATGCACTTCATTTCCTTTCCTTGACTTAGTTAACTTCTTTCTCATTTATGTTCTTATATTGTTCGTTTATGTTTCTTTCTTTCTTTCATTATGTTTAGCTAAGTTAATTATGTCAAGGTGAAAAGGGTACACTTATGGTGTAAGAATAAGTATAATATAAACTTAACATGAACCATAATGTTGGATACTAACATGTTTTATATTTGTTATCTTGTTCACTTTTAATACTTTGCTTGTTAAATGGTTAATCTAGATTTATGTTGTGTAACACTTGGTACAACAAATACTTGGCACTTTCATAGCCCATACTGTATGGTATAACCGACACCTGAGCTATGAAAGGAACTTGATTTGTTGTTAACATAAGTTATAATTATGAATGCCTGACAACATTTACAAGTATTAGCATTATTCGAATAAAACAACTAATGTAATCATGTTAACAATTTATAATCTGATTGGAACTTCCTTTATGTGTGGTTTCCAATTAAGTAATAAGAGTTTATATTATACTTATTTGAAGTACTATTAGTGGATCCTCTAACCTTGACATTTGTTTTTATTATTGTTTAATCCTTACATCAACCTTACCTCTCAAAGCTCTCTTTGTTATTACTACTACTACTATTATTATTTACATTCTTGTTATATTATATGTACGTTAAGTATGCTCTATGTTTGATCAAGGATCCTGACATTGTTGGTCTTGCCTTGTTCATTCGCATCAAAAATCTGTTTATATTATATAATATATCTCTTTGATCTTTTCATAAACTCAGTATATAGGCTGGAAACCTGTGACCCGATCTTTTAGATCATTCTTAGGTATAACAACGCCACGTACTGAGTATTATTATTATTATTATTATTATTATTATTATTACTACTACTACTACTACTACTACTACTATTCATATTATAATTACTATTACTATTGTTGTTATTGTTGTTGTTGTTGTTGTATTGTTATTTATAATTTATACAATTAACCTCTCTGTGGTTTGACCCCGGTCTTGCCGGGTTATTTATTACTTCGACACTCCTGCACTTGGGAGAAGACATCAAGCTTTTGGTCGTGTCAAGTTTTTGGCGCCGTTGCCGGGGAGGTAAATTCTTGTATAAATTATAAATTATAATAAGCCAGGCATTATTCAACTTTTACCATCTTTTCATGGCTTAGACTTAGAAAATCCATACTTGCATTTAAAGGAATTTGAGGAGGTTTGTAATACCTATAATAACTCAAATTATAGCATGAGCACCATTAGATTAAAGCTTTTTCCTTTTTCATTTAAAGATAAAGCTAAAACATGGCTACAAAATTTGAGACCAGGATCTATTCGTGCTTGGGATGAAATGCAACAACAATTTTTAAAGAAGTTTTTTCTGTCTCACGGAACAAACTCTTTCAAAAGACAAATCATCACTTTCACTCAAAAGCCAGGAGAAACATTTTACTAATGTTGCGATAGGTATCGAGATTTGCTTAATACTTGCCCTCATCATGGTTTTGAAACATGGAGATTGGTTTCACATGTTTATGAAGGTTTAACACCTAGAGATAGGCAAATGGTTGAATTGATGTGCAATGAAACTTTCGAAGATAAAGACCCTAATGAAGCAATGGAGTACCTAGACTTGCTAGCCGAAAATGCTCAAAATTGGGACACCACAGGTACTTATGAGGCACCAAGTAAAGCTCAACCTCATACATCTAGTGGAGGTATGCACAACCTTAGGGAAGATCATGACCTCCAAGCCAAGTTTGCATCTTTAGCTAGAAAAGTCGAAGCACTTGAATTGAAAAAGAGTGGTCAATTAAAATATCTTCAAGACATTGTGTGTCAAATCTGTGAAACCAATGAACACTCAATAAATGATTGTCCAACTTTGCCTTCTTTTAGGGAATGCCTCCATGAACAAGCCCATGCTTTAAACAGTTTTCAAATGCCCAACCATAACCCATACTCACAAACGTATAACCATGGTTGGAGAAATCACCCAAATTTTAGTTGGAAGAGTGATAGCAACAATGCACAAACTTCACAGCCACCGTTTTAAGCACACCATAATTTCCAAAATTCTTATAGATATGCACCTCTTTATGCTCCACCTCCTTGAGGAAACATTGCATGCATTCATTGAAAAGCAAGAGGTAGTCAATACTCAACTTGCTCAAGTCATGACAGATTTTAAGGATACTCTTGCAAAGTTAACATCTGCTCTCAGTTTCCAAGAGAAAGGTAAGTTTCCATCTCAACCACAGCAAAATCCAAAGGGGCAATACAATGCAAATGCAAGTGGTTCTGGAAGCCAACACATGGATCAAGTCAAATCAGTTATCATTCTTTGTAGTGGTAAGGTTATTGAAAAACCCATTCTTGAACCTTGTAAGAAAGATGATGAGTCTATCTCTGAGGGTAAGGAAGGGGTTGAACCTGAACATTGCAAAGAAAAGGCTGATTCCCTGCCAACACTTTCATTTCCTCATGCTATGACCAAACAAAGGAAAGTCAATCACAACTCTGAAATCTTTGAAACTTTCAAATAGGTAAGGATCAATATACCTTTGTTGGATGCTATTAAACAGGTTCCTTCCTATGCTAAATTTTTGAAAGATCTTTGCACTATGAAGAGAAAACTGAATGTGAAAAAGAAAGCCTTTTTAGCCGAACAAGTAAGTGCTATTTTTCAGAACAATAATGCTTCGAAATATAAAGACCTTGGTTGTCCTATAATTTCTTGCTTTATTGGAGAACATAAAATTGAAAGAGCCT
Source organism: Populus tomentosa (assembly GCA_018804465.1). Classification (NCBI taxonomy): domain Eukaryota; kingdom Viridiplantae; phylum Streptophyta; class Magnoliopsida; order Malpighiales; family Salicaceae; genus Populus; species Populus tomentosa. The sequence continues at coordinate 12,214,910 of CM031977.1, read as the reverse complement.
TACTTGATCTTGGAGCTAGTGTGAATTTACTTCCATATTCAGTCTTTCAAAGTCTCAATCTATGTGAGTTAAAACCAACTTCTGTAACTCTTTTACTTGCTGATAGATCTGTAAAAGTGCCTAGAGGAATAATTGAGGATGTGTTAGTACAAGTTGATAAGTTCATTTACCCTGTAGATTTTGTTGTCTTGGATACACAACCTGTTGAAGCATGTAATTCAATTCCTGTCATTTTAGGACGTCCATTTCTTACCACTTCTAATGCATTGATTAATTGTAGGAATGGACTGATGAAGCTATCATTTGGAAACATGACATTAGTGATGAATATTTTCAACATTTACAAGCAACCTGAAGATGATAATGATTTACAGGAAGTGGACTTTATTGAAAAATTAGTTCATGATCAATTTCAAACCACTTTCAGTGAAACTGAGATTGATGAATCTGATGACTTGCAAATGATCTACTTTCAGGAAGAATCACAGGCATGCAATTGAAGACCACAAATTGAAGAATTGCCAACACAATCAATTGAGTCCATACCTTCAAGTGTTCAACCACCAAAACCTGAATTGAAGTCATTACCATTTAATGTCAAATACTCATTTTTGGGAGAAAATGAAACTTTTCCGATAATAATCTCTTCCAAACTTAATGCACATCAAGAAGGTAAGTTATTATAGACTCTAAAAATGCAAAAAAATACATTAGGATGGACCATAGCTGACATAAAAGGAATTAGCCCTTTGATTTGCACACACAAGATTTATTTGGAGGAAAATGTTAAACCCTCTTGAGAAATACAACGAAGGCTTAATCCTAATATGAAAGAAGTAGTAAAAAATAAAATCATTAAACTTCTAGATAATGGAATTATTTATCCTATTTCTGACAGCAAATGGGTAAGTCCTACCCAAGTTGTACCCAAAAAATCTAGAGTCACTGTCATAACAAATGAGAAAAATGAGTTAATTCCAATTAGGACTGTTACTGGTTGGCGCATGTGCATTGACTATAGGAAACTTAATTCAATGACTAGAAAAGATCATTTCCCTTTACCTTTCATGGATCAAATCCTATAAAGAGTTGCAGGTCATGAATTTTATTGTTTCCTAGATGGCTATTCAGGTTACAATCAAATTGAAATTGCATTGGAAGATCAAGAGAAGACTACTTTCACATGTCCACTTGGTACTTTTACATATCGAAGGATGCCTTTTGGATTATGTAATGCACCAGCCACGTTTCAAAGATGCATGCTTAGCATATTCAGTGATATGGTTGAACATTCTCTTGAGATTTTTATGGATGATTTTTCTATTTTTGATGATTGTTTGACTAACTTAGAAAAGGTTTTGAGTAGGCGTGAAGAGAAGAATCTTGTACTGAATTGGGAAAAATGTCACTTTATGGTAACAAACGACATTGTACTTGGTCACATTGTTTCATCGAAAGGAATTGAGGTTGACAAATCTAAAATCGAGTTAATTGTCAACTTACCAACACCAAAATCTGTTAAAGATGTTAGATCATTCTTAGGACATGTTGGTTTTTACAGAAGGTTCATCAAAGATTTTAGTATAATATCTAATCCCTTGAGTTTCCTTCTAACAAAGGATAATATTTTTGAATAGACTGAACATTGTGAAGAAGCCTTTGTTAAACTTAAAAACTTGCTTACTTCTGCTCCTGTCATTCAACCTCCTGATTGGTCATTACCTTTGGAAATAATGTGTGACGCTAGTGATTATGTCGTGGGTGCTGTCTTGGGACAAAGAAAAGATAAGAAACCTTATATGATTTACTATGCAAGTAAAACTTTAAATAGTGCTCAAATGAATTACACCACCACTGAAAAAGAATTGCTTGCAGTAATATTTGCATGTGATAAATTCAGGTCTTATCCTGTTGGCTCACCTGTTGTTGTTTTTAATGATCATGCAGCATTGAAATATCTTCTTTCTAAGAAAGATTCAAGGCTAGATTGGTGCGGTGGATTTTGTTACTTCAAGAATTTGATATCACAATCAAAGACAAGAAAGGCACCGAAAATGTTGTCGCAAATCATTTGTCAAGATTGACAACAGATTCGAAATTTGACATCACACCAATCGATGACTACTTTCCTGATGAATCTTTACTTTCTGTTTTTACGATGCCTTGGTTTGCTAATATTGTTAATTTTCTTGTTTCAGGAAAATTGCCAGCTCATTGGAGTACCCAAGACAAAAGAAAGTTCTTGAATGAAGTAAAGAACTTTTATTGGGATGACCCGTATTTGTTCAAATATTGTCTTGATCAAATATTTCGCAGATACATTCCTGACAAAGAGGTAAGTAGTGTCATTAAATTTTGTCATTTTGAGGCATGTGGGGGTCATTTCTCGTCAAAAAAGACAACTGCAAAAATCTTACAAAGTGGATTTTACTGGCCCACCATGTTCAAGGATTCACATGCATTCTGCAAGACTTGTGAAAATTGTCAAAAGTTGGGATCTATTTCAAAACATCATATGATGCCTTTAAATCATATTCTTGTCATTGAGATCTTTGACTTTTAAGGTATAGATTTCATGGGTCTATTTCCTCCATCATTTGGTTTTGTGTACATATTAGTCGCAGTAGATTATGCTTCAAAATGGATAAAGGCAATTCCAAGTCGAAACAATGATCACAAAACAGTGATAAAGTTTTTGAAAGACAATATTTTGAGTCGATTTGAAATCCCTCGAGCCATGATAAGCGATGGTGGAACACATTTCTGCAATAAGCCATTTGAGTCTTAATGAAGAAATATGGAATCACACACAAAGTTGTCACCCCTTATCACCCTCAGACAAGTAGACAAGTAGAGCTTGTTAATAGGAAGATCAAACAGATCTTGGAGAAAACAGTGAACCCTAATAGGAAAGACTGGTCTTTAAGACTTAATGATGCACTTTGGGCTTATCGAACTGCTTATAAAACATCATTAGGTATGTCACTTTATAGACTAGTTGATTGTGCATCAAAAGTATCATTAAGTCTTTTATTTTACATATGTATTTATTGTTTTTATTTGAGTTTTTTATAATAAGTGATGTGCTTTTTAGTAATGAAGTTTCTTTTAATGTTTCGATAGGTTTTTGGATCTTAAATGAATTATTTCAGAAAATTCAACGTTGGAATTCGGAACAAAGAATTGAAGAGAAATTTAGTTGAAGATTGAAGCAAATCTTGGTTCAAATAAGTGCTCCAAATTTGTCCAAAAAATCAATTATATTCCAATTCTAGAAAAGAATATCATATGATCCATTTCAAGCCCAAACTTACCTTATGTTGTGTGCAAACTTCAACCATCAAACACTCAAGGTTTCAATGTCAATCTTAGCCCAAATAATAGGTACAATTGTATACTTATTTGATGCTTAAATCCAGCCCCAAATCAGCCCCAAATCAGCCTCCAAATCAGCCCAAGCACAATCCATGATCTTACATGTCCACACAACAAATAATATTTGATTTATTTGGGCAATTAATTGATCCAAGAGGGCAAGCACATGGATGGAAAGCTGGAGGGGAC
>CM031977.1:10805669-10897618 GCA_018804465.1 Populus tomentosa | reverse complement strand
TATTGCTTTCTTGTTCTAGTTAAAAAGTAAAGATATGTATGTAATTTTATAGTTATTGATAATGTGTTGTAATACTTTAAGTACTTCTTTTTGGTATGTAAACTAGAGCTTATGGACTTTAATGTTTTGTTAGAAAAGAACTTGAAATTTAAAGTAATGACTATGTTTTATTTTATGTTCTTCCTTATTATTTAAATTCTCTTATTGTTTTATTAGTATACTTAATTGATTAGGATAAAATGATGTGGTGATTTTCATGAGATTATTGCTGAGATGAAATTTCTAGATAAGTTGAATTGATGTTTGAGATTGCATTGAGCAAATTAGATGTCAACACTTGGGATCATGCTATATTAAGAGAAATTCTATCAAAATTTTGATACAAAATAGAAAACAAATCCTATGTTTTTAGAAATCATGATTTGACATAATGATTATAAGTTGAAAAAGAAATGAGATCATTACAAACTATAAATGATCAAATTTATGTATCAATACCCTATACATAGTCATATACATATCTATTATATGGATAAGATTGAATTGTAAGATTATGACAAGTTCTAGCCACCAACCATGGTTGTTTATGAAGAACCATCTTAGTATCAACATATAAACCTCTCTAATACTGATGTGAGGGCTCTCTATATAAAGATGGAGAACATAACCAACACAGCCTATAATAATAACATAGTTGTGTTCAACGAAATCATGCTGGCCATATATAATCAATTGGTTTAGATATAGAACAAACTTTGTTATATTATACTTAGTAACATATGAAGGTACATACCTAGGGGTAACTCTAAGGAAATTCTAAAATATCTCTTAGATTTGGAAAGGACATGGAAACAAGGATGGATATCCAAAGCCAAGTTTAGGAGAATGAAATACCTAAACACTTTAGTGAGTGGAGAGGATGTTCAACTATACACATTGCCTGAGAAATAAACTTGAAAATTAGTTTGAAAAAACAACCTTAAGCACCAATAAGGTTTCTTGTAAAAGTTACAAAAAAAGATTAGTACTAGACAATATCTCACCTACTTTTATGCAAACAACACCACTAGTCAAAGTTCGATCTTTGTTAAAGATATAATATCTAAATAACCATAAACTTTGCTAGTAAAGCTGAAAAAGGTTCTTGTCTCTACACTAACTTTATGTAAATAGGTTTTAATAGACCATGATCTACTAAAGAGATAAACAATAAAGAAATCTTAAGAAAAGTATAAAATGTTATCACCAAGATAGTTATAAAGATTGTGAAAAGTAGTCAACCTTATGTAAAAAGAGCATCATATGCTACCAAGGTGAAGGTAAGGGATTAATCAACAACCAAAAAAAAAAAAAAAACATACTAAAGTTTTCCAAAATGTTAGGCCAACAATATAAGAGATTAAACAAAGGAGACAAGCACCATAATATTAGCATAAGTTAAAAAAGATGGCATTAGTCCTCAAGCAAAAGCAATAAGAAAATGATATCAAGAAAGCCACCCTAATAAATTAGGAATAAACACATGTTATTCAAGAGATAACACTGATTATTCTTGAGAATAGCAAAATTTTCAAAACTTTAAATGAGCTTACAAGTTATAAGAAGGCTTCAATGGATGCTCATATCTAAATAGAATAATAAATAGATGATAAAAACAATATGATTATCGCTGCAAATAACTTACTAGATAATGGTATGATGGATAAAGGTTTGGAAACCACTCTTAATGATAACATATTATAGTAGAAGAATGAACATACATATTTCTTAGTCCTAATGCAATATATAGGTGAACAAAGTGAATCGAAGAAAAAAGAACTAAAAAAACTTTCTAAAGTAGAAGTGATCGACTATGAAGGTGTCATAATAACTAACATAGTGTCCTTCTTGGCATACTTATTTAAAGCTAAGCCTGGCTGGATGCCTTGTTTGGACAATAATTAGGAAGACAATACATAAGAGAAGCCATTGTTGATCTTGACTAGTCAAAGATGGTGGTTGAAACGCAAATAGGCCTTGGCCTTGCACTTCCCGAGCCAGTATTGGCTATAAACCATCGTTTCAAGCACTTATACATCATTAGTAACTTTAATGGTGTACCAATATAAAGGGTCTTCATCAATAATAGTACCTCACTTAACATCATGCCCTAATACTTGATCACTAAGGTTGGTTATCACTTAACTTTTATGTTAGCAAGAGGATAGCATACATGGAGTGATTCACAATAGGTTTTGCTAAGTCAAGTAACCTATAATAGGAAGGAAGTGACCTAGAACATGAAACAAGGGATTAAGTAAGTTATTATGACTTAATAACTTGCTTCAAGGCTTTTGACGAAGCTTGAAGATGTATTGAGAAATAAAATGAATTTTTTTCAATGAAACCAAATCAAGACTATGAATTGATCTTGCTTGATATGACATGTTAATAGAGGTTAACTTGGGAACTAAAAATAAGCCTAAACCAATCTTTATAAGTGCATGTATACTAGAAAAGCTTTAAAAAGAAATGGTAGCACTACTACATACTTATAAAGACTATTTCATTTGGAATCATGGTGAAATATCTGGTTTAGATAGAAGTTTAGTCAAATATCCTCTATCAATCAAGCCTACGTTTAAGCCACACAAGTAACCTTTATGAAGAATAATTTTAAATGTGGTTAATCATGTGAAATAAGAGATCAAATAGCTCTTAAAAGCATGTTTTATTAGGTTAGTAAGATATGCTAAATGGTTATTGAGACGACCAAAAAATTGATGTCTTATCCCAAGTACAGGAGTGTCGAAGTAATAAATAACCGGGCAAGACCGGGGTCGAACCACAGGGAGGTGAATTATATAAATTACAAATAATATATATATTTAATAAAATAAAAAGTTTATGAGAATTTTACAGGATATTGATGTAAGGATTAAACAATGATAAAATAATTGTCAAGGTTAGAGGATCCATTAATAGTATTAGAAATAAATATAGAATAAACTCTTTTTATTAATCAATTGGAAACCGCACACAAAGGAGGTTCCAATCGGATTATTTATCCTTAATAGTTCATTATAAATTTTTAACATGATCATATTAATTATCTTATTTTAGTAACACCATACTTTTAAATATTGTCAGGAATTCATGATGTTAACTTATGTTAACAACAAATCAAGTTCCTTTTATAGCACAGGTGTAGGTTATACCATACGGTTGGCTATAAAAGTGCTAAGCATTTATTATACCAAGTGTCATACAACATAAATCTAGATTAACCATTTAACAAGCAAGGTATTAAGAATTAGTAAGATAAAAAGATAAGACATGTTAATAACAAATTTTCTTGGATATAAACATTGAAGTCCATGTTGAGTTTATATTATACCTATTCTAACACCATTAGTGAAACCTTTTCACCTTAACATAATAAACTTAGCTAAACATAATGAAGAGACACTTAAATAAACAACATAAAAACATAAGTATAGTAAAGGAAAGGAAAAGTATAAACAAGAGATTAAGGAAAATATAACATGAAATAAAACTTAAACATTACAAAAAAATAAATAAATAAATAAAGAGCATGATCTTGATCTGAACAACCAAGATGCCTATATGCATGGAAAATGCCTCTTTTCATAATTCAAAATTGAAACTATTGATTTGATGACTAATTGTCGAGTTGGTGCCCACATCTTGACTTGGTGACAATCCTTAAATTCTTGTCTAAACAAAACGTCATTGATAACGTTATCAATGACGTTTTGTTATCAATGACGTTTTGTTTAGACAAGAAGATAAGAATTGTCACCAAGTCAAGATGTAGCCACCCACTTGACAATTAGTTATCAAATCAATAGTTCTAGATTTTGGCCTATAAAAAGAGACATTTGCCATGCATTTAGGTATCTTGGTTATTCATATCAAGATCATGCTCTTTATTTCTCTCTTTGTACTTTTGTAATGCTTAAGTTTTGCTTTCATTAAATTTTTTTTATATAGATTTCATCTCTATTATTTTGATTATTATTTATTTTATTTGAGATAATTTATGAAATTATATTTTTGTTCCATTTCATTCTCATTCAAGTTTTTAATTTGTAAGATTTGTTCCTCATTATTTTAATAAACTTGAAAAAAAATAAAACATTAATAAGTTATTTTTCAGCTCATTTTCCATGACATAACCAAATACTGGAATGTGTTTTCCAACTTATTTTCTATTACATTACCAAATATCAAAAAAAAAATCACTTTTCTGGAATTTATATTCCAAAAAAAAAATCATTTTCCAACAAACAAACGGGGCCATAATATTAGTTTGGAAAAAGAATGACAAATTAAGGGTATGCATAGATTTTAGAAATTTAAATTTTACAGCTCTAAAAGATGAATATTCTATGTCAATGGATAATATGCTAATCGATGTAGCATTTGACAATGAATTATGAAGTTTCATGGATAGTCATTCTTGTTATAATCATATCATTATTATAAAATAAGATGTTCCTAATAATATTCAAATGTCATGGTTTAAAGCTTTTTGGATTAAAAAAAGCTAATGCAACATACCAAAGGGCTATGAACTTGATCTTTAATGATATATCAATCACAATATGGAGGTCTATATTTATAATATTGTTGTAAAGTCAAATCAAAATGCACTTACCTAAATGAACTATGTGCTACTTTTAATTGTATAAATATGCATAACCTAAAAATAAACTCTTTAAAATACCTTGGAGTGCAAGTAGACAATGTTCTGGATTTGTAGTGCATCAACAAGCCATATAAATGGACAAATATAAAGCACGAGAAATTATAGAAGCAAATCTTCATTAAAATATAAAAGAAATACAATTGTATATTGGCAAGATTAATTTTTAATAAGGTTAATTTCAAATATTATAGAGAAGATTAGATCTTCTATTAAGTTGTTGAAAAGGAATAACTTTGGTTAGTTTTAAAGGATAAAAAAAAAATTACTTTGGAAGACATAAAAGTATATCTAACTAAATTCTAGTGTTGGCCTTACCAAGGCCTAGAAAGTTTTTAAGACTGTATATTTCAGCAATATAAGGATTAATTTCTAGTATGCTAACACAAGAAACCGACTTTGGGCATGAAAATATTGTGTTTTATCTTAATTGTGTACTCAAAAAATTTGCAAAAAGATATATATTAATAGAAAATGATGTTTGTCTTCTTTGTATTTTACTTGTGCTAATTATGCTAGTACATGCTAACAATAGATGTTTATGTAATTTATAAAATAGATTTAATTAAATATATATTATCAAAGTCATTTTTGTCAAAGCCATTTTTAAGTGAATTGGTAAATGAACATTATTATTTAAGTTTAATCTCATTACATGCTAGAAAAAAGTAGTTAAAGGCCAAGCCTTTATTAATTTTGTTGATGATCATTGTTGCATCAGTATAGATCATGAATTGGAATAAGATACCAATAATATCAAGGCAAAAAATGTTCCATGAAAATTATGATTTGATGAATCCAACACCAAAAACAAGGTCGATGCAAGGGTGGTTATAATATCCCTAATAGGTCGTAAACTAATGCCATTCATTTAGCTTGATTATTCTTGCATAAACAATCTAGTTGAATAAGAGGCCTTAGTTTTAGGCCTAGAAATACTATCAAAGTTAAAAGCAAAACTAGTCATAGTGACTAGGTACTTACTACTTATTATCAACTAATCATCTAAACAATATAAGTGTGAAAACACAACTCTAACTTCATACAATATTATCACCACAAATTTTATCAAAAGATATTTTTCAAGAAAATAAAATAATGTAAAAGCCAATGACTTGGCTTTTCATGGATTAGGGTACAAGATGTTCTTTAATAATCATGCCATTATTCCTATCAAATTCATCGATCGATCAACCATAGTTGACATCATCATTATAATAGAGCAATGCAAATTCTATGATAGGAAATGCATAAAAAAGCATTGATAATATTATTTCTTAATTTGATTTTAATCAACTACAAGCAAAGCTCTTAATGACACTAGTGCTCTTGATTTACAAGAGGATTGGAGGGTCAAAATTAATTAAATTTATTTTTTAAAGATCCTTCATAAGATATTTTAAGGTTTTTCAAAATAAAAACAATCAACTATATACTCCTAAAAGATATATTATACAAGAGAAAAAAGAATAAAATTCTTCTTAGATGCATAGGACCATAAGAAGCCTTGTTGGTTATGTCTAAGGTTCATGAAGAGCTTTATTGAGTTAACTAATCATGAGTCTTTACATCTTGTACTAATATAAATAAGTCATTTAATTATTGAGAAAGATGGTTAGCCTCATTTATGGAATTTCATTTATTCAATTTATTTTTCTTTCTTTTATTTATATCTTTTCTTTATTGCTTTCATTATGTTTCATTTTTTATTTTTCTTGCAATTTCTCTCTTTACTTTTGCATCGGTTTTCTTACGCACATCATGGTAAGCATAACAAATATTTTTTTCTTAAGATATGAGGTTTAGTACTCCCATACTTTATTTGATTTTATAAGAATGCTACTTGTTTTTGTTCAAGACTAAATTCTGAGTTATAGTTTTATGAAAAAAAAAAAAAACATGTATCTATACAATTATTTGAATTGAGTCTAGAAAACTAATATATATGCATAGACACAGACAGATTTTGGTAGTAATCCTTTTTTCCTCTTAGTTACATTTGATGGGTATCATGATTGTTCTATAAATGACTAGTCACTTGTCTAATTTCATGTGAATAATCTTTTCTCTTCATCACTCACTAGCCATGCAACCCATGTGTTTTCGCAGTTATGTTTTTTTTCCCTAGAATTTGTATCATTAAAAATCAATAAATCATATGTATAGATTTTTTATTTCTATAATTAAAGAATCCTCTCTTATTTGCATAATTGATACACTCTTTTGACAACTTTCTAAATTTGTTAACATACATGATTCTTCTTGGCCTATTATTAGAAAGGACTGCTTGCTCTTCTCCTTATCTCAATAAAAGTATTTGATTCATATAATATAAAAATTGACAAAAAAATCTTTCAAGACAATAAAATAGAAAAAAAAATATACTCAATTTAATTCTTACACATTGGTTTTATTCTATATTTGTCTTGATATCTATATTGATTGTGTTGATGTAGGATTTTCATTCTTACACTCAAGTTGGACTTTGCAAAAAAAATGTTGGATTTTTTTCTTTTCCATGTATTGAAACTAATGGGACCATAGTTGAAAACTAGAAGGAAAAAAATGCAACCCTCTTAGTTCTCAATGGAAGAAGAGAAGAAATCAAGCATATAAATCAAGAAAGGGAGAGAAGAACAAAAAAATGAAGAATGGATTGTCAGACCCATGCCAGACCTCAATTACCACATGCACCACATGCCGTCTCCATAAAAGGATCCCTATGCATAAATGATTCTCATGGCACCAAGGAAGACCATCAATGAATCACAAAAGAGGCTATTGTGACCTTCCTCACGTGTTGGTGCATTTGTTACGTGCATAAGATAATTTTTTCTCTTTCATTCAATTTAGTTCTAAGTTTTCTAATAACTTTTCAATTTAATCTCAAATTGCATCCCACCAAGTTCCAATTAAAGCTCAAATAGTTTTTTCTTTCACTTCGGATGCCAAACATTTTTTTCACTTAAAATATTTTTCAGTTTAATTCTGTGTATTCTAGATCGATTAGGGCTGTTTTAGCCTGACAAACTTTTTTATGAGATTCAAAGGATGTTTTCAAGATGTTTTAGGTTGAGATAAGTTAAATAATAGTGTTTTGGGTTAAAATCCCACAACTTGATTTTTCGACCACTTCTGGTCAGAATCTAAGAACATAAATTACATGTTGTTTACATAGCAGATAAAATGTTTTTTGTATTATTTTAAGAAAAAAATAGGTGAGTGACACCATAGCTTCTTTTCACTTTTTTTCTCATTTGATTAAAATTAAAATTAATGACAATAAATTAGTAATATGTTTTAGATGTCTGTTCAGGTCTTGACTAAAATCAATTAATTTTTAAATTATTTAGAATATTATATAATAAAATATTTTTTAGTTTTTATATATTTTTTTGAATAAAATTATCTTTTCTGAATTAAAAATACTCTTCTTATAAAACCCTTCATAATGTTTTTTTAAAAATTCTTTTTTAAAAAAAAATTTCCCTTACATTTTATACAAGAGCTTCCCTACGTGTGCCTATTTTTTACTTCGTTTAATTAAAAAAAAATTAAAAACAAAGTTAATGAAACCAATAGGGTCATGCCCGTTTAATGGGTTTGATTTGATGTGCGCCCCGTCCTGGTTGAAATCGTCATCGCTTCAAAAGTTAAATGGTGACTCATTTGTTTTTTCAATGTTACCCTCTTTTGATTTATAACTCGCAAAGACATCCCCTGAGACATTTATCATCTATTTTTTTTCTTAATAAACTATACATCAAGTTTTCATTTTTTTTAATTAATAAATTTTATGATACTATAAAATATATTAATAATATTGACATTTTCTTCTCTTGTCTTATAATTTAACTTGAATCCTACAGTGGCATAACTAGGTCATCAAACTATAAACAAGTGCATTATAGATTATATGCGATAAAGAAATTTTAAATGGCGCGACTAAATCTCTATGCTCATATTTATAAAATAATATTTATTATACTAGTTTTTTATATGTATTTTTTTTTAATTTTATTTTTTAATAACCTAATTCTTTTTAAAAAATTATTTTTCAATATTAGATTTTGTTTTAGAAATTGTGCTTTGTAATTATTATTTTGTAGTGTCATATATTAATATTATGGATTTAGTTTTTTTTTTTTTTCAAATTCAACCAATAAGATTAGATTTGTTGGAAGTGAAGTTTTGTATTATTTTTTATTTGCTTTTTATGAGTTTATCCGAGTCTTACAACTCAAATCACAAATTTAATAAATTAGTTTAAGTTGACTTTGATTATTTTTTAATTTTTGTATTTGCTTAATTAATTTTTTTATTTCATATTTCAACATTATGTTATTTGAAAACTAAGATCCATAATTTTTTGTAAAATTTATTTTTTATGGAATTAACTTGATTTCATGATCCAGATTACGGGTTTAACGAGTTAATCGAAGATGATCGAGGTAGTTTTTCTTCTTTTTTAATTTAATTTTTTTTCAATTTCATTCTTCAACATTGATTATGAATTGACTTTAATAGTTTATTTTGATTTTTTTTTATAGGGTTGTCATGGTATCATAATCTGAATCATAGATTTGACATATTAATTCATAGCCATAATCTCAATATTTGAATAAAAAATATCATTCAATATATTAATGTATCAACATTTAAAAAAGATATTGTCTAGTATATTTTAAATTTATAATTAATTTTTTTATGAAAAAAATGTTATCAATATTTTTTTTTTTTTTGTGTTAAAAAGAAATTTATCTAGCCTGTAATTTAATGTAAACTAATAATCTAGTTATTACCTATTTCTAGTAGTAATGTTCATGATGATGATAATAACAAAAATAATAACTTTAACTTATTAAAGTTAACAATATTAAATATCGCATGACAGGTATAAAGCGAGTAAAATCTCAAATCTTTTACTTTTGTACACTTAGATAAGCAGGGGCAAGTGCACCGAGCAGCCTCCTTTATTTGATGCTAAAAAGAAAATGAAAAGTACAAGGAAATAAACGTGAACACGTAACGAATGACAAAAATGTCTAAAGATAACTGGAGTGAAAGACAAAATAATAATAGTAATAATAATAATATAAAATTAAATCCCTGTCAAAATGAGGCATCGACTTAAAGATTTAGGTGCCATCGAAGAATCCCAATTTTATCTTAAACTAATAATAATTGTTTGGCCATCAAGGTGGTCAATATCGTCACAAATTTTTCAAAAAAAAGAGAGCGTCGAACGACAGGCTGCTGCTACGAACGAATCAAACAATATATATTTATATATAGTGGAAAACGAGTTTCAGTCGTCATAAAAGTCAGAAATAAGGGAGAGTCTGGCATCCGTGGACAGTGCGCCGTTGTTTGTTAATAAATGTTAATAAATCAGATTATTTATTTATTTCAGAGTAATATAAGATTACTTTTTATAAAATAAGATCCAATTTCTTAAAAACGCATGCATACAGCAAGCTGATAAATCAGGTGTGTAAAAGGTTTGATCATGGAAAACAAACTAGAAGGAAAGGAAAAGGAAAAGAAACCTCCACATTTCATACGATTTTTTGACTTTATGACCCTTTCATCTTCGAGAGAACAGATCAAAAGGAAAAAAAATAAAAAATAAAATAAAAACGAAGACCAGAACAAAGTATTCCTACGGGTGTCTGCCAGAAAAAAATGCAAGGTCAAAGGATAGGAATCAGCAACCCAAAAAATTAAATATATAATAAAATAGCAATCATAACTCCGTTACAATCACTCCATAAATACAGAACAAAGGATCCGTTCTGGTCATTCCCTCCCAAAACGGCAGAACTGATTAATTAGACGATCAATCAGTTCAACAATGGAAGAAATGATGCAGTACTCACTTCTGGGGGGTTTCTTTCTTCTTCTTGCTGTTATCCTGCTGCAAAAAGCAAGAAAGTACCGCATGAAGCTCCCTCCAAGCCCACCAGGTCGCCTAATTTTAGGCCATCTTCCTCTCCTCAAACAGCCCAAGGCCATCCACCGAACTCTCCACGACATCTCACAAAAATATGGCCCCATTGTCACCCTTAAGTTTGGGTTCCGAACTGTAATCATCGTATCATCACCAGCTGCCGTAGAAGAATGTTTCACCAAGAACGATATTACCTTGGCCAACCGCCCCCCCTTTCTAAATGGCAAGGTCCTGAATTACAACTTTACCACCCTCGCCGCAGCTCCATATGGTGATCATTGGCGCAACCTTCGCCGACTTACTGCTATTGAAGTCTTCTCAGCAAGCCGCCTCAACACGTTCGCAAGCATCCGAAGAGAAGAAGTAAAGAATTTACTTCGTAAAATTCATAAAATTTGTGGTGATGGTTCGGCCGTGATAGAGCTGAGGACAATGTTGTTGGACCTTAACTTTAATGTAATGATGAGAATGGTTGCAGGGAAGAAGTATTATGGCGAAGACGTTGATGGGCTTGAAGAGTCAAAGAGGTTTAAGGACATGATGCACGAGTTTTCTGAATGTACTAGGGTGACAAATCTGGGGGATTTGTTTCCCATTTTGCAGTGCATTGATTATGATGGATTTAAGAACAGGATGACTCAGCTAGGCAAGAGGATGGACGCTTTCTGGCAAGGACTTATTGATGAGCATAGAGTTGATAAGAGTAGGAATACCATGGTAAGCCATCTGCTCGCTTTGCAGGAATCGGAACCTGAATACTATACCGACGAAATCATCAAAGGCATTATTCTGGTTAGTCTCAAATCTCATTCTGCTGCCCTAAATTCCGTTCTTTTTTATTTTATTTTATTTGGGATAAATACGTAATTAAATATAATAAAAATACATATCTGAAGATGATATTCATAGTCTCCTTCCTTGACCCATGGTTCCTCAGAAATATGTATTCCTGTGGATTCAAATCTTCTGATGCATGGTTGGTTATCCACAATTTTCTGCAGATGATGCTGGTTGCAGGGACAAAAACCTCTGCTTTGTCTTTAGAATGGGCATTTTCCAACCTGCTGAATAATCCACATGCATTAAAGAAAGCAGTAGACGAAGTGGACACCCAAGTTGGACATGGCCGTTTGGCAGATGAACCAGATTTCGCTAATCTACATTACATTCAATGTATCATCCATGAGAACCTGAGACTCTGCCCACCAGCTCCACTCTTGGTTCCACATGTGGCATCCGAGCGCTGCACCCTTGGAGGCTATGATATTCCATCAGGTGCCATGGTACTTGTAAATGCATGGTCCATTCACAGAAATCCAAACGTGTGGGATGATCCTTTAAGTTTTAAGCCTGAAAGATTTGAAAATGGGAAAGGTGAACCATACAGGCTACTGCCATTTGGGTTGGGAAGGAGAGGTTGTCCAGGAGAAGCTATGGCATTCAGAGTGATAAACTTGGTTATGAGCCAATTGCTTCAATGTTTTGAGTTCTCCACTGTTGATGGAGAGGAAGTCGATATGACAGAAACGGCTGCAACACTCATGTTGAAGATTACCCCATTGCATCTCGTGTGTAAAGCTCGCCCAAATACCCACAACCTCCTCGCTTAAGCTGTCCGCCCTTTGAGGTAGAAAGAATGCAAAACCCTTTTCATCGTCTTGTTTTAGTGATTCCATTGAGGAAATAAATAACAGTGCAAGGACAATAATTATTGTGTTATTAATTCGTGCTCCTTAATATATATGCTTTCTGTATTTTATAATTCCTAGAAAATTCCAATTTCAAATCATGTACTACTATATCCAATTCCAACCTTTGAGAGTTGGTGTAGAAAATCAAGAAAAACATCTTGAATGTATACAGTTATTGAAATTTAAGTGGGTTTTTGGCAAGTGGGGTGTTTTTGTGAGGGTATTTTTTAATTAAAATAATTTCTCAATTTAATTAAGGTGGACTTCGAAGCTATGTTTGATCATAATTAGGCTCAGTGGCCAGATAAAGGAAAAACAAAAAACAAAAACTAGAGCTTTAGTCAATTAGAGATTATTTGATATTGCTAATTAATTAAAGTGATTTGTTACTTTAATTTATAATTCAAAAAATATTGTTCATAATAACTTATTATGATAAAAGTAAGTTGACATGACTTTAACTTAGAAATATATTTGGTTAAAATATTCAAATCAATTTTTTTTTAAAATTATGACAAGAAGAATTTATTAGTGAAACTTTTACTCAATTTATAACAAATTATTTATTTATGTAAAATATTATTGTTAATAAACATGTTTACGATTTTTTTATGAGTTACCTAGTTGTTTAAAATTATTTAAAATTATTGTTTTTGATGTTACCTAGTTGCCACGTGATTTTTTCACACCCTTCTTACAACAGTGTCATACTCACTGTCCTAGCAGAATTTGTCCTATGTATAAATAATTAATTTTAAATAAAAATAATAATTTATTTAAAATTATATTTAAAATTTATTAGAAATAAGCTGAAAATTATAAATTAACACCAACCTCAAATCTGTCAAACCATGCATTGATTTGAGGCATCCATTTAGGATGTCTGGATATCTGACTCCATTGACAATTTAAACGCTGATGATATTACTTGAGCGGCCTCAATGTTTGTGAACCTCAACATAAATGAAATTAATGAAATAGTGATTACTTCATAAATTATGTTATATTTTTTTTAAAAAAAAAAAAAACTAAAACCTTAACAAACTTACATTGAAAGGTCGTCCTTCCGCTGTGCCTCGTACTTGCTAGTAAATTGATTCTGCTGTGAAGGCACGCCGCCTCTATTCTGTGAACTAGCGCTGGAAGAGGCAGCATTGGTTGACGGTGCAAGTGGTGTAGGTGCCTCTTCTTGAGAGGCACCTAAGGAAATATCATCCTAGTTGCCGACGAACTAGCTGTGACCATACGTGAGCGACCAGCTCTAGTTTTTATTCTACGCATCTACATAATTTTATACAAATAATTAATAATTAAATTCAAATGTTAAAAAAAAATTCGATAACACCTCCCCTATACTGGATATTATCCAAATCCACAAACCTGCAAATATTGACAATAACTACAACCAATTGACCCAATCTATACTAATTATTCCAACATATTCAATTAATAATTCTAAGGTAAATTCAATATTAAGAATTACAATTCAACAAATTATTCAATAATTATGCCAATACAACAATAAAATATATTAAATAAATTAAAAAAAAAACTCTAGACTAACAATTACAATAAATGGAAAAAATTAAACATAAATCATGCAATAATAGAGTAAAATTAATAATTATTCCAAAATATTCAATTACTAATACTAAGGTAAATTCAACATTAACAATTACAATTCAACAAATTATTCAATAATTATGCCAATACAACAAAACAATAAATTCAAAAAAAACTCTAGACTAACAATTAAAATAAATGGAAAAACTTAAACACAAATCATGCAATAATAGAGTAAAATTAATAATTATTCCAACAAATTCAATTACTAATTCTAAGGTAAATTCAACATTAACAATTACAATTCAACAAATTATTCAATATTTATGCCAATACAACAATACAATAAATTCAAAACAAATTCTAGCTAACAATTAAAATCAATGGAAATAATTAAACACAAATCATGCAATAATAGAGTAAAATTAATAATTATTGCAACATATTCAATTACTAATTCTAAGGTAAATTCAACATTAACAATTACAATTCAACAAATTATTCAATAATTATGCCAAAACAACAATAAAAAATATTCAATAAATTAATAAAAAAAACTATAGACTTTAGGAATGAAATATGCTTACCTTAATAATGTGTTGAATTCAATACTTTATCTACATTATAAAAATACACCAAAACAAAAAACATAACAAAAATAAAAATAGCTAAAACAAAAAAAAACCCTTAAAGTAAAATTAAATAGAGGAAACACATACCTTTTAATTTGATGAAGATTCACAAGAAAACTTGTTAGAGATTGTAGGTGAAAGCTTTAAAGAATTGAGAGGAAAAAAATC
Source organism: Populus tomentosa (assembly GCA_018804465.1). Taxonomy (NCBI): domain Eukaryota; kingdom Viridiplantae; phylum Streptophyta; class Magnoliopsida; order Malpighiales; family Salicaceae; genus Populus; species Populus tomentosa. The sequence goes on along the minus strand of CM031977.1, from coordinate 10,882,906 downwards.
AAAAGTTAAGGTGAAAAATAGAGGAGATGAAAAAATTAACTGAAGAGGCGGTTACTAGGATTTATAGGGCAGTGTTACCAACGGAAATAAAAAAATTATTATTATTATAATTTATTCCGTCAGTGAAGTGTCAAAAATCCGTTGATAATTTTTGAATTTTGCACCAACATTTTTAATTACCATCCATATTTTTCGCGGCCGTCGGTAATTCCGTTGGCAACCTGACGCGGTCAAAGATGCATTTAATGCACCACCCTTTGGAATTTGCACAGTCCGTCAGTAATTTTGTCTGTAATATTGACCCGCTGACAACTTACCGATGAACGTGACTCTATCAGCAAAGTCGTTGGTGTTGTGGCGTTTCCAGTGACGCTACTGTGAAATGCCGACGGACTTAACTCCGTCGGGGACGTCATCGATGGTGGTTGTGGTGTTTCTAGTGACGCTACTGTGAAATGCTGACAGACTATAATCTGTCGGTATGGATGTCGGTTATTGTGGCATTTCAAGTAATTATTTTTTAACTTTCTATGAAATGCTGACAGATTGTTATCCATCGGTATTGTCGTCGGTGATTATGGCATTTCAAGTAATTATTTTTGAACTCTCTGTGAAATACCAACGAACCTTATTTTGTCGGTATGGACATCGGTGATTGTGGCATTATACAAGAAAAGTTGTATTTGTATTGCCTATTTACTTTCCTACAAAAACTTAAATGGTAAACTGTCTATCGCACAAAATAATAACAATAGTGCTTAAACAATAAATATTTTGTGTTACAAAATATATCATCCATAATCTATATTACATGAAAAAAGGGTTTTACACAGGGCTTCATTCTGATAGTTAGTCAGAATTTTCTTCATCATCATCATCGATTGAATAGTCATCACTTTCATCGCAATCTTCAATATGGATATCATCATCTTCATCGATATTTGCTTGTCCACTAGAGCTCAAAACAAAATTCAACTCCTCGGTGTCAACATCAATAAGACTATCATCGAAAACACGAAAATTTGAATTTTTTTCTAATTCAATCGAAGGAGCAACTCGATATGGTTCAACCAACTCACTAACTTGAAAGACTTCATCTCGCACACTTGTGTCTTCGTTCTCTTCTTGAACAACCTCAACACGACTCCAGGGTTTCATTTTTAAAATGGACAACCAATCCACTCTTGATCAATCCTTTCTGAATGAAAGGGTGTATGTGTAATAAACTTGTTGACATTGCTTTGAGAAAACAAAAACATCGTTTATGTTGCGGAGTCTAGCTTTTTAGTTGATTTCAACCAAACCATAGTGTGGATCAACTCTGATTTCTCTGTCAGTCGTGTTATACCAATAACATTTGAATAAAAAACACTTTATTCTGCTCGTTATGATATTAGAGTTCGACAACCTCTTCTAATTTACCATAATAGTCAACTTCTAACTCACTACTAATGGATCCATTAACACAAACACCACTATTATATGTCTTTCCTCCATGCCCATATTCTTCAGTATGAAAAACATATCCATTGATAAAATACCCACTGTAGTCCTTAACTTTTCTTTCAGGCCCCAGGCTTGGTAAAGATAATGACTTAGGCGCTCTCCTTTCTATTTGATAAACCTTGTATGTAATGTACATCAATAAACAGTAAATGAACGAGAATCTCGTAATGACATGCATACAATAATTTTGCAAGTTAGAATGAGTTTGTGATAGTGCTTACATGTGTTTTGAACCACATGGTAAATTGTTCATCTTGTAATTGAAAGATCTGAGATTCAGTCAGCTATGAGTTATTAGAGAGCAAATATTGTCGATGTTGCCTGCAAGTGATAATGAGTGTATGATATTATAATATATAATTAGCAGTCTATTACTGATAAAGTTTAATTAGTATTACACATATATAAACTTACTGAATAAAAGGTCTCAGCTCATCACAATTAAATAGAACATAGTTATATGCTTGTTTGAACTCTATTTCCGACAAATATCTTCCTCTTACGGCATTTTTAGGCGTGAGTCGTCCAGGATTGGAGAATATTGACAAGTTCCTACTGGAGGCACTCCACCACCATCATCATGCTGTGGAACGCGATTCATTCTCGTTCTCAGATGAGGTTCAAAATAGTACGAGATAAAGTTGAGATCTCCTCAATAATATAGGCCTCACATATCGAAGCCTCAACATGCGCCCTGTTCTTAACCTTTTTCTTAAGATTAAACAAGTACCTGTATTGAATTAATCCAGTATTTTCAATTAAGAAAAACATAGAAAATACTTTTATATATGAATTACATTGCAACTGTAATATCTAACTGTTCGAATGGATACATCCATCTATACTAGACTGGTCCTCCAGCTTTTGCCTCGAACAGTAGATGTATAGGGAGATGCTCTATTGAGTTAAAAAATGATTGAGGGAATATCATCTCAAGTTTGCATAGTGTCTCGACGATATTTGTTTAAAGCCTCTCAATATGCTCAACTTTCAACTTGCTGGAGCATATATCTCTAAAGAAATGACTAATCTCCATGAGTGCATCCTATATTTTCTTTGGCAACAAATCATGAAAAGCTAATGGGATGAGTGTTTGCATAAATATATGGCAGTCATGACTCTTCATTCCATACAATCTGCAGTCCTCTATATTAACCAGCCTTGATATGTTGTGCGCTTTTCTCTAACGCGAAGCTTGCTCTTGGTTTTACGACCCATGACTCATCATAAAACCAACTCCATATTTTTATGGTTACAGTATAAAGCTATATCCAATCTAGCCTTGATGTTGTCCTCTGTCTTCCCCTTCATATGTATGACGGTGTTGAAAATGTTCTCAAACACGTTTTTTTCAATGTGCATGACGTCAAGGTTATGGCAGAGCAAATTGGTCTTCCAATAAGGAAGCTCCCAAAAGATACTTCACTTTACCCAATTATGGGTCAAACCAAAACTAAGAAACTTTTGCTTACCTGATTGAAGGTCAAACACAATGTCACCGTACTCTAATACAACATCATGCAATTCTTCACCAGAAAGACGCGAGGATGCAACATCTTTTTCAACTCTGCCAACAAAGAAATCTTTTCTGTTCTTTTTGTACCTGTGATTAAATGGCAAGAAGCAACGTTGACAGTCAAAAAAAGAAGCTTTACCTTCGTTTGCTAGCATGAATGCCTTGTTGTTTTTCATGTAGTATGGACATGCTAGTTTCCCATGCGTGCTCTAACCAGAAAGCATTCCATAGGCTGGAAAGTCATTGATAGTCCACATCAAAGCTGCCCTCATAAGAAAATTTTGTTTCCTCAATATATCATAAGTCAGAGCTCCGGAGGACCACAATTGCGCTAACTCATCAATCAACGGTCGAAGACAAACATCTATATTCCGCCCTAGGCTGCTTGGACCAGGTATGCCAGTAGATAAAAACATGAACTCCAGCCTCATATACATTCCCGGTGGCAACTTATAAACTGTGAGTATGACCGGCCAATAAGAATAAGAAGCAGTAAATGACCTAAATGGGTTGAATCTGTCTGTACACAATCTAAGATGCACATTCCTTGATTCAGCTAAAAAGTGAGGATGCACACTTTTAAGAGTTTCCACGCTTCGCCGTTAGAAAGATGCACCATCACTCCATCAACCGTATCATGTGCTTAGTGTCATGTCATGTGCTTAGCAGTCCTTGATGACATGAATAACCTCTACAGTCTAGGTGTGATTGGGAAGTATCTAAGTTTTTTATATGCCACTAGAGTCTTTCCCCTGCCAGTTCTTGGTTTGTAACCGGAATGCCCGCATGTCATGCACTTGCTCATCTCAGCATTTTCAAGGTAGTATAACATGCAGAAGTTAGGGCACATGTCAATTTTCTGGTATCCTAAACCGAAGGGTTTCATCATGGACTTCGCAGCATAGAAGTTCTATTTCAGCATGTTCCCTTCAGGTAAAATACTTCTCGCCCATTCAATAATTTTGTCATACCCAACCTCACTCAACCCGTGATCTAACTTAATGGTGAACACATGTGCTACAACCGATAATTTACTGTGGTTTGTGTAGCCATCCCATAATCGTTCGTCAGAATCTTTCAACAAATCAAAAAACGTAGTTGCATCTGAATTAGGTTCCTCTTCTACGATTGGACATTGACTGATTTTACCTTGATTCATTCTCATTGCATCCATAACCATATTTCTATAAGGATTAGTGTTGTCATTTGCCGTTTCATGCACGTTGCTAGCACTAGAAGTTGACCCAACCACCATTTCTCCCATTCTCCTCTTACTAACAAATACTTCTCCAAGTGCATACCAACACTGGTAATTCTCTTTGTGTAGAAGATGCATCATTACAATATCTGGATGAAGATACTTTTTATTTTGACACTTCCTGCATGAGCACCTAATACTGGCTCTAGTAAAATTTCTGGAAATAGATGTTGTGAAATTAATAAAACCCTGAACCCCATTACAATAATCCATCCTCCGCAATCCTTGGGGTGAATCTCGATACATCCATGAACGATCATCCATGACTTATATCGAACCTCTATAAAATTATGATGACATCATGTATTAATTAACTAAGTTTGGTCAACAAACTTGCAAAAATATTAATTTACCTCGAGATTATCCAACAAACCAATCACAACTTCTCTTAAGTATTAAATATTCATTATCATTTACCAACGTCCATACAAATTAATATATATATATATATATATATATATATATATATGAAAATTACTACTCCGCAATACCATTGATAAAAGTTAAAACGGACCCATTAAGCAAGTTATTAATTATTTCAAAACAGCACATGTAATTCGGTAATTTCATAAAGTTTTAACAATTTACAAACAGATACAATCTTACAAAATCTAAAACAAACCATAACAGGTACAAAATTATACATTCATATACTACAAGTTTGTTTGAGAAATAACAATAAAACATGTACATCTACTAACAAAATACATATACTAAAAAAATAATAAAATTGACATTTAAATGTTAACATTTAAAAAGATAGAATTACTTACAAAAATTGATAAAATCCATCGGTCAATCAGAACACGGATGCTGCAACCATAAAACTTCAATAGATGAGGGAGATTTTTATTTGGGGGGGAGGGGGGCTGGTTATTTTCAAATGAGGTGAGTTGAGATTAGGAAGAAGAAGGAGAAATAAGGGAGGAAAGGGTTGGCAGAGAGGGCTATATTAACTTTTTCTGATGGTTTCACCAACGGAATAATCCGTCAGTGTGTTCGTCGGCTATTCTGATGGAAAAATTAACACGTCATCGTACGGTTCTACCATTTCAAATCCCTCGGTAATTCCATTGGCATTTTAAACGATGAACCGGTCACGTCACCGTACGGAGCTGCCGTTTTGAATCCATTGGCAAAAATCACCCGCAAAAACCTCCACATCAGCAAACCGCTTTTTTTTTATTCTGAACTTTTCGTCTGTAATTTAGTCGGTAACTATCGACGGAATGTGTCTGTCGATAGTTACCGACTGAATTACGAACGGAAAAAGTTCTGTCGGTAAGTTCGACCTCAAATTACCGACAGAAATATTTCGTCGGTAAATCCATTGCTATTAAACGAGTTTCTGGTAGGGGTTTCATGTGATTTATGTTATTTTTTATAAATCATATCCGACAAAAATATGTTAAAATGACTTTACATTAGAAATATTTTTAGTAAAAATTATTTAAAATAATTCTTAAAAAATAGATATTGTATGACTCGTTTGTTTTATGAAAAATAGTTTTCTGAAAACTACTTTCTAAATTTTTCTATATTTGTTTATTATTGAAAAAAGTTGGTTAATGAAAAAAAAATTCAGAGTACAAATTTTTATTTTACTTGATTTCCATGAAAGTGTTTTTCTTTTATATATTTTGAGCACAAAACACTTTTTAAAGAGTTGTGAAAAAATAAAAAATATATTGTTATTTGTTAATTATATCAATTTTGATTTTTAATCTTTTAATTGTTATATTTTTTTTAATATTTTTTTTAGTTTATCCATTAAACTTTGATTTAATGTGACATATAAAAAAATTGATAAATACAAACAGAAACATTTTTTTATTTCGAAGTGAGTTAGTGTTGTATTGTGTAAGGGTTGTTGTTATTAGAGATTTGTGTGGCTTTAAGGGTTGGTGTTGGTGGTGTTGTAGTTATAGTAATCTATTTTGTTAAATTTGGTGTAGTAAGGAGAAGTGTGGAGCAAATTGTTTTTAGTAAAGCTAGTAAGAGAAGTGGTTGTGGTGGTTTTGTTGTTAGGTCTTTGGTTTTTATTATTAAAAGAGATAGGTGTAAATGAAGGGTGGTGTTATGGTAGTTGGATCATCTAAAAAAAAAAGACCAATTTATGGTTATAATGATTGTCGATGAGGGAAATGGGAGGCTATTTCTAATGGGTTTAGGCTTCTGTATGTTGATTAATTAAGAAGACTTGTGGTATGGCTAAAAGATGGGTATGTGAGATTATGGGTTCACAATTGGTGTTTTGGTCTAAATGGTTACTAGAGGGGAAGCTCTTAAAGAGATTGAGGGTTGTTTATGGTGAAGGTATTTTTTTTTTAATCACTGCTTTTAGCTATTAAATGGAGAAAAATAGCTGAAATTCTAGGCTAGAAGAATAATTGAGATGGAAATTTGGGTTTTGATTTTGACCGCTAGAATTTAGGGTTTAAATTGATGAGAATCAATTGAAATTGTAACTTAAGTTTGATTGCTTTTTCCAGGGAAAAAGATGAATAAATGTAGTTTTGGAGAAAAGTCAAAAGTATAAATTATGTTATGTAATTCCTCTGATTTTTTCATTATAGTCCTTGGCCTTTTGAATTTTTATACAATTAGGGTTTTAATCTTGGATTTTCTTTTCAATTTCATACCTAAATAAATTAATTAAACCCTTAAATTTGGATTCTTGTTACATATTCATCTTTGGTTCTTTAATTCTTTTAATTATAGTCAAATCAAGTTTTTTTGGTTAATTTTATTTTCAATAATATCTCCAATTGCATCTTAAATTATTTGAGAATTTTTGTTCTACCTTCTTCAATTCAATTATTGGCTTGTTATATTCAATTATTTTGCCATTTTATTCTCAACTATATTTTATTCATTTTTTTTTACTATTTTTTTATTTCATCTTTTTTTATTAATTATAACTTAACATGACATATAAAAATTAAAACAAAAGTGACAAAATAATGAAATGATTAAAATTGACTAGATTTATTGAAAATATATATACTTTTTACATTTGAAATATATAAAAAAAATAATGGAGGGTAAAAATATAGGTTATGATAGTTATCATCAATATCTGATTGAAAACTACTATCTTAATAACCATGTACCACAAGTCCATCTCCTACATAAACCATAAAGACAATCTTAGTTCTTCTAAATTAGATTGATATCTACTCATTATGCTCATAACATAAAATACTTTTGGTCTTGTATAGAGCATCACATATATTACAGATCTTATAGGTGAAGCATAGGAAATTTTTTTCATCCTATCTCACTTAATTTATGTCTGAGAGCACATGGCTTTGAAGAGATGTATCCCATGTAAAATAGATAAATATCCTCTCTTAGGTTCTTCCATTCTAAATTATTTTCGCATCTTATCTATGTAGGTGGATTAGGATATTCTAAGACACTTTATAGATCTATCTCTTTAGATCTTTATTCATAATACATAGGTTATTTATCTCATATCCGTTATAAAAAAATTCTTAGATAACCAAATATTTATTGAATGGAGTAAATGAATATTGATATATTGATAGGAATATAATTGCCAGTTTAAAATTTTTTACCTCAAAGGGTATTTTGACAGTTTTACTATGCACTCAAAAAGAGAAGATTAATTTATCCCCACTCAATTTAGTAATGAAAATGGTCCATGTGAAAGGATTTTAATGCCAATTGAAACTAGTGTTGAGTTTTTTAGGTGGAGAGGTAAGCATGTTATTACACTATTATAATGAAAGGTGTTTTAGCTTCTTTTAATAGCTTGAATTCAATACGAGCTAATTACTCTATCAAACAAAATAAATAAAACAAAACAAAAAAGTTTCTCTTTTTATTTTCATTAACAAAAATCTAAAACGGATAATGCTTTTACGATACATCATTTCACAAAACATTATTCTATGTTTCTTTATTTAATTTCATTCTTCAACATTTGGTTTGTTATAGATTGAGCTTCATAACTTATTGTGGTTTACTTTTTATATGGTTATTTCAATCTTGTGATCTATGTTACGAGTTTGATGGGTTAACTCGGTTGACTCAAATTTTTTTTAATTAACATTTCTTCAATTTCAACTTTCAACATTAGGTTGATTAGAAATTAGGCTTCATGGTTTATTTCAATTTGCTTTCTATTAAGTTATTTTAATTTCATGATTCATGTCGCGGGCTTGGTGGGTTAACCCAATTGACTTGAGTTTTTTTTAATATTTTTTTAATTGATTTTTTTTTTGCAATTTCATCATTCAACATTAAGTTGATTAGAAATTATATTTCATGATATGTTTTCATTTGCTTTTTATGAGATTATTTTAGTTTCATGACTTGGGTCAACTGTTTTATGGGTTAACCCTAGTAGAATCAGACCGTTTTATTGTGTTTTAAATTAATTTTTTGCCATCTTCATTCTTTTAATGAAGTTGCTTTTAGACTCATCAAGTAGATCAGGTCACATTGAGTTAATCTTCGCATAATTAATTTATTTTTTCTATTAGAAAAACACTAGCAATACCCAAATGTTTTTTTTTTTTTTATGAAAACAAACTGGATCCAACCCATAGCAGTAATGATACTCATTCTTTAGCAAAGTTAGCCAGATTTGTAGATAAAACATATACCTCTTATTTTCTCAACTACTAAGATAGATTATACGAAAGCTCCATTCTAATTAATGAAAGTTACGTATTTTTAAAAAAATATATATATTTAAAAGTGGTTCTTATAAATCTCATCTCGAAATTAGTCCTTATAATTTTGAACCTATTAATAACTTAGTTTTCTTTGGTCAATTTTAAGTGTGTTATTTACGTGGCCACTCTACACTTTTCAAAAAAACTGAATTTTTTTTTTATTTTTTTTTCATGTTTTTAAATTATTTTGACATGTTAATGTTAAAAATAATAATAAAATATTATTTTAGTGTATTTACAAGCAAAATGTTTAGTAAAGAAACTCCTATAATAATTGCAAACACTACCTTCATATTCGTTGTTATATATACGAGGAGCGAGGCTTTTATTTTTCAAACTACATTAACTAATCAATTGATTATGATAATTTATGGGGAAGTTTTAACTAAGTCTTCAAGATATGTTCGCAAAAGAGAAGGCTGAAGTGGGGGATTGCTACAACATCGAACAGCGAATGACCATAGATATATTATTATTTTTTATGTATATTTCATATATTGTTGTTGCGTAGAATATATTTTATTAGTTGAAAATTTATTAAAGTAATATTTTTTAAAAATTTTATATTTTAATTTTAACACATCAAGATAATTAAAAAATTTAAAAATAAAAATATTAATTTAATATTTTTTTAAAAAAATATACTTTTACAACATATCCAAAGATAATTAGAAAATTACTCCCGCACCGGTAAGAAGCGAGGAATGAGAACGGTCAATAATTATTGTTTCTTCAAAAACCAGGTTAGTTTCTAAGATTCTATAACGACAGTGACATATTAACGATAGTGGCATAGCTAGGAAGACACTCGCAAACTGGGTCAAGCAAGGATGATAACAGTCAATGAGATTCTATAACGACAGGGTCACTTTTTGGCTTTGATAATTTCTCGTTGATGAAGTTCCTCCTTTGTGACTTTTCTTCTCCTTCATTCATTTGGTTTATCTCTTTTATTAGAGACAACACCTGTACAGAGAGTAACAGATACAAGTCAACAAGTCTTCCTCTGAAATTTCAAACTTGCCAGTACTCCCTCATATCTTCCGCTCCTGACATCCTTTCCTCCGTTCAAAGAAAAAGCATCAAATATCCTCATCCAATTTCTATGGAGTTCACTCTTCTTCCTCGCTTTCTTCTTCAATTTCTTCTTCTTCTTCCTCTTCTTTCATCCTCAGTATCTTACAATCCTTCGGTTAAGTACTTCATGAACTGCGGATCACGCACCAACGTCAGTCTTGAGGATTACCGGACTTTTGTTGGTGATGAGAATTCTAACACTTCCTTCGATGTAGGAAAAAGCAAATCTATCCAAAATGAAAACCCTTTACCCGGCACATCACTCCTCTATCATACAGCTAGAATCTATACGAAAATATCCCCGTATATGCTTGATATAACTCAAACTGGTTCCTACCTTGTCCGCCTTCATTTCTTTCCGTTCAGCTTCAAAGGGACTCATCTTGCTGATGCTTTGTTCAATGTGTCTGCTTCAAATTTTTCACTTTTAACAGATTTTAGAGTCCCGAACAGTACTACTGAGTTCCCAGTGATCAAGGAGTTCTTTCTCACGATTGCTGCAGGAAATTTCAAAATCTACTTTGAACCAGCTGAAGAAACAACTTATGCTTTCGTGAATGCCATAGAAGCCTTTCTTCTCCCACCAAATTTCTTCATGGATAATTCAACAATTCCTCCTTTACAGACCAAAGATGGAGCTCTTAGGACACTTTATAGGATCAATGTTGGAGGTCCAGAAGTTAACGATACCCTGTGGAGGAATTGGGTACCAGATGATGATTATCTAGCTTTTGGGGGCTCGGGTGCAAACCGTTCTTTTGGTGGTCAACTTCATGAGGCCAGTCAAGGGTTGATTGTCCAAGAAATTGCCCCTGATTCTGTGTACAAAACTTGCAAAGAAGCGCGTGTAGATAATAAAGGGGCATCCAATTTTCCAAATATAACTTGGCGTTTTAACGTGAGTAAGAAAGCTAGGCATCTTGTTCGTCTGCACTTTTGTGACTTTATCAGCGAGTCACCAGGTACTGTGAAATTTGATCTCAATATATCTACCAATTTCAGTCATGTGATCGATCCTAATTCTGGTGGGTTTAGTGAAATGGCATCTCCATTTTTCTACGATTTTGTGGTTCCTTCTGATGATTCCGGATATATGAGTTGTAGTATAGCCCCAGGAAATAATTCTATTGCGAAAGTTGCTTTTCTGAATGGATTGGAGATCATGGAGTTTGTGGGGAACACGACAATTGTAGTGCCTGTTGATGAACATAAGACAAAAAAACATCTAGCTCTCATAATTGGTTCAGCTGGAGGTGTGGCTCTAGTTTCGATTTTATTATTCTCATTATGTTTGAGATTAAAGCGACCAAAGCCCGTAAAAGCTGAGTTTCTTTATGGAAAAGGGAGGTTTCCCAGTTGGATAACTGAAAGAACTGAAAATGCCTCCTCCAACGTTACTAATTTAAACCTCAAACTGAAGATGTCTTTAGCTGAAATACTGGCGGCGACTCATAATTTCAATCCAAAGTTGTTGATTGGTGAGGGTGGGTTTGGCAAAGTTTATAAAGGAACTCTTGAGAGTGGTATGAAGGTGGCTGTGAAACGAAGCGATTCAAGCCATGGCCAAGGTCTTCCAGAGTTCCAAACTGAGATCATGGTCCTTTCAAAGATTCAACATCGGCATCTTGTTTCCTTGGTTGGCTACTGCGATGAAGGATCGGAGATGATATTGGTTTTTGAATTCATGGAAAAGGGGACTTTGAGGGACCACTTATATAGGAAGGAGAGCTTAAGGAATCCATCTGCAAAAATTGAATTGACTTGGAAACAAAGGCTCGAAATCTGTATTGGCTCGGCAAAAGGTATCCATTACCTTCACACTGGTCCAGATGGAGGAATCTTTCACCGTGATGTTAAGTCTACAAACATCTTACTTGATGAACATTGCGTGGCCAAAGTAGCTGATTTCGGTCTTTCTCAATTAGGAATGCCTGATCCGGACCATATAAGCGTGGGTTTAAAAGGTAGTTTTGGTTATCTTGACCCTGAATATTTCAGAACTTTTCAGTTAACCAACAAGTCAGATGTGTACTCTTTTGGTGTGGTCCTTCTTGAAGTGCTTTGCGCTCGACCCCCTATTGTAAACTCACAGCAGAGGGAGGAAATAAACTTAGCTGAATGGGGGATGTTTTGGCAAAAGGAAGGGCAGCTTGAAAAGATTATTGATCCTCTACTAGCAGGTCACATCAACCTTAATTCACTGAAAAAATTTGGTGAAATAGTCGAGAAGTGTTTGAAGCCCCAAGGAGCAGACAGGCCTAATATGCATGATGTGTGCTGGGATTTAGAATACGCAATGCAGCTTCAACAGACTGCAGTGCATAGAGAGGCACATGAGGACACCACCATAACAGGTGTTTCATCAGATTCAGCACTCCCAGTTATGCAGAACATGAGATCTAATATGTTCCCAGTTGATGATTTCTCAGATACAACAGATAATGTAATGTATCCCAATTAAAAATTAACGATTCCAGATGATCCCCATGGGTCAAGAATGAGCTCTCAGTGCCTCCTATTATTATATCAAATTTCACCAGCAACGAATGGACTTTGAAGTCAGTTGAGTATATGCTCTAGTTAATAATTCATGTTGTCAGATTAGAAGTTCTAAATAACAGCAACTACGTTCACAAGCTTTGTCGATTACACCAAATGCCTTTGTAATTCTCTGGGTTCGAAGTGCCTGTTCAACCTAGAGTGATTGAGGTGGATAGCTTGACAGATTTTAGATGCTAATATTTATCCCTTGGATGCATATCTGTAAAATATAAATAATAATAAAGTTTGATTGGATGCTAAATGTACTGAAATTGAAATTTATGTTAGATTTGTACTAATCATGGGCTCAATTTTAGATATTAAATATGAAGCCAAGTAAATTAAGATGACTTGCTCAAAACTTGATAGGCCACCACTTCTACTCAAACACTACATCCTAAGAATTAGCTTTTCCTTTTAGAAACAAGTATTAGAAAGGATGTATAATTTTTAAGAAACCTAGTTGACTTAGTTAACATGATCTTTAGAAATTTTAGTTGATCCGACTAATCTAATCTATAAGAAGTTGAGTTGATCCAATTGTCAAAAAGAAATTTTAGTTAACATGTTTGTTAAAAAGGCCTAAATCCAATGCAATTTTCCTTAAGCTTCATTATAATTAAGTTTATAAAAATAGCAAACCAATCTAGTATATTGCAGGGAGTCCAATATTGTATTGAATATGATAAACATTTTCTTATTTGGCATAAACTAAACCTTTTTTATTTAAATTTCCTCAATATACTGAAGCATTAGCATTTTGTAATGTAAATTGTAGCCCAACCAAATATATTAGCATGTTATGTTACTTGTTATTTTCTAGTAAAGACAAATTCCTATAGTGAAATAATAAACTTTCTAGTCCTTATTTTGTGACTTATTTATAATTACTTGAGTTTATAACAACTTCATGAACTTTAGTGCATTGAGCATCTAGGTAAGTTTTATTATTACTTATATTTTACAAATATTCATCCAATATTAATAAGAAGGCATAGCAATTTACAACTTGAAACTCATTTGTCAAGATCATTTACCCCAATCACTTTTTGTTGAATATTGTCGTACCAATAATTAATTCTAAATTTAGAGAACAATGTAGTACCTATTGGGTCAATATAGAGTGATTGATATTTGAGTTTCTAGATGTTAATTTACATGCCCTCTTATTAATATTGAATGTATATTTGTAAAACATAAGAAATAATAAAGCTTGACTAGATGCTCAATGTACTAAAATTCATGGTAGAATTGTCTAGGTTAGCTAGGTAATGGATATGCAATTATTAGGTCTAATCAATGCCCTAAAATGTCATGAAACGAAGACTTTATCTTGTATGAATGTCGATCCCGAGTGTAGACATAAGTCGCATCATTTCATCTCCCCAAGACAATTATGACAATCACATGAGGGAAATCCTAAAAGATTTATAACTTTTGAGTTTTGAAACTAACAAATGAGAAGTTGTTACATGTCGATAGATTATAGGCCACTATTAATGGAGAGCATACATATATAATGTTTGCAACTTCTCTCACTCTATCACTTTCATAAAATCAAAACAATTACACCTTTTCTATCTTAGTCTTAACAATTTTAGGCAAGTGTTCATCATTTTATGACTATAAACCAGCAATTAAATTACCATAAAAATTATCTCGTTTCTTTTCTACTCTCTGCAGAGGAATTTCAGTGTGATTTTGAGTTTTAAAGCTAACATTCAAATGAACTCTAGATGCGTTTTGCTGAAATTTGGTGAGAAAACTCTATTTAAGTAATATTTTTCCAATAACTTAAGAGTTTTTTTAAGTCATGATCGATATTTCTAGGTTAACTAGTGAATCCAAGGCTACCTTGTATGGGGAGGTCCTAAGAAACTTTGGATCTGAAAGCACTTTGAGTTGATCGCTTTATAAAATAACAAATTTTCAAACTCACTTTGAGCTAATATCCCTTTATATGAATACATTTTAAGAAATTCACTTCAAGATGATCACTCTATAAAAGCTCAAATTTCAAAATCACATTGAGCATATCTCTCTTCAAACTGAATAAGTTTTCAAAAAATCATTTTGAGAAAGTTACTCTATAAAAATATCATTTTGATTCTTGATTATTTTTCTTATCAAATTAACATTAAAGTTGTTTTGGAAAAAAAACAAAACATAAAAAACAAGAAAACTAAAAGAATCAAAATTGAAAGCAAGACAGACAAGTGGACTAAAGTGCAAAATAAGAAAACAAATAAGGGATCAATGTAAAATGGAGTTACTTTGTGACTAAACAATTAAAAATAAATTTACATAATTTATAGGCTATAAATAGTTGAGGAGTTTTGAGAGAAGGGAGAAAAAACCCTATTCACCCATATCACAAAACAACCCATAAAAAACTCTAACCTTATCTCTTTCACTTCCCCTTCTACTACCAAAAACCCTAGCAACCCATTTCACAAACTAACCTATAAAAAAACTCTAGCCTTATGATTAGTACTTAAAAGTGCATTTTTATCAAGGTTTTATATCATCATTTTGCACTTGAAGTATCAATAACTCCTTAACTAAAGCATGTTTTATAATAATATACCTAATAATATAAGATACCTTTAATTTATGGTAAATGTTCATCTTAAGTGCAAGCCTATCGCATAAATGAAAGGATTGATTGATGAGTTTAAGTACTGAAATTGAAAAGACAAAGAAAGGGTCAAACTTAGAAACGAGATGTTGGTGTAGTCTAAACTGGAACACTGTTCGGTAATTGGGTTATATATCGAGTTCTAGATGTCCAAATGACCTTAAGTTTTTGAAAAACTTCGGTAAGATATAGGCCTACAACTTTCATGTGGAGTCCAAGATTTAAAAAGGCCGTTTTCAAGTCCAAATTATAGCAACAACGAAGAAGTCTGAATCTGTCCTATAGCCCAGACACTGTTTAGTGTTCAGCCCATATCTCAAGTTCTAGAAGTCCAAATGACCTTAATTTTTTTTTCCTGGAAAGATAAGACAATTTCCTAGAACTTTCATGAGTACAGGCAGTTCCATTTCTGATGTTAGCAATGACGTTTTATTCAGACAATAAGATTAAGATTTTCACCAAGTCAAGAGTTGGTCACCCACTCAGCAATTAGTCATCAAATCAATAGTTTCAAATTTTGGCCTATAAAAGGAGGCATTTGCCATGCATTTAGGGGCTTGGTTGTTCAGATCAAGAACTTGCTCTTGCTCTCTATCTTTATATATTTTTTTTTAATTCTTAAGTTTAGCTTTCATTAATATCTTATTTATGCTTTTCATTTCCTTTCATTTACTTAGTTAACCTGTATCTTATTTATGTTCTTATTTTGTTTATTTATGTTTCTCTTCTTTATTATGTCTAGCTAGGTTTATTATGTCAAGGTGAAAAGGTTACACTAATGGTGTAAGAATAAGTATATTGTAAACTCAACATGGACCTTACTGTTTAATATTAACATGTCTTATCTTTTTATCTTACTAATTCTTAATACCTTACTTTTTAAATGGTTAATCTATATTTGTGTTGTATAACACTTGGTACAACAAATGCTTGGAACTTTCATAGCCCAACCGTATGGTATTACCTTCATTTGTGCTATGAAAGGGACTTGATTTGTTGTTAACATAAGTTAGCATCATAAATTCCTGACAATATTTAAAAGTTTGGTGTTACTTAAATAAGATAATTAATATGATCATGTTAACAATTTATAATGAGCTATTAATGACAAATCATCCGATCAGAACCTTTTTTTTATGTGGTTTCCAGTTGAATAATAAGAGTTTATACTATACTTGTTTGATATACCATTAGTGGATCCTCTAACCTTAACATTTGTTTAATCCTTACATTAATCTTCCATCTCAAAGTTCTCATCAACTTCTTCTTCTTCTTCTTATTCTTTATTATTATTGTTGTTGTTGTTGTTGTTGTCTATAATTTATACAATTAACCTCCATGTGGTTTGACCCCGGTCTTGCCAGGTTATTTATTACTTCGACACTCCTACACTTAGAAGAAGACATCAATCTTTATGTCATGTTAAACCCCTTCCTTACCCTCAGAGATTTGTTTAATCCTTACATTAATCTTCCATCTCAAAGTTCTCATCAACTTCTTCTTCTTCTTATTCTTTATTATTATTATTATTATTATTATTATTATTGCTATTGTTGTTGCTGTTGTATTATTGTTGTCTATAATTTATACAATTAACCTCCTTATGGTTCGACCCCGGTCTTGCCAGGTTATTTATTACTTCGACACTCCTACACTTGGAAGAAGACATCAATCTTTTGGTCGTGTTAAACCCCTTCCTTATCCTTAGAGATTAACTCGTTATCTTTCTCACAAGGTTCAAAAGTGGATTTTTCAATAACCTTACCACTGCGAAGAGTGATGACTGATTTGACTTGATCCATGTGTTGGATTCTGAAACTACTTGCATTTGCATTGTATTGTCCCTTTAGATTTTGGTGTGGTTGAGATGAAAACTTACATTTCTCTTAAAAACTGAGAGCAGATGCGAATTTTGCAAGAGCATCTTTAAAATGTGTCATGATTTGAGCAAGTTGAGTGTTGATTGTCTCTTGCTTTTCAATGAATACATGCAATGTTTCCTTAAGATTTCTGTTAGGAGGTGGAGCATAAGGAAGTGCATATTCATGAGAATTTTGAAAATTATGGTGTGCTTGAAATGGTGGCTGTGAAGTTTGTGCATTATTGTTATTACTTTTCCAACTAAAATTTAGATGATTTCTCCAACCAGGGTTGTATGTTTGCGAGTATGGGTTATGATTGGTCCTTTGAAAACTATTTAAAACATTGGCTTATTTAGGGTGGCATTCCTTGAAAGAAGGCAAAGTTGGACATTCATTAGTTGCATGCTCATTCATTTCACCGATTTGACACATAATATCTTGAACAGATTTTAATTGATCATTCTTTTTAAATTCAAGTTCCTCGACTTTTCTAGCTAAAGATGCAAATTTATCTTGGAGGTCATGATCTTCCCCAAGGTTGTACATAACTCCACTAGATGTATGAGGTTGGGTTTTACTTGGTGCCTCATAAGTGCCTGTAATGTCCCAATTTTGTGCATTTTCAGCTAACAAGTCTAGGTACTCCATTGCTTCATTAGGGTCTTTATTTTGAAAAGTTTCATTGCACATCAATTCCACCATTTGTCTATCTTTAAGTGTTAACCCTTTATAAAAATATGAAACTAATCTCAATGTTTCAAAACCATGATGAAGGATAGTATTAAGCAAGTCTCGATACCAATGTTGGGATAGTGGTGAAGACAAATTGTCTCCTCATTAAGACTTTCATCTCCCCCCAAATCTGAACAGGTCGTTCCCCATTTCTCCTTCTACTGATCACAATCTGATCCCACCAAATCAATGCATACTGCGTAAACTCAATTATCACCAATTTCACCTTTTTTTGTTCAGAATAGCTATGGGAAATCAAAAATCCAATCTACCTTTTTCTCCCACTCCAAATAAACCTCGGAACGTTTTTACCATGAAAGTTAGGAATTTTCAATTTAATGGTGTCCAAGTCCCCATCCATATCTTCATAAGTGCTCATGCCACAGAAATTCACATTCCTCCTAGCCCTGTTCGATCCAGACCTAATTCCTTGGCCAGCAAATGCACAATCATATTCATTTGTACCCGTATTTGTGTTTTCGTTAACAAACTCTTCAAAATTAGATCTGACATTCCGTATGGCCATAAGGACTGTATTTCCTCGACGATCAGCCCCACTGTTCTGTTGCTTTATCAAATTCACCTCATCTTTCAGATCCTTGTACGTTCTAGTCAACAGCTCAAGTTGCTAGCCTATGGCTCGCAATTGGAAAGCTACGTCAGCATTTTGTGTCGCTGATTCGTTGTTTTTAGACATCCTTTGAATCTGTAAAATTTGGTTAGTAGCACAAAATATATCCTCACACCTCTCGTGTATCACACAAAAAAACAAAATCCAGGTTTTTCACTCTAATAAGCTCATTACGCCTTTTACCTTATAATATGCTTTCTTTTGGTTATTTAGGAACTGAAATCAACAGATCAAAGTCAGTAGCCTTCGCAGCACACTCTAATTATAATTTTCAGACTCAAGAATTAATAAATAAACTTAAAACAAAGCAAAACAAAACTACGATTATAATTTTGCGAGTAACAATGCAAATTCATACGAATTGTGGACGAAATGAAGACATGAAATAAAACAAAAGCGAATATTAGCGAAAACAATTACTTGACTCCTAGATAACCCAAATATAGTAGAAACAAAAAGATTTGGACAAAACTAAACAGTAAAGATCATGTTTTGAAACTTGAGGCAAATCTAACCTATTATGCAATTTTTACATAACAGAATTGAAACCCAGACCAAATGATCTTGAAATGACCTCAAATTCAATATTTAGTATAACAATACTATGAAAACACCAAAAATCAATTTATAGGTCATTCTCTTATGTCTAGGTACCCAAACCCCTTGTATGATCAGTTTGCGACAAAATTGAACCTCCAATTAAAACCTCCAAAAGCCGATATCAAAATAAGCCCAAATTTAATATATGATGCGATCTCGCCCCTAATAGACTAAATATGAAGTTTAAATTGATTCTGAGGTGATTTGGTTATGGTTCACTAAGAGTTGTGTTTCTACAGCAAAAATTGAATGATCCTTCAAATTTCAACTAATCCCTCTTTCACTCTCTTTTTGTTTTTTTTTATATACTGATATGATTACAGACAGTAACAAGATGAATAATAAACTTTTTTTTTGTTTAGATGACGTAGACACGAAGAACAAGAAGATGGACGCAAAAACTGAAAAACTTAAAGGAACACTAAAAAAACAAAAATAACAGAAAGATATGACCTTATTTTGGAGCCTAGCTTTGATACCAATTGATGTGAACCTCGTGATCACGTGTTCACGTAACCCACAATCAAGATTGAGATCTGATCCCAGAAAGCCGAAATAGGTTTGATAAGAGTGTTACACAATGGAAACCTGGCCCAAGGCACCAACATTATTGGAATGAGTAGAATAACACCACGAAGCCAGTTAATCTTCGATAAGTCAGATTCAGGTCATTCAAGAACTGAAGAATACAAGAATCACTCTCACATATTAAAACTAAAAAATTCAAAAGTAATCATCATCAAAGCTGCCAAAATTTTGGCTTATATGAGTTTAAATAGTTCTTGAAAAATTAACCCTAATAGACCCCTTATGTGGACTTATATGAGGTCCACTCAAAACTGACCCAAAACCCTAAACTGAAAAGCCAATAACTTAATCCAAACAAGCCTTGGATCCTAGCTGAAAACAAAGTATTAATTAAGCCCAAACAAGCCTTGGGTTGTAGCAAATAAAATAAAATAAAGCCTCTAATATTACAAAACTGATTCAAGGCTTATTTATAGTCTTCCATGCAGCCTCTTAATCCTAGAAATAAAAGGAAAAGGTAGCCACCCATGTTGTTTCCAAGTTGTAATAGGATTCTTTTGTTTCCTTTGCTATCCTCACTTTATGGCCCAAATAAGGTTGTATTGGACCCTTCTTGCACATGGATAAGATGTTCTAGGGTCTTCTCTTGATACTCCAATGGACCTTTCAATTCTGACTTAGTGGAAACCTTCAAAACCAATGCATTCAATGCCTCTTTCAATGTCTTTGTCTTGGACCGAGTTATTGGATCATTTAGAACATGTAATAGGTCCTTACTGGTGTTTCTGGTTTGGTCCACATCACATGTGCTTCATGAATAAGCAATACACGCAAAGAACTAGGTCTGATAGGAGTGTGACACAATAGAAACCTGCCCCAAGGCACTAACACTATTGGAATGAGTAGAATGACGTCACGAAGCTAGTTAATCTTTAATAAGTCAGAATCAGTTCGTTCAAGAACTAAATAATACAAGAATCACTCTCACACATTAAAACTAAAAAATTCATAATAATAATCATCAAAGCTGCTAAAATTTTGGCTTATATGAGTTTAAATAGTTCTTGAAAAGTTAACCCTAATGGACCCCTTATGTGGACTTATATGAGGTCCACTCAAAATTGACCCAAAAACCCTAAACTGAAAAGCCTATAATATGATCCAAACAAGCCTTGGACCCTAGCTCAAAATAAAGTTTTAATTAAGCCCAAACATGAAAGAAAATAATAAAAATAATTAATTTATCATTAACTACCATCAACCCTTCTTTTCTTCTGTAACTAGGATGAATAAGGAATCCTTATAAGAAAAGGATTCTGAAACATTAATGAATCATTGCCACACTTTTCTCTAACGCGAAGCTTGCTCTTGGTTTTGAGACCCATGACTCATCATAAAACCAACTCCATATTTTTATGGTTACAGTATAAAGCTATATCCAATCTAGCCTTGATGTTGTCCTCTGTCTTCCGCTTCATATGTATGACGGTGTTGAAAATGTTCTCAAACACATTCTTTTCAATGTGCATGACGTCAAGGTTATGGCAGAGCAAATTGGTCTTCCAATAAGGAAGCTCCCAAAAGATACTTCACTTTACCCAATTATGGGTCAAACCAAAACTAAGAAAATTTTGCTTACCTGATTGAAGGCCAAACACAATGTCACCGTACTCTAATACAACATCATGCAATTCTTCACCAGAAAGACGCGAGGATGCAACATCTTTTTCAACTCTGCCAACAAAGAAATCTTTTCTGTTCTTTTTGTACCTGTGATTAAATGGCAAGAAGCAACGGTGACAGTCAAAAAAAGAAGCTTTACCTTTGTTTGCTAGCATGAATGCCTTGTTGTTTTTCATGCAGTATGGACATGCTAGTTTCCCATGCGTGCTCTAACCAGAAAGCATTCCATAGGCTGGAAAGTCATTGATAGTCCACATCAAAGCTGCCCTCATAAGGAAATTTTGTTTTCTCAATATATCATAAGTCAGAGCTTCGGAGGACCACAATTGCGCTAACTCATCAATCAACGACCGAAGACAAACATCTATATCCCGCCCCAGGTTGCTTGGACCAGGTATGCCAGTAGATAAAAACATGAACTCCAGCCTCATACACATTCCCGGTGGCAACTTATAAACTGTGAGTATGACCGGCCAATAAGAATAAGGAGCAGCAAATGACCTAAATGGGTTGAATCTGTCTGTACATAATCTAAGATGCACATTCCTTGATTCAGCTAAAAAGTGAGAATGCACACTTTTAAGAGTTTCCACGCTTCGCCGTTAGAAGGATGCACCATCACTCCATCAACCGCATCATGTGCTTAGTGTCATGTCATGTGCTTAGCAGTCCTTGATGACATGAATAACCTCTACAGTCTAGGTGTGATTGGGAAGTATCTAAGTTTTTTATATGCCACTAGAGTCTTTCCCCTGCCAGTTCTGGGTTTGTAACGGGAATGCCCGCATGTCATGCACTTGCTCATCTCAACATTTTCAAGGTAGTATAACATGCAGAAGTTAGGGCACATGTTAATTTTCTGGTATCCTAAACCGAGGGGTTTCATCATGGACTTCGCAGCATAGAAGTTCTCTTTCAGCATGTTCCCTTCAGGTAAAATACTTCTTGCCCATTCAATAATTTTTTCATACCCAACCTCACTCAACCCGTGATCTAACTTAATGGTGAACATATGTGCTACAACCGATAATTTACTGTGGTTTATGTAGCCATCCCATAATGGTTCGTCAGAATCTTTCAACAAATCAAAAAACATAGTTGCATCTGAATTAGGTTCTTCTTCTACGATTGGACATTGACTGATATTACCTTGATTCATTCTCATTGCATCCATAACCATATTTCTATAAGGATTAGTGTTGTCATTTGCCGCTTCATGCACGTTGCTAGTACTAGAAGTTGACCCAACCACCGTTTCTCCCATTCTCCTCTTACTAACAAATACTTCTCCATGTGCATACCAACACTGGTAATTCTCTTTGTGTAGAAGATGCATCATTACAATATCTGGATGAAGATACTTTTTATTTTGACACTTCCTGCATGAGCACCTAATACTGGCTTTAGTAAAATTTCTGGAAATAGATGTTGTGAAATTAATAAAACCCTGAACCCCATTACAATAATCCATCCTCCACAATCCTTGGGGTGAATCTCGATACATCCATGAATGATCATCCATGACTTATATCGAACCTCTATAAAATTATGATGACATCATGTATTAATTAACTAAGTTAGGTCAACAAACTTGCAAAAATATTAATTTACCTCGAGATTATCCAACAAACCAATCACAACTTCTCTTCAGTATTAAATATTCATTATCATTTACCAACGTCCATACAAATTAATATATATATATATATATATATATATATATATATATATGAAAATTACCACTCCGCAATACCATTGATAAAAGTTAAAACGGACCCATTAAGCAAGTTATTAATTATTTCAAAACAGCACATGTAATTCGGTAATTTCATAAAGTTTTAACAATTTACAAACAGATACAATCTTACAAAATCTAAAACAAACCATAACAGGTACAAAATTATACATTCATATACTACAAGTTTATTTGAGAAATAACAATAAAATATGTACATCTACTAACAAAATACATATACTAAAAAAACAATTAAATTGAAATTTAAATGTTAAAATTTAAAAAGATAGAATTACTTATAAAAATTGATAAAATCCATCGGTAAATCAGAACACGGATGCTGCAACCACAAAACTTCAAGAGATGAGGGAGATTTTTGTATTGGGGGGGGCTGGTTATTTTCAAATGAGGAGAGTTGAGATTAGGAAAAAGAAGGAGAAATAAGGGAGGAAAGGGTCGGCAGAGAGGGCTATATTAACTTTTTCTGACGGTTTCACCAACGAAATAATCCGTTAGTGTGTTCGTCGGCTATTCTGATGGAAAAATTAACACGTCATCATACGGTTCTACCATTTCAAATCCCTCGGTAATTCTATTGGCATTTTAAACGATGAACCGATCACGTCATCGTACGGAGCTGCCGTTTTGAATCCGTTGGCAAAAATCACCCGCAAAAACCTCCACATCAGCAAACCGTCTTTTTTTTTATTCTGAACTTTTCGTCTGTAATTTAGTCGGTAACTATGGATGGAATGTGTCCGTTGATAGTTACCGACTGAATTACGAATGGAAAAAGTTTTGTCGGTAAGTTCGACCTCAAATTACCGACAGAAATATTTCGTCGGTAAATCCGTTGCTATTAAGCGAGTTTCTGGTAGGGGTCTCATGTGATTTATGTTATTTTTTATAAATCATATCTGACAAAAATATGTTAAAATGACTTTACATTAGAAATATTTTTAGTAAAAATTATTTAAAATAATTCTTAAAAAATAGATATTGTATGACTCATTTGTTTTATGGAAAATAGTTTTCTGAAAACTACTTTCTAAATTTTTCTATATTTGTTTATTATTGAAAAAAGTTGGTTAATGAAAAAAAATTCGGAGTACAAATTTTTATTTTACTTGATTTCCATGAAAGTGTTTTTCTTTTATATATTTTGAGCACAAAACACTTTTTAAAGAGTTGTGAAAAAATAAAAAATATCTTGTTATTTGTTAATTATATCAATTTTGATTTTTAATCTTTTAATTGTTATATTTTTTTGAATATTTTTTTTAGTTTATCCATTAAACTTTGATTTAATTTGATATATAAAAAAATTGATAAATACAAACAGAAACACTGATAAAATTTTTAATACATTCAAAATATATTCATAGGCCTCCACTTACATATGATTGGTCTATGAAAGGTCATGTTGACCTTGCCCAAATTATTATATTATATCCATACAAGACATTGCACAAAACCCTAAAATAAATTTGCACCTAGAAAAAAAATTATTTTTGTTATATTTTTAACAAAATATCAACATAATGGCAAAACCCTTTTTATCATTAGATTTTTATAATCAAGTAATATAAAGCAGTGGATTGCATCTTAGTTATGATTTACACACACACACACATAGAAAGATATCAAGATTGAGTTTCTATTTGTGTTTATGTTTAAAGCGCTTTTGAATTTTGAAAAAATTTTAAAAAAAATTGCTTTAAATTAATACTTTTTTAGTGTTTTCATATCATTTTGATGTGTTAATATTAAAAATTATTTTAAAAAATTAATATATTTTAAAATAAAATAATATTTTAAAAAATAATCATAACCATATTATAAAACAGTCACTTCAGCGTGTGGGAGACAGATTGCCTCAGCTAATTTTGTTATGAGTATTTTTTGTACAATTGAGACTGATAAACTACAGCGCACTTACATTTCTAGAAGTTTCATAAACTACTAGCCATTGTTGGATTTGTTGAAATGTACATTGCGTTGTTTATCCAGAATTAAGCATCTATCTTTATTTATTTTTATTTTGTTTTGTTTTGTTTTGTTTTGTTTTATGAGTTTTTTTTTTCAATAAAAAAGTTAAAGTTAGAAACATAAGGGCCCAGCTCCCTGGCCTAGGTGTGTTATGTCCACTCGCCCGAGGTCTTGGTCTGGCTCAAAATTTAGTTCTTTTCAATCTTTTTTGATTTTTGTTCTAGGATTTTTTTTAATCTCCAAAATATATTTTAATGCATTTTCAGTGATGTATATTCTTGAGGGTATTTTAATCTTTTTACATGACACATTAGTCATTAAAAAATTTTACATGGGTATATCCATCTCTTGAACTTTTCTAGATATAGTAAAATGAGCTAATTGTCCTCCAAGTGAGAAAATTTAAAAGTAAGTAAGAGGGTATTTTAGTTTTTCTATTTTAAAAAACATTAAAATGACAACTTTACACCGGAATTAAAAAAAAATAAGCTATGTATAAATGAGCCTTTTAGTCTTTCACATAGATTTTTTTGTTAATTTTAGGATCATCGAGGGCACTTTTTTCTTTTTGGTTTGATAAATTATTTTTTTAATGTTAAAAGCTACTAACACGAGTGGTGCAATCGTTAATGCGTGAGAGATGCCCACACACTTTGAACAACGTGTATGACCCCTTCTAGTGGCTGAAGTTTGCTCTTTAGTAATGTTAATATCGTGTCCTTTTTCTTATGGTACGATGCATGTTGGTATAGATGGAGTGGTTTGTCGCCAATAAGAGTTTTTTTTCCTCTCCTCCTTAAAAAATTACAAGATTGTGCTCTTTTTTTAACTATTTCAGCTTTAGTCCTTATTCTTTTGATTTCTAGTTGTTTTTCTTGGCCTTTATATAAAAGTCTAATTCATTTTCAATTTCATCCTTCAATCCCAGTTTATCATATATTATTTTTTTCAATTTGATCCTTATAGTACTTTTATTGGTTTTCAATTTCATCATTCAATCTAAAATTATGGCATATTATTTTTACAATTTGATCCTTTTTTTAATTCTTTTTTTTTTCATTTTATTAAAGTTTATATATATATATATATATATATATATATATATATATATATATAATTTAACCTCCAAATTGAAGATTTGTTGTTGCCCTCTAATTTATTTTTTATTTCAATTTTAACATTGTTTTTTTATTGTAATTTTTTATTTTTAATCTTTTATGTGATTTTTTTTTCGATTTCATCTTTCAACATTTTATTTGTTGAGGATTAGGCTTTGTAGTTTTTGTTTTCTATATATGGTGTTTCTGCTTTGATGATCCAAGTCACGGGTTTGAAAAGTTAACACGAGTCGATATTTTGTTAGCTTACTTTCTATTATAATTTCATCATTTTGACATTAGTTTTTTTTATATAAAAAATAGCTTTGTGGTTTTCTTCAAAATTGTTTTCTATTGATTTATCCAAACTTCATGACCTAGTACATAAGTTCAGAGAGTTAACCCGGATTGATTTGCTTCTTAATGCCCAAATTACATATTTATCATGTTAGTTCGAGTTGACTCACATCAGTTTTTTTTATCCCTCTTTTATCTTATTTCTTCCTTTCATATTTGATTTACTGAAAATTGAACAATATTGTTTTACTGCTATTGAATAAAAGTTTTATTTTCTAGATTACCGTGATTGTTTTTTTTTTTTTTTATCTCTTTGCTATTGTTGTCCTTTTTTTTTATTCAAAATAAAATCAGTTTATTTAGTTAGTTGAGACTATAACTCTAGTCATTGAATTTTTTCTATTTTTTTAAAACAAGTTTGTGTCACCTAAATATTTTATGAAAAAAATAACGCGAACCCAACATACTAAGATACATGTCTAGTTCTTCACTAAAAATCAATTAGATATAATAAATCACGAGATCATATGAGAACTACTATTATGTGATTAGAAAAATTTGAACCACAGAAAGCAGATTCTGAACTACACAATACATTTCTGATATATAAATATATAATTTGTTTTGTCCAACATCTTCTACTTCAAGCACCCATGGCATTTGAATATGGGAAAAGCTGAAATTTAATAATGCTGGAATTTATGGTTCCCCTGGTATTAAGGGACAGCACCAATAAAAATTTAGATAGTTGTAGAATAATTCCAATGAAGTAGCTCTCGTGTTGTCAATTTGTCTAATGTGTTTTGTAACGTGAAGAATGTTTCAACTTGTCTAATGTGTTTTGTAACGTGAAGAATGTTTTTCATTTAAAATGTATTAAATTAATGTTTTATTTTTTTAATTTTTGATATTATCATATTAAAAACTATAATTTTTTTTAAAATATCAATTAAAAAAATATTTAACCACATTACCATCCAATATTTTATAAACAAGAATGTCAGAAACCATCCAGAGTTGTCCCTATTCTCCTCTCTCTCTCAGTCTCTCTCTTCACTGCACATCTATTAGCTCTCACTCCGATTTGGCTTGGATGAAACAAACACCTAAAAAAAATAGAGCATATTCCACCAACGCATAAAATTTGAAAAGAAAAAATCCAACCTAGCTAGCTAAATATATTGACATGCTTAATAATATTAATCATGCAAAAATACCCGGTTGTCTTCAGTGCTGGGAGGCCAGTCGTTTGTTGCAGGGTTACTTCTGAGGCAAAAGACTATTTGCCCACTTGACAATTCAGATTGAGATTGAGGGATTGAAACTTGTCGAGCCCAGGATTATTTGCCCACTTGACAATTCAGATTGAGATTCGCTTTTGCAGTGCTTAGCAGGTCGTTATGGGACCATGGAGTCGAGCTGAGCTCTGATTTGATTCGCGATTTGCAGCTGTTGATTTGCTCTGACTTGGTTTAGTCATTGTCCATTGTCCCCCCATTATTGGTTCCTTTCTTCTGCTTGCTTACTTTTCTAGTTTAGCAATAGCTGTCTTCCACTTTGGTAGAAAAGGAAAGAGAAACGAGCTATGTAAATATCAAATCTTTTTTATAAAGTTTGATCAATTTCTTTAGAAATTAAAGAGAAAAGATGTGAAAAATTGAGTTGCTCCCTAGTAATTAAAAAAAACTAAGAATTTTAAAATATGTACTAATTTCAAAGATTCAAGTAAATGATTAGTTATGATATTTGAAGAAAGAACAACATCACACTTACTATATCTAATGGAGTTCAATTTACGATAACAAGTGATTCTTGGTAGTCAATTGTGAGTTTACCATAACTAGATGCAGATTTGCCCTAGATAGATTACATGAATGACCTAATAGATATATTTATGGACCAGTGAGATAAATTTAGATCCAAGAGAAGGTCTAGTTGCGCTAGACCAGAATAACAGCTCAAAAGGACCATAATTTTTTATTCGATTATTGGATCATAATTAAATTTTTATAGGAGTATCTAAAAGTTGTTTTCCTTAATGTAGCATTGGAATAGCTACTTCGACCATCAAATCTATAAGTTTTGAAAATCTTGCCCCAAGCCCATGGTTTTGGAAATTTTTGTGATTTCCTTGTTATTTGTGGATTTCTTGCTCTTTCCTTTGTAATTTTAGATTTTTATTTTGTTTTTTAGTTGAGGTAAGATGACTCGATCAAAAAATTGATGTCTTATCTCAAGTACAGGAGTGTCGAAGTAATAAATAACCCGACATGACCGCAATCGAACCACATGGAGAAGAACTATATAAAATTATAAACAACAAATGAAAAGGAGTTGAAGAGAACTTTTGAGATGTGACACATCCATAAAAAAATTAAACACGCTTATATACTAATTTAATCATATTTTAACATATCCATATGCAAACATTCATTCAAAATTTAAAAAGAGACCTTTAAAAATTAATGGAATTGACTACAAATTGTTAAATTTTTGGAAACAATTGAAGAGAGGTGGCATGTGTAGTAAATGCATTAGGGCTTGACTATGTAGTAGCAACGCGTGCTATTAGTTTGACAATAGCTAGTTTAGGCAGTGCTTGTGTTACTCGAGCGAGCAACAATATATAAATAATAATAAAAAAAGAAATTCAAGATTTTTTTGTGGGCCATTATAATATTTTGTTTATGGGTTATAATGGAGTTGAGTTTTGGATTTTTTTTACCATGATCTTAGTGGTGAGGAGGGAAGGATTTGGATCGAATGTTGACTAGAAACCAAGATTGAGCAGTGATTTTGGTGTTTCTTTGGCTAAAATTTCTTTCAGTTTTTAGGGATGTAGCTGTTTTTTTATTTCAAAGTGAGTTAGTGTTGTATTGTGTAAGGGTTGTTGTTATTAGAGATTTGTGTGGCTTTAAGGGTTGGTGTTGGCGGTGTTGTAGTTATAGTAATCTATTTTGTTAAATTTGGTGTAGTAAGGAGAAGTGTGGAGCAAATTGGTTTTAGTAAAGCTAATAAGAGAAGTGGTTGTGGTGGTTTTGTTGTTAGGTCTTTGGTTTTTATTATTAAAAAAGATAGGTGTAAATGAAGGGTGGTGTTATGGTAGTTGGATCATCTAAAAAAAAAAGACCAATTTATGGTTATAATGATTGTCGATGAGGGAAATGGGAGGCTATTTTTAATGGGTTTAGGCTTTTGTATGTTGATTAATTAAGATGACTTGTGGTATGGCTAAAAGATGGGTATGTGAGATTGTGGGTTCACAATTGGTGTTTTGGTCTAAATGGTTACTAGAGGGGAAGCTCTTAAAGAGATTGATGGTTGTTTATGGTGGAGGTATTATTTTTTTTTAATCACTGCTATTAGCTATTAAATGGAGAAAAATAGCTGAAATTCTAGGCTAGAAGAATAATTGAGATGGAAATTTGGGTTTTGATTTTGACCAATAGAATTTAGGGCTTAAATTGATGAGAATCAATTGAAATTGTAACTTAAGTTTGATTGCTTTTTCTAGGGAAGAAGATGAATAAATGAAGAAGTTTTGGAGAAAAGTCAAAAGCATAAATTATGTGATGTAATTCCTCTGATTTTTTCATTGTAGTCCTTGGCCTTTCGAATTTTTATACAATTAGGGTTTTAATCTTGGATTTTCTTTTCAATTTCATACCTAAATAAATTAATTAAACCCTTAAATTTGGATTCTTGTTACATATTCATCTTTGGTTCTTTAATTCTTTTAATTATAGACAAATCAAGTTTTTTTGGTTAATTTTATTTTCAATAATATCTCCAATTGCATCTTAAATTATTTGAGAATTTTTGTTCTACCTTCTTCAATTCAATTATTGGCTTGTTATATTCAATTATTTTGCCATTTTATTCTCAACTATATTTTATTCATTTTTTTTACTATTTTTTTATTTCATATTTTTTTATTAATTATAACTTAACATGACATATAAAAATTAAAACAAAAGTGACAAAATAATGAAATGATTAAAATTGACTAGATTTATTGAAAATATATATACTTTTTACATTTAAAATATATAAAAAAATAATGGAGGGTAAAAATATAGGTTATGATAGTTATCATCAATATCTGATTGAAAACTACTATCTTAATAACGATGTACCACAAGTCCATCTCCTACATAGACCATAAAGACAATCTTAGTTCTTCTAAATTAGATTGATATCTACTCGTTATGCTCATAACATAAAATACTTTTGGTCTTGTATAGAGCATCACATATATTGCAGATCTTATAGGTGAAGCATAGGAAATTTTTTTCATCCTATCTCACTTAATTTATGTCTGAGAGCACATGGCTTTGAAGAGATGTATCCCATGTAAAATAGATAAATATCCTCTCTTAGGTTCTTCCATTCTAAATTATTTTCGCATCTTATCTATGTAGGTGGATTAGGATATTCTAAGACACTTTATAGATCTATCTCTTTAGATCTTTATTCATAATACATAGGTTATTTATCTCATATCCGTTATAAAAAAATTCTTAGATAACCAAATATTTATTGAATGGAGTAAATGAATATTGATATATTGATAGGAATATAATTGCCAGTTTAAAATTTTTTACCTCAAAGGGTATTTTGACAGTTTTACTATGCACTCAAAAAGAGAAGATTAATTTATCCCCACTCAATTTAGTAATGAAAATGGTCCATGTGAAAGGATTTTAATGCCAATTGAAACTAGTGTTGAGTTTTTTAGGTGGAGAGGTAAGCATGTTATTACACTATTATAATGAAAGGTGTTTTAGCTTCTTTTAATAGCTTGAATTCAATACGAGCTAATTACTCTATCAAACAAAATAAATAAAACAAAACAAAAAAGTTTCTCTTTTTATTTTCATTAACAAAAATCTAAAACGGATAATGCTTTTACGATACATCATTTCACAAAACATTATTCTATGTTTCTTTATTTAATTTCATTCTTCAACATTTGGTTTGTTATAGATTGAGCTTCATAACTTATTGTGGTTTACTTTTTATATGGTTATTTCAATCTTGTGATCTATGTTACGAGTTTGATGGGTTAACTCGGTTGACTCAAATTTTTTTTAATTAACATTTCTTCAATTTCAACTTTCAACATTAGGTTGATTAGAAATTAGGCTTCATGGTTTATTTCAATTTGCTTTCTATTAAGTTATTTTAATTTCATGATTCATGTCGCGGGCTTGGTGGGTTAACCCAATTGACTTGAGTTTTTTTTAATATTTTTTTAATTGATTTTTTTTTTGCAATTTCATCATTCAACATTAAGTTGATTAGAAATTATATTTCATGATATGTTTTCATTTGCTTTTTATGAGATTATTTTAGTTTCATGACTTGGGTCAACTGTTTTATGGGTTAACCCTAGTAGAATCAGACCGTTTTATTGTGTTTTAAATTAATTTTTTGCCATCTTCATTCTTTTAATGAAGTTGCTTTTAGACTCATCAAGTAGATCAGGTCACATTGAGTTAATCTTCGCATAATTAATTTATTTTTTCTATTAGAAAAACACTAGCAATACCCAAATGTTTTTTTTTTTTTTATGAAAACAAACTGGATCCAACCCATAGCAGTAATGATACTCATTCTTTAGCAAAGTTAGCCAGATTTGTAGATAAAACATATACCTCTTATTTTCTCAACTACTAAGATAGATTATACGAAAGCTCCATTCTAATTAATGAAAGTTACGTATTTTTAAAAAAATATATATATTTAAAAGTGGTTCTTATAAATCTCATCTCGAAATTAGTCCTTATAATTTTGAACCTATTAATAACTTAGTTTTCTTTGGTCAATTTTAAGTGTGTTATTTACGTGGCCACTCTACACTTTTCAAAAAAACTGAATTTTTTTTTTATTTTTTTTTCATGTTTTTAAATTATTTTGACATGTTAATGTTAAAAATAATAATAAAATATTATTTTAGTGTATTTACAAGCAAAATGTTTAGTAAAGAAACTCCTATAATAATTGCAAACACTACCTTCATATTCGTTGTTATATATACGAGGAGCGAGGCTTTTATTTTTCAAACTACATTAACTAATCAATTGATTATGATAATTTATGGGGAAGTTTTAACTAAGTCTTCAAGATATGTTCGCAAAAGAGAAGGCTGAAGTGGGGGATTGCTACAACATCGAACAGCGAATGACCATAGATATATTATTATTTTTTATGTATATTTCATATATTGTTGTTGCGTAGAATATATTTTATTAGTTGAAAATTTATTAAAGTAATATTTTTTAAAAATTTTATATTTTAATTTTAACACATCAAGATAATTAAAAAATTTAAAAATAAAAATATTAATTTAATATTTTTTTAAAAAAATATACTTTTACAACATATCCAAAGATAATTAGAAAATTACTCCCGCACCGGTAAGAAGCGAGGAATGAGAACGGTCAATAATTATTGTTTCTTCAAAAACCAGGTTAGTTTCTAAGATTCTATAACGACAGTGACATATTAACGATAGTGGCATAGCTAGGAAGACACTCGCAAACTGGGTCAAGCAAGGATGATAACAGTCAATGAGATTCTATAACGACAGGGTCACTTTTTGGCTTTGATAATTTCTCGTTGATGAAGTTCCTCCTTTGTGACTTTTCTTCTCCTTCATTCATTTGGTTTATCTCTTTTATTAGAGACAACACCTGTACAGAGAGTAACAGATACAAGTCAACAAGTCTTCCTCTGAAATTTCAAACTTGCCAGTACTCCCTCATATCTTCCGCTCCTGACATCCTTTCCTCCGTTCAAAGAAAAAGCATCAAATATCCTCATCCAATTTCTATGGAGTTCACTCTTCTTCCTCGCTTTCTTCTTCAATTTCTTCTTCTTCTTCCTCTTCTTTCATCCTCAGTATCTTACAATCCTTCGGTTAAGTACTTCATGAACTGCGGATCACGCACCAACGTCAGTCTTGAGGATTACCGGACTTTTGTTGGTGATGAGAATTCTAACACTTCCTTCGATGTAGGAAAAAGCAAATCTATCCAAAATGAAAACCCTTTACCCGGCACATCACTCCTCTATCATACAGCTAGAATCTATACGAAAATATCCCCGTATATGCTTGATATAACTCAAACTGGTTCCTACCTTGTCCGCCTTCATTTCTTTCCGTTCAGCTTCAAAGGGACTCATCTTGCTGATGCTTTGTTCAATGTGTCTGCTTCAAATTTTTCACTTTTAACAGATTTTAGAGTCCCGAACAGTACTACTGAGTTCCCAGTGATCAAGGAGTTCTTTCTCACGATTGCTGCAGGAAATTTCAAAATCTACTTTGAACCAGCTGAAGAAACAACTTATGCTTTCGTGAATGCCATAGAAGCCTTTCTTCTCCCACCAAATTTCTTCATGGATAATTCAACAATTCCTCCTTTACAGACCAAAGATGGAGCTCTTAGGACACTTTATAGGATCAATGTTGGAGGTCCAGAAGTTAACGATACCCTGTGGAGGAATTGGGTACCAGATGATGATTATCTAGCTTTTGGGGGCTCGGGTGCAAACCGTTCTTTTGGTGGTCAACTTCATGAGGCCAGTCAAGGGTTGATTGTCCAAGAAATTGCCCCTGATTCTGTGTACAAAACTTGCAAAGAAGCGCGTGTAGATAATAAAGGGGCATCCAATTTTCCAAATATAACTTGGCGTTTTAACGTGAGTAAGAAAGCTAGGCATCTTGTTCGTCTGCACTTTTGTGACTTTATCAGCGAGTCACCAGGTACTGTGAAATTTGATCTCAATATATCTACCAATTTCAGTCATGTGATCGATCCTAATTCTGGTGGGTTTAGTGAAATGGCATCTCCATTTTTCTACGATTTTGTGGTTCCTTCTGATGATTCCGGATATATGAGTTGTAGTATAGCCCCAGGAAATAATTCTATTGCGAAAGTTGCTTTTCTGAATGGATTGGAGATCATGGAGTTTGTGGGGAACACGACAATTGTAGTGCCTGTTGATGAACATAAGACAAAAAAACATCTAGCTCTCATAATTGGTTCAGCTGGAGGTGTGGCTCTAGTTTCGATTTTATTAT
Source organism: Populus tomentosa (assembly GCA_018804465.1). NCBI lineage: Eukaryota > Viridiplantae > Streptophyta > Magnoliopsida > Malpighiales > Salicaceae > Populus > Populus tomentosa. Next base: position 10,848,424 of record CM031977.1, on the reverse strand, counting down.
TCTCATTATGTTTGAGATTAAAGCGACCAAAGCCCGTAAAAGCTGAGTTTCTTTATGGAAAAGGGAGGTTTCCCAGTTGGATAACTGAAAGAACTGAAAATGCCTCCTCCAACGTTACTAATTTAAACCTCAAACTGAAGATGTCTTTAGCTGAAATACTGGCGGCGACTCATAATTTCAATCCAAAGTTGTTGATTGGTGAGGGTGGGTTTGGCAAAGTTTATAAAGGAACTCTTGAGAGTGGTATGAAGGTGGCTGTGAAACGAAGCGATTCAAGCCATGGCCAAGGTCTTCCAGAGTTCCAAACTGAGATCATGGTCCTTTCAAAGATTCAACATCGGCATCTTGTTTCCTTGGTTGGCTACTGCGATGAAGGATCGGAGATGATATTGGTTTTTGAATTCATGGAAAAGGGGACTTTGAGGGACCACTTATATAGGAAGGAGAGCTTAAGGAATCCATCTGCAAAAATTGAATTGACTTGGAAACAAAGGCTCGAAATCTGTATTGGCTCGGCAAAAGGTATCCATTACCTTCACACTGGTCCAGATGGAGGAATCTTTCACCGTGATGTTAAGTCTACAAACATCTTACTTGATGAACATTGCGTGGCCAAAGTAGCTGATTTCGGTCTTTCTCAATTAGGAATGCCTGATCCGGACCATATAAGCGTGGGTTTAAAAGGTAGTTTTGGTTATCTTGACCCTGAATATTTCAGAACTTTTCAGTTAACCAACAAGTCAGATGTGTACTCTTTTGGTGTGGTCCTTCTTGAAGTGCTTTGCGCTCGACCCCCTATTGTAAACTCACAGCAGAGGGAGGAAATAAACTTAGCTGAATGGGGGATGTTTTGGCAAAAGGAAGGGCAGCTTGAAAAGATTATTGATCCTCTACTAGCAGGTCACATCAACCCTAATTCGCTGAGAAAATTTGGTGAAATAGTCGAGAAGTGTTTGAAGCCACAAGGAGCAGACAGGCCTAATATGATTGATGTGTGCTGGGATTTAGAATATGCAATGCAGCTTCAACAGACTGCAGTGCATAGAGAGGCACATGAGGACAACACCGCAACTGGTGTTTCATCAGATTCGGAACTCCCACTTATGCAGAACATGAGTTCTAATACGTTTCCAATGGATGATTTCTCAGATACAACAGATACTGTAATGTATCCCAATTAAAAATTAACGATTCCAGATGATCCCCACGGGTTAGGAATGAGCTCTCAATACCTCCTATTATTATATCAAATTTCTCCAGCAATGAATGGACTTTGAAGTCATTTGAGTATCTGCTATAGTTAATTCATGTTGTCAGATGAGAAGTTCTAAATAACAGCAACTACGTTCACAAGCTTTGTCGATTAAACCAAAGAGTGATTGAGGTGGATAGCTTGACAGATGTGCTTTTAGAAGCTAATGTTCATCCCTTGGATGCATATTTGTAAAATATAAATAATAATAAAGTTTGATTGGATGTTTAATGTAGTGAAATTATTTCATGGTAGATTTGTCCACGGTATCTAAGAGATAGATGGAAAAAATCCTAGTTGGAATCATGGGTTTAATTTTGGTAATAAATGTGAGGGGACTTGCTCAAAATTTGATAGGCCACCACTTTTATTCAAACACTCCATCCTAAAAATTAGCTTCTCTTTTTAGGAACAAGTATCAGAAATGATGCACAATTTTCAAATTTTCAAGAAATCCAACGACTCAATTAACATAATCTTTTGAGATTTTAGCCGACCCAATTAACCTAATCTTCAAGAAATCAAGTTGATCCAATTGAAATGATCTTTAAATTGGTCTAACTAACTCACTACATGCAAACTATCATTTGAGCTTGTGGTGTCTCTCAAATGGACAAATTTGAATCTAATGTTTGCACACTTACATAAAATTGCTCAACCCATGTTTCTTTACCTGCCTTTTATGTTGTTGGTATTTAGCACTCAATGTTAATGAGACCCTGCTTACCGTAATTAAGTTTATAGAACAATGTTAAGGCATGTCAATGCTAGAGTATAACCCATTTAACACCATATTATTTTTAATAAACAATGTAACCATCAACTAGTAGGGTTAATTAACTCAAATAATTGCCTTTGAACTAGGTCAAATAGTGTTTTTCTATGTATGCCCTATTCATCATGTAGATTGGTGTGTTTCATGGGTTTAAAAAGACATATGAAACACTAGGTAAAATTTAATTCTTCCATTCCTTGCATGCATAAATATTCTCATTTTCTAAGCATTTGTATTTATCATTTTCTTCAATATACTTTGTTTCATACAAAACACAACGTTTCATACAAAACACAACCTTCAAAGTTATATACATCATATAGCTGAACAAACCTAAGAATCAAAAGGTCCCAAAGCTTTATTAACCTAGTTATTTTTTGTTAAGAAAACCTAAATCCAATGCAATTTATCTTAAACTTCATTGTAATTAAGTTATATAAATAGTAAACCCATCTAGTAAATTGCGAGTAGTCCAATATTGTATTGAATATGATAAACATTTTCTTACTTGGTATAAACTAAATCTTTTTTATTTAAATTTCCTCAATATACTGAAGTATTAGCATTTTATAATGTAAATTGTAGCCCAACCAAATATTTTAGCAGGTGATGTTACTTGTTATTTTCTAGTAAAGACAAATTCCTATAGTGAAATAATAAGCTTTCTAGTCCTTATTTTGTGACTTATTTATAATTACTTGAGTTTATAACAACTTCATGAACTTTAGTGCATTGAGAATCTAGGTAAGTTTTATTATTACTTATATTTTACAAATATTCATCCAATATTAATAAGAAGGCATAGCAATTTATAACTTGAAACTCATTTGTCAAGATCATTTACCCCAATCAGTTTTTGTTGAATGTTGTCATACCAATAATTAATTCTAAATTTAAAGAACAATGTAGTACCTATTGGGTCAATAAAGAGTGATTGATATTTGAGTTTCTAGATGTTAATTTACATGCCTTCTTATTAATATTGAATGTTTATTTGTAAAACATAAGAAATAATAAAGCTTGACTAGATGCTCAATGTACTAAAATTCATGGTAGAATTGTCTAGGTTAGCTAGGTAATGGATATGGCAATTATTAAGTCTAATCAATGCCCTAAAATATCATGAAACGAAGACTTTATCTTGTATCAATGTCGATCCTGAGTGTAGACATAAGTCACATCATTTCATCTCCCCAAGACAATTATGACAATCACATAAGGGAAATCCTAAAAGATTTATAACTTTTGAGTTTTGAAACTAACAAATGAGAAGTTGTTACATGTCGATAGATTATAGGCCACTATTAATGGAGAGCATGCATAAATAATGTTTGCAACTTCTCTCACTCTATCACTTTCATAAAATCAAAACAATTACACCTTTTCTATCTTAGTCTTAACAATTTTAGGCAAGTGTTCATCATTTTATGACTATAAACCAGCCATTAAATTACCATAAAAATTGTCTTGTTTCTTTTCTACTCTCTACAGAGGAATTTCAGTGTGATTTTGAGTTATAGAGCTAACATTCAAATGAACTCTAGATGTGTTTTGCTGAAATTTGGTAAGAAAACTCTATTTAAGTAACATTTTTCCAATAACTTAAGAGTTTTTTTTTTAAGTCATGATAGATATTTCTAGGGTAACTAGTGAATCCAAGGCTACCTTATATAGGGAGGCCCTAAGAAACTTTAGATCTGAAAGCACTTTGAGTTGATCGCTTTATAAAATAACAAATTTTCAAACTCACTTTGAGCTAATATCCCTTTAAATGAATACATTTTAAGAAATTCACTTTAAGATGATCACTCTATAAAAACTCAAATTTCAAAATCACATTGAGCATATCCCTCTTGAAACTGAATAAGTTTTCAAAAAATCACTTTGAGAAAGTTACTCTATAAAAATATCATTTTTCATGAGGTAGATCACCTCATGATTTGACCATTTCAGAAAAATAAGATCAACCTCTCAATTTAACTATTTCAGAAAAATAAGGTTGGTCACCTCTAAGTTTAACCAAAATTCAAAATTCTCTAGTAGATTTGCCTCTCAAGTTTGATGGTTTTTAAACTTTTTTGTAAACACCATATTTTCTTTAAAAGCTTACTACACAAATTCTATGAATATTACTTTTCATAGGGCTTTACATAGTAAGCATTATTAAGATAAAGCAGCTATCATAACACAAAATTTGACCCCCTCTTTTCAAAACTTTTTTCAAAAATCCAAAAACAAAAGTAAAAATTCTAAAAACCAAAGTGTTTTTAAGGCATTTGCACTCATTTAGTAGTTTTCAACGTCTTTTTTAAAAATTCAGAAAACATTTGAAAAAAAAAGCAAAAAAAACAAAAAGCTTTTGAAGCATTTCAGCAATTAACACTTGCATTTCATAATTCTTGATTAGTTTTCTTATCAAATTAACATTAAAGTTGTTTTGAAAGAAAAAAACAAAACATAAAAAACAAGAAAACTAAAAGAATCCAAATTGGAAGCAAGACAAACAAGTGGACTAAAGTGCAAAATAAGAAAAAAAAAAAAAAAAGGATCAATGTAAAATGGAGTTACTTTATGACTAAACAATTGAAAATAAAATTACATAATTTATAGGCTATAAATAGTTGAGGAGTTTTGAGAGAAGGGAGAAAAAACCCTAGTCACCCATATTACAAAACAACCCATAAAAAACTCAGCCTTATCTCTTTCACTTCCCCTTTTACTACCAAAAACCCTAGCCACCCATATCACAAACTAACCTATAAAAAGCTCTAGCCTTATGATTAATACTTAAAAGTGTATTTTTATCAAGATTTTATATCATCATTTTGCACTTGAAGTATCAATAACTCCTTAACTAAAACATGTTTTATAATAACATACCTAATAATATAAGATACCTTTAATTTAAGGTAAATATTCATCTTAAATACAAGCCTATCACATAAATAAAAGGATTGATTGATGAGTTTAAGTATTGAAATTGAAAAGACAAAGAGAGGGTCAAACTTAGAAAAGAGATGTTGGTGCAGTCTAAACTAGAACACTGTTCGGTAATTGGATTATATCTTGAGTTCTAGATGTCCAAATAACCATAATTTTTTGGACAGCTTCGGTAAGATATAGGCCTACAACTTTCATGTGGAGTCCATGATTTAAAAAAGCCGTTTTCAAGTCCAAATTATAACAACAACGGAGAAGTCCGAATATGTCCTGTAACCCAGACACTGTTTAGTGTTCAGCCCATATCTTGAGTTTTAGAAGTCCAAATGACCTCAATTTTTTTTCCTGGAAAGATAAGACAATTTTCTAGAACTTTCATAAGTCAAGTGGTTTCAGTTTTGATGTTAGCAATGATGTTTTATTTAGACAAGAAGATAAAGATTTTCACCAAGTCAAGAGTTGGCCACCCACTCAACAATTAGTCATCAAATCAATAGTTCTAAATTTTGGCCTATAAAAGGAGGCATTTGCCATGCATTTAGGGGCTTGGTTGTTCAGATCAAGGACTTGCTCTTACTCTCTCTCTTTATATATATTTTTTTAATTCTTAAGTTTTGCTTTCATTAATATCTTGTTTGTGCTTTTTATTTTCTTTCCTTTACTTAGTTAACTTGTATCTTATTTATGTTTTTATTTTGTTTATTTATGTTTCTCTTCTTCATTATGTTTAGCTAGGTTTATTATGTCAAGGTGAAAAGGTTACACTAATGATGTAAGAATAAGTATAGTGTAAACTCAGCATGGACCTTAATGTTTAATATTAACATGTCTTATCTTTTTATCGTACTAATTCTTAATACCTTGCTTTTTAAATGGTTAATCTAGATTTGTGTTGTATAACACTTGGTACAACAAATGCTTGGAACTCTCATAGCCCAACCGTATTGTATTACCTTCACCTGTGCTATAAAAGGGACTTGATTTGTTGTTAATATAAGTTAGTATCATGAATTCCTGACAATATTTAAAAGTTTGGTGTTACTTAAATAAGATAATTAATATGATCATGTTAACAATTTATAATGAGCTATTAATGAAAAATCATTCGATCAAAACCTTCTTTGCGTGTGGTTTCCAATTGAATAATAAGAGTTTATATTTTACCTGTTTGAAATACCATTAGTGGATACTCTAACCTTAACGTTTGTTTAATCCTTACATTAATCTTCCATCTCAAAGTTCTCATCAACTTCTTCTTCTTCTTCTTCTTCTTTATTATTACTACTACTACTATTGCTATTATTATTGTTGTTGTTGTTGTTGTATTATTGTTGTCTATAATTTATACAATTAACCTCCATATGGTTCTACCCTAGTCTTGCCAGGTTATTTATTACTTCAATACTCCTACACTTGGAAGAAGACATCAATCTTTTGGTCGTGTTAAACCCCTTCCTTTCCTTCAGAGATTAACTCGTTATCTTTCTCACAAGGTTCAAAAGTGGGTTTTTCAATAACCTTACCACTGCGAAGAATGATGACTGATTTGACTTGATCCACGTGTTAGCTTCCGAAACTACTTGCATTTGCATTATATTGTCCCTTTGGATTTTGTTGTGGTTGAGATGCAAACTTACCTTTCTCTTGAAAACTAAGAGCAGATGTGAATTTTACAAGAGCATATTTAAAATGTGTCATGCTTTGAGCAAGTTGAGTGTTGATTGTCTCTTGCTTTTCAATGAATGCATGTAATGTTTCCTCAAGATTTTTTTTAGGAGGTGGAGCATAAAGAAGTGCATATCCATGAGAATTTTAAAAATTATGGTGTGCTTGAAATGGTGGTTGTGAAGTTTGTGCATTATTGTTATCACTTTTCCAACTGAAATTTAGGTGATTTCTCCAACCAGGGTTGTATGTTTGCGAGTATGGGTTATGATTGGGCCTTTGGAAACTGTTTAAAACATGGGCTTATTCATGGAGGCATTCCTTGAAAGAAGGCAAAGTTGGACATTCATTAGTTGCATGCTTATTTGTTTCACCGATTTAACACACAATGTCTTGAACAGATTTTAATTGACCACTCTTTTTAAATTCAAGTGCCTCGACTTTTCTAGCTAAAGATGTAAATTTGTCTTGGAGGTCATGATCTTCCCCAAGGTTGTACATAACTCCACTAGATGTATGAGGTTGGGTTTTACATGGTGCCTTATAAATGCCTGTAGTGTCCTAATTTTATGCATTTTCAGCTAATAAGTCTAGGTACTCCATTGCTTCATTAAGGTCTTTATTTTGAAAAGTTTCATTGCACATCAATTTCACCATTCGTCTATCTTTAAGTGTTAACCCTTCATAAAAATATGAAACTAATTTCAATGTTTCAAAATCATGATGAAGGCAAGTATTAAGAAAGTCTCGATACCAATGTTGAGATAGTGGTGAAGACAAATTGTCTCCTCATTGAGACTTTCATCTCCCCCCAAGTCTGAACAGGTCGGTCCCCATTCCTCCTTCTAATTATAATCTGATCCCACCAAATCAATGCATACTTTGTAAACTCAATTATCACCAATTTCACTTTTTTTTGTTCAAAATAGCTATGGCAAATCAAAAATCCAATCTACCCTTTTCTCCCACTCCAAATAAGCATCGGGATCGTTTTTACCTTGAAAGTTAGGAATTTTCACTTTAATGGTGTCCAAGTCCCCATCCATATCTTCATAAGTGCTCATGCCACGGAAATTCACATTCCTCCTAGCCCTGTTCGATCCAGACCTGATTCCTTGGCCAGCAGATGCACAATCATAGTCATCTACACCTGCATTTATGTTTTCATCAACAAACTCTTCAAAATCAGATCTAACATTCCGTATGGCCATAAGGACTATATTTTCCCAGCGATCAGCCTCAGTGTTCTGTTCCTTTATTGAATTCACCTCATCTTTCAGATCCTTGTATGTCCTAGTCAACAGCTCAAGTTGTTAGCCTATCGCTTGCAATTGGAAAGTTGCATCAGCGTTTTGTGTCGCTGATTCATTGTTTTCAGACATTCTTTGAATTTGTAAAATTTGGTTAGTAGCATAAAATATATCCTTACACCTCTCGTGTATCACACAAAAAAACAAAATCCAGGATTTTCACTATAATAAGCTCACTACGCCTTTTACCTCACAATTTGCTTTCTTTTGGTTATTTAGGAACTGAAATCAACAGATCAAAGTCAGTAGCCTTCGCAGCACACTCTAATTATAATTTTTAGACTCAAGAATCAATAAATAAACTGAAAACAAAGCAAAACAAAACAAAACTACGATTATAATTTTACGAGACGCAATGCAAATTCCTACGAAATAAAACAAAAGTGAATATTAGCGAGAACAATTACTTGACTCTTAGATAACCCAAATATAGTAGAAACAAAAAGATTTGGACAAAACTAATTAGCAAAGATCATGATTTGAAACTTGAGGCAAATCTAACCTATTACGCAATTTTTATGTAACAGAATTGAAACCCAGACCAAATGATCTCGAAATGACCTCAAATTCAATATTTAGTATTACAATACTATGAAAACACCAAAAATCAATTTATAGGTCGTTCTCTTATGTCTAGGTACCCAAATCCCTTGTATGATTAGTTTGCGACAAAATTGAACCTCCAATTAAAACCTCCAGAAGCCGATATCAAAATAAGCCCAAATTTAATATATGATGTGATATCACCCCTAATAGACTGAATATGAAGTTTAAATTGATTCTGAGGTGGTTTGGTTATGGTATACCAAGAGTTGTGTTTATATGACAAAAATTGAATGATCCTTCAAATTTCAACTAATCCTTCTTTCACTCTCTTTTTGTTTTTTTGATATATTGATATGATTAGAGACAGTAACAAGATGAAATATAAACTTTTTTTTTTGCTTAGATGACGTAGACAACAAGAAGATGGACGTAAACACTGAAAAACTTAAAGGAACACTAAAAAAACAAAAATAACAAAATGATATGACCTTGTTTCGGAGCCTAACTTTGATACCAATTGATGTGAACCTCGTGATCACATGGTCACGCAACCTATAATCAAGATTGAGATCTGATCCTGAAAAGCCGAAATAGGTTTGATAGGAGTGTGACATAATGAAAACCTGCCCCATGGCACCAACATTATTGGAATGAGTAGAATGACACCACGAAGCCAGTTAATCTTCGATAAGTCAGATTCAGTTCGTTCAAGAACTAAAGAATGCAAGAATCACTCTCATATATTAAAACTAAAAAATTCCAAATAATAATCATCAAAGCTACCAAAATTTTAGCTTATATGAGTTTAAATAGTTCTCGAAAAGTTAACCCTATTGGACCTCTTATATGAGGTCCACTCAAAACTAACTCAAAAACCCTAAACTGAAAAGCCTATAACCTGATCCAAACAAGTCTTGGACCCTAGCTTAAAATAAATTTTTAATTAAGCCCAAATATGAAAGAAAATAATAAAAATAACTAATTTATCATTAAATACTACCGCCTTTTTTTCCTTGTGTAGCTAGGATGAATAATGAATCCTTATCAGAAAATGATTCTGAAACATTTATAAATCATTGCCACACTTGTAGATTATATTGCAGCTCATTAAAGATCCTTGTGGAACTAGGAAATTTCCAAAACCAGCAGCCACATCCTTGTAGGAAAAGGATCCTTGCCAAATAGGAAGTCCACAAGTCAAATGGAAGTAAATAATATAATTCATACAGTCTTTGTTGACCAGTATTGCGGTGCCTTCCCGAACTCCGATTGCCTGAATTTTTAACCTGAAGTAGGACAACATGTTTGGAGAGTCCACATAAAATATTAGCCCAATCCAATGGTCGGATTGAGAATTATGATTGTTTTTGTAAACTTGTACTATTACGCTTTTTACGCCAAAATCTGAATCTGACATTACATGGGTCTATCACAAGGCTAAACTGTATCAGGGAGCCTCCATTCTCCTTCCATTTCGCTGCACCTCCATCTGCTCCATGGCAGCTCCCTCTCATAAAACCTAAGCCAGGCATCCCCCACTGACTTCAGCCTCTTCTTCTCCCTTATCGACTACAATAGATCTTCCCTCATCGATATAGATCGGCCTCCACCAATCTCCTCCATAGTTAGCTACAGCAGCGTTGTCCTCACTAGAGATTCACAAGCATCACAAACGACAACAACAAGCCCAACCGTCGCTGCTACCAACAAGAGTGAAGACCATCAACACCTTGACCACCACCGCAGCTCCCTATACAACCGCTAGATCGGCCACCAAAAGAAGGAAAGAATGACAAACCAGAGCAGAAAAAAATAGACCCGAGATCGGGAAGGAGAAAAGAAAATTAAAATCAACTACTTGTTGTGTTTCTTCTTTTTACAGATAACGACGGTGTCACCGCCGACGAGGAAGAGAAGAGAGGAGGAAGCCATTTCGAATCTCCCTTGCTGCCTAGAGTTTTGCGGCGGCGCGTGAGATGCAAAGGGGTCTTTACTTAGTATTATGATCACTAAAAACCTCAGTTGTTCTTTTATAGTTTAAAATAAGGGATTGTTTGTGTTAAAAGAACGACATTATCACCCTAAAACATCTTACTTAAGGTAAGTTATATTAGTACTTGTCTTTTACTCCTAACATGAATGTATACCAAGGGTTTATTTATCCTAATTCATGGACATATAAGGTCAAGAATGGGTCTAATGTAAAGGATTTGACTGAAAGGATCAAAAGATGGCTGGTTAGTCAAAAGTCTATCCTTTATAAGGTTCAGGTCATTTCACCATTCTTGGTTATTGTCATAAATTAATTTTAAATCCCTCAAAATTGTTTTATAAAAAAGAAAATTTTTCATTCAAAAATCCAAAAAATCAGAAATCCAAAAATCCAAAAAGTTTGGAATACAAGTTTGTGAGCTATAATAGGTCATAACACTAGAAAGATAGTCAGATTAGAATATTGTTGACGAGATAAAGTTGAAGAAGGATTTAATTGAAGTAAAATTAATTTTGAAAGTTAACTTGATCAAAATTAAAAAAATAATTAATTAAGTTTAAGGACTTAATTAAACTTTTAATATGTTTAATCGATTAAATTAAAGACTTAATCAAAGCAAAAAATAGATCTGAAAGTCAGTTCAACCAAAATTAAAACAAAATAATATCATTTTAGCCATTATTGTTCATTATCTTCTATCTTTCTCCCAACAAACCTGAGAAAGCGTAGCTCTAATGAAACCTTCCAAACCTTTTTCCTCTCTTGTCCCCTCTCCAAACAAGACAAATAATGTACCACCCGGTAACCCTGTTATTGTACAGTAGATCTAACATTTTTTTGCCATCTTTCCCATTTAAACCCTTTACAAAGCTAGCCAAAAACCAGCCAAGGCCACAGTTGTACCCTGCAGGCTGCAGAGTCGAGAAGTACACCCTCTTACACTCCCTGAATAGGCAGTTGAATTATAAGGAGTTTTTCCAAGACAGACAAAAAAACCAAGGCTTGAGAAAACAAACAAAACCTGCAAAGCAAGGGAGCAGTGTACTGCTAGCCTTACAAGTGAGTAGGACGGGCATGAAAAAGGAATCAACAACCAATATGGATGCCTAGTCATAACGGTGTTGATTTTGCTCGCTGAAGATCTTCACTTGCTGGCCTGCAAATATTGACCAAGAGGCAACCATAATCAGGGGGGACGAATTAAACACCAAAAACTCATTTTTTTCCCGTTATTTTTAGACCGAAAGCCATCCAGTCCACCGTGAACAACCCCTGTTCTAGCAAACCCATCATCTTCCTCCTCGCCACCAGCAACCAAGACCAAGAACCAGCCACAAAGCCAACACCTCCACCATTGCAACCCAAATCTATCTCTACGTGGAGCAACAGCCCTACAATATCCTTTCAACCCATATCCCAACCACATAATAGCCACCATAAAACCTGAGATTAGGCCAAGAAACCAAGCAAAACTCCACAGTAAACCAAACCAATGAATCCAACAGTGGCTGCTGCTTCTTCTATCAAGAAAGTCAAAACGTTTTCTGCTTGTTTCTTTCTTGAGTTCATCTCTGCATGCGAGGTACACGCAAAGCACCAGAAGTGGCAGTAGCAGCCCAATACCAATGAGTAGCCACAACCACAATAGAGAGCAAGAATCTGCAGAGAGAGAAGTTGATCTAAGAGAGAATGAAGGAAACAAACCAAAACTTTGTGTGTGGGTTTCTCTTCTTTCTTCTTCTTCTTCTTGTATTTTTTTTAAGGTAACAGTTAAGAGTCACCATAAGAAGTATAAGAAGGAAGAGGAGAAGCTGTTGCTTCAGATCCACCTTGTTTTCTTGTTTTCTGGTACACTGTGTTGGCGCGTGAAGTCACGCATGATAGCGATGATAGCATGTGAAACCCATTCACCACCATTGTTCCTATACTTCCAACCTTGATTTCAATATATCTTGCACACATCAAACACCTTCTATAGTCGATCTATAACCTTAAATTGTTTTTTAACAAATTGCTAACATATTATAAAATTTAGGAATAAAATTCTCATTGTTGTATATAAGTTTTGGACTGTTTGAACAATATTAATTTGGATTGTTATGTATTGTGATTTGAGATGATTTGATATTTTTTCTTGGATTGTTTATTTTTTTTTTATATGGTGATTGCTATTTAAACATTAAATGTTGATGCATGGATTTTGTTAAGGTTTGTGTTGATTCACTTGAATTAGTATGATTAACAAAAGTTGAGTTAATTTTTGGTATCATTGGATTATTAAGTTGATGAGTAATGAATTTTGCATTGTGATTAAAACAACTTGATTAAAAGCATTTTTGGGTTTTGCACACGTTAATTTGATAAGAAAAGTATTTAAGAATAATGAAATGTAATGTTAATGGTTGAAATGCTTAAAAAACATTTTTTTGGCTTTTTTTCAAGTTTTTTTTTTAATATTTTAAAAAGACATTGGAAATTACTAAATGAGTGCAATGATTTAAAAAACTCTTAAGTTATTGAAAAAATGTTAACTTGAATAGAGATATCTATACCAAATTTTAGCAAATCGCAACTAGAGTTCCTTTAAGGATTTTCCTCGTGTGGTTGTCATAATTGTTCTTGGGGAGATGAATTGATGTAACTTATATCTACACTCAGGATCGACATGGATACAATCATGGTTGTTAAAAATGAGTTTTGACTCGTAAAATCGTCGATTTTACGAGTCAAAATGCATAAAACGTGTAAAATTGGGTTTAAACTCGAAAACTAGTAAAATCGATCAAACCTAGTCAAACTCGCATAAAATCGGGTTAACCTGTAAAAAACAGTCTGATTTCACGTGAAATTTAAAACTTGTACCCTGTGCTGACTTAGCACCCCCTTTTCCCAATCCCCACCCCACCCGTGACCAACATGAATTGAGATTGTGCAAGTTGAGTAAGGAAGCCAGTACTACAACGCTGGAACCAAAGGCTATGGTTCTTTGTCTTCCAAAAACTAGGCTCTTATTATCTGAAAAAGAAACGATCATCATTTGGAGTGGTGAGAGAGCTGAGGGAGCATGAATTGAACCCAACACCACCATGTTAATAGGACCTTTGTTGTCCACATGATGACTCTGGTTTTTATGAAAGGATAAAGAATTCACCATCTCTATCTCTCTCCCCCTCTTTCTAAATGCGCAGAAGCAAAAACCATCACAACCAAGAACGAAAGAATTAGGATCTGGTTTGTTTAAAATCTTTCATTTCTTTTGCAATGTCCTTAGTTTAGTAAGAGATGGTGTCTGAAAGCTATTTTTTTTTTTGGATTTTTTGTTGGTTTGTGGTGCTAGATTTGTATGATGAGACTAAAACAGAAAAGGATTTGAAAACAGAGTATTTTTGTCTGTTTTGAGGCGAGGATTTTGATGTTGTTGGTCTTTTTCGCCACATCGATGAAAAGCATCCTGCTGAAGCCAGGAATGGGGTATCATATTCTTATCGAGTTTTATTGATGGATGTAAATTAAAAAGTTTAGTTCTTTAGTGTTAAATTGCTTTTGGTAAAGGGTTTTATGGGGTTTGATTTTAAATGAGATAATTTGGTTAACTGTGTGAGTTTGTTGCCTTGTTTTTTAGGATTTTTTATTTTATCCTAGAGCATATAAATTGGTCATTTTCTTTTTGTAACACTATTAATTACAATTTTCTAGGTTTTTTTTTTGTTTGTTTAGAGACTATTACTGAAATGATATTGGAATTGTTTGTTTTCAGGTATGTCCAGTTTGTGCTAAAAGGGTGGGGATGGACATTATTACTCATATTACTGGGTAGCACGGGAACTTCTTTAATATATCTTTTTATCTCAAAATTTGACTTTTAACATTTAACCTTTTGGTTCTGGTTTTTTTGCATAATCTAGATTGGTTTACACACAACCAAACATGCATGTTTATGTAGTTCAAATGTTAATTATATGGAAAAGTGACCTAGGTAATCTTGGTAACTGAAAATCTGTCTAATGAATCTCTAGGCTCATGAGAAACTTCCAACATCAAAGAGGTGCTTGGGAATCTCCTATCTTGTTAGTTACTGGTTAACGGTTTCCAAACTATTAGTTTGTATCGACTTCTCTATTGAAATTCCTTGACTAGAGATTACGTGCAGTGTAAGAGGAGACCGCGGAAGGGGGGAGCTAACCCAACATTTTCTATATTGAGAAAAGAGCTGCAAGAAGGAGGTTTACAATCCCTTCTTGGTGGATCTTCGTGCTTTGTTTCGTCCTCCAATACAAAACCTGATCCATTGCTTTCACCTTTCATATTTCTTGTCATAGTTTTGCAGAATTGAAAAACTTATAACTAAGGTTCAACTTCCTGCGGTATGATGTTAGTGTTTTCCTTTTCTGTCAATCTTTACACTAGTTAAGCTTTTTTATATTTTTTTAGTGAAAAGAGTTGTGTTGTAACCTAGTTTCCATGGAAATTTCACATGCCCATTTAGGCAAGTCAATTGTTACCTAGATTTGTAACCAAAAGGTTTATATTAAAATTGAGAAAATTAGTTGTTGCTTGCATTATGGTGTTGTTGGCAGCCTTAACATTTATTAAATTTCTTGTCCTTGCACAATTAGCATGTCTGATTAATTTGTGTTCAAAGTGTATTGAATTGCAGGATATAACATGCATATTTAACATGTATTCTATTCATTTATTGAACTGTGATTTTATGATTTTTAGTTAAAAAAATTTACTTGTAATTTTATGATTTTACAATTCGAGTTTATATTATATGTTCTGTGTCATGTTAAAAAAACGTTTTTGACAACCTTGGATACAACATAAAGTCTTTGTTTCATGAAATTTTAAGGCATTGACAAGTTATAAGATTTGCCATATCAATTACCTAGCTAACCTAGACAAATATGTTAATCAACACTACTAGTTGATGGCTACATTGTTTATGAGAAAATATGATGTTAAATAGGTCAAGCTCTGGCATTGACATGTATTAACAATATTCTATATACCTAACTATGGTAAGAAGGGTCCTATTAGCATTTAGCATTTAGTGCTAAGTACCAATAACATATATGGTAGGTAAAGAAACATAGGTTGGGCAATCCTGTCTAGGTGTGTAAACATTAGATTCAAGCTTGTTCATCTGAGAGACACCCTAAGCTCAAATGGTGGTTTGCATGCAGTGAGTTAATTACACCAATTTAAAGATTGTGTCAATTGGATCAACCCGGCTTCTTAGAGGTTAGGTTAATTGAGTCAATTAGAATTTCTAAAGATCATGTTAACTGAGTTAACTAGGTTTTTTGAAAATTATGCATCATTTCTAATACTTGCTCTTAAAGGGAGAAGCAAATTCTTAGGATGAAGTGTTTGAATAGGAGTGGTGGCCCATTAAGTTTTGAGCAGGTCATCTTGATGTGCTTTGCCTCATATTTAATACCTGGAATTGAGCCTATGATTTCAACTAGGATTTCCCCCATCTATCTCTTGGATATCATGGATAAATCTACCATGAATTTCAGTACATTGAGCATCTAAACAAACTTATTATTATTTATATTTTACAGATATGCATCCAATGGATGGACATTAGCATCCAGAAACTCATCTATCAAGCTATCCACCTTAATCTCTTTTTTAAATAGGTGCTTCCAACCCAAAGAATTACTAAGGCATTTGGTATAATTTGCAAAGCTTCTGAATGTTCTTGCTGTTAGTTAAAACTTCTCATCTAACAACATGAATTAATTATAGCATATACTCAAATGACTTCAAAGTCCATTCGTTGCTGGAGAAATTTGATATAATAATAAAAAGCATTGAGAGCTCATTCCTAACCGGTGAAGATCATCTGGAATTGTTAATTCTTAATTGGGATACATTGAAGTACTTGTTGTATATGAGTAATCATCAATTAGGAACATATTAGAACTCATGTTCTGTATAACTAGGAGTGCCGAATTTTATGAAACACCTATTGTGGTGTTGTCCTCATGTGCCTCTCTATGCATTGCTGTTTGTTGAACCTGCATTGCCTATTCTAAATCCTAGCACACATCAATCATATTAGGCATGCCTGCTCCTTATAGCTTTAAACACTTCTATATTTCACCAAATTTTTTCAACGAATTAGAGTTGATGTAACTTGCTAGTAGAGGATCAATAATCTTTTCAAGTTGCCCTTCCTTTTGCCAAAACATCCCCCATTCAGCTAAGTTTATTTCCTCCCTCTGCTGTGAGTTTACAATAAGGGGTCGAGCACAAAACACTTCAAGAAGGACCACACCAAAAGAGTACGCATCTAACTTGTTGGTTAACTGAAAAGTTCTGAAATATTCAGGGTCAATATAAACAAAACTACCATTCAAACCCATGCTTATATGATACGGGTCAGGCATTCCTAAATGAGAAAGACCAAAATTAGCTACTTTGGCCACTAATGTTCATCTAGTAAAATGTTTGTGGACTTAACATCACGATCAAAGATTCCTCCACCTTGACCAATGTAAAGGTAATAGAGACCCTGATGCGAACCTCGTGATCACGTGGTCACACAACCCACAATCAAGATTGAGATTTGATACCGGAAAGCCGAAATAGGTCTGATAGGAGTGTGACATAATGAAAACCTGCCCCAGGGCACCAACACTATTGGAATGAGTAGAATGATGTCATGAAGCCAGTTAATCTTCGATAAGTCAGATTCAGTTCGTTTAAGAACTGAATGCAAGAATCACTCTTACACATTAAAACTGAAAAATTCAGAATACTAATTACCAAAGCTGCTAAAATTTTAGCTTACATGAGTTTAAATAGTTCTTGAAAAGTTAACCCTAATGGACCCCTTATGTGGACTTATATGAGGTCCACTCAAAACTGACCCAAAAACCCTAAACTGAAAAGCCCATAACCTCATCCAAACAAGCTTTATACCCTAGCTCAAAATAAAGTTTTAATTAAGCCCAAACATGAAAGAAAATTAAAAAAATAACTAATTTATCATTAAATACCATCAGCCTTTTTTTCCTTATGTAACTAGGATGAACAAGGAATCCTTATAAGAAAAGGATTCTGAAACATTAATGAATCCTTACCACACTTATAGATTATATTGCAACTCATTAAAGATCCTTATGGAACTAGAAAATTCCCAAAACTAGCGGCCACATACTTATAGGAAAAGGATCCTTGCCAAATAGAAAGTCCACAAGTCAAATGGAAGTAAATAACAGAATTTGTACAGCCTTTATTGACTAGTATTGCGGTGCCTTTTCGCACTGCGATTTACCTGAATTTTTAACCCAAGGTAGGAAAACATGTCTGGAGAGTCTACATAAAATATTAGCTCGATCCAATGGTCGGATTAAGAATTATGATTGTTTCCGTAAACCTGGACTGTTGTGCTTTTTACCCCAAAATCCGAATCTGACCTTACATGAGTCGTATCACAAGGCTGAACAATATCATTGCTCCCTCTTGTATTTTTTGTCAAAAAAAAAGGGAGGTCGATGGGTCGGCTGAGAGAGGAGAGGGACGATGGAAAGTCTGTTGGAGACGATGGGAGAAAACAGTGAAGGAGGGTGAGAAGTAAAAGGGAGTAGAGGTTAGAGGGGTTTATTGGCTGAGAGGGGAGGCTTGTCCGGCTTAAGGAAGAAGAAACCAAAAACCAGTAGGGGTGCGACTACTCTTTTGTTTGGCCAAGTGGGGGGGCACGGGCAACTGGTTTGAAAGAGATGGGTTTTTAGGGTTAGGGTTTTTTTGTGTTTTTCTCTAAATGTGCAAAATTGCCCCCTTGTAAATGTGTTGGAAACTCCTATTTACAGAAAAAAAATGTTGCTAGATTTTCAAACTTGGTCCCTCAATTTCTTTTTTTTTTCTGTAAATTTGATTTTTCTTATTTTATTTGGATTTTTCTTATCAACATCAACTCGAATGAGAAAAATCGATGATTTTAAAATATAACATGTTAAAAATCAAAGACGTTTTAAAGATCTTTGAAAATTTAAATTATTTTAAGATAATGCTAAAAGTGTTAAAAACGATACAAATATATTAAAAAATATATTTATTTTGGATTTTCATTGTTTTTCGCTATTCTTATACTTTTCAAAAATTTTATTAAAAAAAAGGATAAAAGATTTGGTAACAACAACGAGCATTGGTCAACTAGATTATCAATTTAATCAATCATCTATCCATCCATCTATTTATTCTATCTATCTATTTATTCTTATGAAACATCATAATGTTCATGGGCTCCGCAAATCAATGTGCCCATTTATTATCGGGTCATAGTTCTTGTGGGCTGGACTACCATGTTCGTCTCATTTGTTTTGGGTATAACAGTCCATCCATCTCTTTGAAGCCCACATTTCAGATGTGAACTGCTGTTACCCGTCTGAATCGAAATATAAAATATATAAAAACTACAAGATAGCAAGAAAAAACCTCACTTGGTTTTCAGTTACAGAGCTCTTCCGTCTTCTTCAGGCTTCAGTTCACATATATCGGCGCTGCCCCTCAACCTTTAGTCGTTCTAGCCCGTATGATTTTATGACCTACATAATCACAGTCATTAGTACTGGGAACTTTCGTTACAATGACTTCCATCACCTCAGTGGAATTGAATTACCTTGTTTTTCGCTACCTTCAAGAGTCAGGTTCGGCTGCATTTTCAATTACTTTTTTTTTTCAATTTCTTGGAAGCTAGGGTTATCCTTATTCTAATGCCTTATAAATAAAGTAATTAAGGTTAGGTTAGGATTTTGCTTTTAGAGTTTTGTTCTAAATGTTATCAATTAGTTTTGTTAATTTTGGGTTTTGTTTCTGTTTTTTCTACTAAAAGAGCTTGTAGATCTGTGAACTGGGTTCTTCATTACTTGTTAAATTTTATTTACTTATAGTGGATAAGAATGTATATCGGTTGCCTGACTTTTCAATATGGAATTCGAATGAAGCACGGGGCTGCAAAACATTTGAATTTGGTTTAAAATATAGCTCATTTTTTAAATGGATTTGATTCAAACTGTTATTGAACACACCCAATAGGCCATAACTATGCTAGAAAATTTTTAAATTTTATTGATGCCATCCATGGCTAAAGATTTTTTTTCTTTTTCCCGTAAATGCCTTCTGGTAGCTATTGTTTGTGGGAGCGAAGATTGGTTATTGGTAGAAGACAAGGGGTTCTGATATTTGGTTGCCAATTTAAATACAGGGGAGGAATTTTTAGTTTTTGAAATTTTGTAATGGTGTTTGTGATTCTATTCCTGCAGGTTTTACACATTCAGCTTTTGCCTTAGGATATGAAGGTGGAATTAACAAGTGCACCATAGATGGCAATATGATTCCACCTGGTGCTCTCATTACATTTGTACAAAAGGGACTTCAGTACTTGGAAATGGAGGCGAATTTGAGTAATGTTAGCATGTTTAAATTATTGCTTGTTAAGCATTTCTGTTTTGTAGCCTTGGGATTTATGTTGATCAAGGTTTTTTTCAAGCTTGCCAGAGTGATGCAGATGTTGATGAAGATTTCTCTTTTTTGCAACCTTTGGATCTTATCACAAAAGATGTGAATGAATTGCAGCAGATCATAAAAGAGAAGAAAAAAAATCTGCACAGGGACAGAGAGAAAGAAAAAGAAAAGGAAAAAGACAAGGACAGAGACAAAGATAAAGAGTTCGAAAGGGAACATGAAAGAGAATGTGCCCGAGTGAGAGAGAAGGAAAGGCATGAAAGGGAAAAGGAGAAAGAAAAGGATAGAGAGAGGTTAGAAAGTGAAAAAGAGAGAGACAAGCAGCTTGAGGATAACAGTGATAGAAGAATGGTCACTGATGCAGAAGATAAGCATGAAGAAAATGAATTTTTTGAAGGTAATCTGACTTCTATGTGTGTTTTTTTTTTTTTTTTTTTTCTGTGGCAATTTTAGTTTCTTGAATTTATTCTTAACACTTTATATGGGGTTTTCAAAGTGCCTTGCCCCACCTCGTGACCACAAGCCATGGTTAAATTGTCATACTGTTCCTTTATTTTTTACTACTGTTTTTTATTCTGTTCCCAGTTCTATTAAAGCTTAAGCCCCAATATATTATTATTTTCATATACAATATTACTTCATCACTACTTTGCATTAGTTTGGAGTTCTGTGCTTTCAAAGTGTTGGGAAGGTGTGGCATGTTTTATAGTTAAAAGCCAGTTTTTCTTCCCTTTGGAATGTGGTGAAATGTTAGTTATATAGACATATGTGGTGAATAAGAGGCATCATCTTTCACTTGTCTCTGGTATTCTTGAATAAGTAGTGAAAGATACGGCATTCTTTCTGCCTCTCTTTGCCTCACTTTTTTCCACTTCTATGTCATGTATTTCTGAAAATGTGAAAATCTATTGTTTAGTAGGACCAAAGCCAATGGATATTTCTATAACATCAACATCTCAGACATGTGAAATTCCTAGTTCTGATGTGATGATTTTGGAAGGACATACTTCTGAGGTATGAGCATTTGCTGATCTTTTTGCTTTTTAATATTAATATTTCGTTTTTTGTTTTCTCCTTACTGCCCTTTTAAGCTAGATATATTTACTACCATGTGCTTTGTTTCATTTTTTCCTTTAGGTTTGTGCCTGTGCATGGAGTCCAATAGGACCACTTCTTGCATCGGGGTCAGTGATTTTGGATAGAGGCATCACTGTTGTTGATGCTTCTGTGCTTGCATCTCTGATTTATATGCCAAAACTTATTGTATATTGATTCTTAGTTTTTTATTATTTGCTAAAAATATTGATCCATTAGGTATGTCATTACTTTAACTTTATTAGCATTAGGAAGTAGCAGAACACTTGTTAAACATGACAGGTTATGCATAGTCCTCCTTTTGTAATTATCAAGTGTGCTGAATGGAGTATTGATATTATATATTAGGTAAACTCATTCCTCCAAGGAGATGAAGTAAATTGAAAGTCTTTGATACAATGTGTTAAATTATTTTTAAATGAATGATACACATGCTGGACAATTTGATATTCAAATACCAAAGCATTGAAGTTTCATGTCATCTTAAAAGAAATGTGCATCGTATCTGCTGTAGAGGTTTGCTTTGGATGCAAGTTTGCTATGAGTATTTGTGCTGCTTTGATCTAGTGTCTTTATGAGTTCTGTTATCTATTAAGTTGTATTTCAATATGCAAGGTTAGGACTCCATATAGATTGCCCATTCCATTTCTCTAATTTGATAATGCCAACACAGGGTAATGGCCTTCAGTGGTAGCTGTCTTTTCTGGATATTATGCAAGCATCTGTAATGTAACTTTTCTTAAAATGTAGATAACTTGTAATATATCATCTGTAATAGCAAAAGAAAATTGTTGGTCCTTCTGTTCGTATCTTAAGTCTTGCATGTCACTCACTTTATTGTTATACCCAGTTCTGGAGATTCCACAGCAAGAATTTGGACAATAACAGAGGGGACCTCTAGGTCTGGTGTGCAGAATGATCCTCTAAATGTGCTGGTATTGAAGCATGTAAAGGGAAGGACAAATGAGAAAAGCAAAGATGTTACCACACTTGATTGGAATGTGAGTTCTCTTACAGGCTTTAATTATTGATAATAGTAATTTAATATCTCTTCATATTTTATTCTTATGAATTCATTTAAAGTTTTACATGTCATTGGTAGGTATTCACTTTGTTTTTTTCTCTCCTTTTTGAACCCAAATCATAAGAATCAAGCTATCCAGTTGATTCCGATGTGGTGGAATGAAACTCTCTTTGCCATTAAAGATTCCTTAGATATCATATTTTATGGATTTCTGACTCGTGGATCGCATTACATAATTTTTAAATAGAGAAAGGTAGCTGAACATGGCATGTAATTTACTTCAAATTTGAATAGGCTCAAACTGAAGCTGATAGGCAAGGGTCTGATGATAATCCTTTTTCTTGGTGAATCAAGAAAATTAATTTACATGTCAAATTAATCCTTTTCCTCACATGTATTGATAATTATTTTGCCTTTTTTGTACAGGGCGAGGGAACATTACTTGCTACAGGCTCTTATGATGGGCAGGCAAGAATTTGGAGCACAGATGGTAAGCTATTATAGCAAGATCTGTTTTGTAGCCTTCTATTTAAGCTTGAAACAGAGCTGCGTCTCAAATTTGTTAATATAAACAATAAATTTAGGTAGCTCTGACATCTATTCCTTTTCTTTTCTGTTTTTGTGGTGGGCTTTTAAGTGTTGGGTTCACACATGTAAACCTGATGGAGAATGAAGGACAACAATGGAAATCAGCTTATTTGTTTAGAAATTTGAATATTGTATGATTGTTCTAGATTTTATCATTTAGGAATATGAGTATTTATTATTTAGTAGTTAGATTAGGATGTTAGTTTCTTTATTGATTTAAGACTTGCTAGGTTTTTTTATTTGGTTGGTGCATATAAATAAATCCCTAGACATTCAATACTTTGATCATTAAATTATTAATTGAAATTAAAACCGAGTTTCTGCAAGATTTAGTGTCTTTCTTGCTGGTGATTTGTTCCTCTATCTTACATCAAATTCCTTGTTTTGGTGATCTTGCTTTCTTGTCCTACATCAATTTGGCACCCACCGTGAAAGTCATCTAGGGTTCTTGTTCTCTAAAAAAAAAAAGAATTCCACAAAGAGAAGAAGTTAAACATGAGAGAACAACTTGAAGTACCAAGAGTTGGTGGCAAAAGGGGTGAAATTTTTTACCACAAAGCTACATTATTATACTTGCATTAGAGTATCAGATTTGTTCAAGCAATTGGCTGCCAATTTTCAAGCTAATAATGTGATCTTGTTTTTTACCACAGAATATTTGGTTGCCAAAATGTGACATATAATAGACTTGGTTTCCCAATTGAGTTGGGTCTTGCATTAAAGTCCAATTCATGCCGCTCTTTTTGCCTTTTGCTAGTGGGGGACATCAAATTAGTCAAATTTAATTGCAATGGATTGGATTTCTCTGCTTTGGATTTAAGGTCATACATCCAATTGAAAACAAAAACAATTGCAATTTAGTGTGTGGCTTAAACAGAAATGGCTTTTAAGGATATTGGGGGAGGATTATGTGACTGGCAATGTACCTCTTTGGTCTCCATCTTTTAACTTGAGAATGGGTTGGTATGAGTGGAACAATCCATCTAGTTCCATGAGAAGAGCACTAAGTCCAGCTATGAAGGCATTAGTATCGAAGGAATTTTTACTGTTCTAAGTATGGATGTTAAACTTTTTGTTGTCGTTCGCTTGATTGAAATTTTTAGAATAAATGCACTTGATGCTCCTTATTGTGATGATCGGACGATAGATATTTTTCAGCTTATTCTACTAGTATTAGAAGATACCTTTGACACTTTGTTTTGGTTGGTTTATAAGCACACTTGGATCTTTGAAATTATTTCTCAGGTCAAACTTTATCTTTTGATGCTCGATCTCAAATGTGATTCTTTGGTTGAGGATAATGCTAAAAATTTTTTTGCGAAGTTACACAAACTACTTTTCCAAAGATATGTTCATGAACATGGATTCTATGATGATTGAGATTTTAAAGGAAATTTATGAAATTCCATTGGAATTAGTCTTTCTTCTTTTGGATAATGAGAGATTGGATAATCAAGCTGTCTCATTTAGTACACTTAAGCTAGTTGATAGTGTTCCTATCAATTGCATTTTAGAGCTTACGCCTTCCCTACATGTATAAACCAGTGCACCAATTAGGCTTTCCTCTTGACCACTGTAATAAAGTTGTTGATATCTATGAATAATCCAAACCTTTAGAGTCTAGTGACAACCTACAAATTGGAGAATCAAGAAGTTCCTATCAAAGTTGATGCAAGCATTGAAGAGATTAAAGAAGAGATTGATCACATTGACTTTGTTCCTTTGAATTTAATATTGCATCTGGGAAGATTATCTTTTTGCCAACATTCTTCTCATCATTGAAGAAGGATGAAAGGTATCTAGTGCAAAAGTTTTTCTTAGGGCTATGATGTGCATGCAAGTTTGTTGAGTTTTTGTTATTTGACACTTTCAAACTCGCAGTCGAGTTTCTTTTCCAACCTAGGAGAATGATGGAGAATGAAGGAAAACAATGGAAATCGGTTTATATTCATTTAGAAATTTTAATGTTGTATGATTATTCTAGATTTTATTATTTAGTAGTTAAATTAGTATTTTAGTTTCCATACTGAATTAAAATTTATTATTGTTGTTGTTGTTGTTGTTTTGTTCGGTGTAGAAAAAAGAATAAGCATTATTTTGATAATTGAATTATTAATTGAAATTAAAACTTTGAGTTTCTACAAGATTGAGTGTCTCTCTTGGTTTGGTTCCTTTAAGATTGAGCATCTCTCTTGTTGGTGATTTTGTTCTATCCTTAATCAATTCTCTTGTTTTGGTGGTTTTGCTCTTTTGTTTTACATGAGAACCATTATCAACTTGTTGCATAGACAAACTGATACAACATTGTTTTAATATATGTGCACAAACACGTATGCCCATTGTGCTTTTACTTCAGTTTTTCAGTGCAATTTGGATCTCTGGCTTATGCTCTGGATCTTTTCCCTGGTCTAGGTGAACTAAAGACAACATTGAGCAAGCATAAAGGACCCATATTTACTCTGAAGTGGAACAAGAAGGGGGATTATCTCCTAACTGGAAGCTGTGATAAAACAGCAATTGTGTGGGATGTGAGGGCTGAGGAATGGAAACAGCAGTTTGAGTTTCATTCAGGTTTGAGATTGCACTCATCTCGTAGAAACGGTCTTTCTTCAGAAAATAGAAATCACCCTTGTTGCATCTGAATTTTCATGTTGGTTTTTGCTTTAGGTCCTACACTTGATGTTGACTGGCGCAATAATGTTTCATTTGCAACAAGCTCCACTGACAATATGATATATGTATGCAAAGTTGGAGAAACACGCCCTATTAAATCTTTTGCTGGACATCAGGTTTGTTCTACAATCCAACAACTATTTATTGCTCTCGTTGTTCTGTTCAAACTTGTCTGAGGTTATTTAGTTAGCGTGCCTTTCTATATGTCAGTAAGCTAGTAGATGGCTATTTTTTTGTGGGTCATATTCTAGTGGGGCTAAGAATCCCCAACTTAACTTGGTGTGTGTACAATTGTAACACCCCGCATTATCACTTGTGTTATATACTTAATTTCAATGACTTTCTTTATATAAAAAGAGAAAGTCCTAACAACCCTTCAATAGTTTTATAAATGTATACAATTTATTACAATTCTAGTTAAAATTACATCCTTATTAACTATTTACAAGTTTTTTTTTGTCCTGAAAATACAAACATTCTTTTTGTATAATATTGGGTAACTTAGTGACCCTAAGAAATGGATGTATTTATCAGAATTTATCTGTGTTATACACAAAATTACAAAATAAATCATATTAAACATTTGCATCATTCCAGTTACTAACGTTTAATAATTATATGATCAAACCTAATTTCATAAAATTTTGTTTTAAGAATGTTGATCTTATATCAATTTCCAATATTTTTCATTATTACTTGTTAATTTTTCTTCACATTATTTTATTCATTACATTATCATCCTTGTATTATGATAACTGTCTGTTATGTTGTTTAACTCGTCATTATACGATTTATTCCTTACAACTTGAAAATTGACAGTTCTTATTCAAATACTTTCATATTGTGTTTCTTTTCATATCTTTCATATTGTGTTTCTTTTCATATCGAAGTTATTTCATAACTATTTTCACACCATGAATATATTTAATTTATATTAATATTATTATTATTATTATTATTTCACAACTTATGGAATTTACCCCACAATTTATTTCTTCAACACATAAATTATATGATATTTTCCTCTCTCAACCACTTTTAATACATATCGTAACTCATTGTATAATTATGTCTAATTCACAACATAATTCATGTCATCTTTTTACTTCCACAACATTTATTAAATCTATGATACCTCATACTTTAGCTCATATAACACCTTTGTTATATTGAGAAATTTTCTCGATTCATTATTTATTCCACTTATTTTATGTCCATTTCTATTATTTATAATTTATCACATGACCTTCCATTACTTTTATACTTTTAAGACATGCTTAAATCATTTTTCTTTTCCATTAAACTTTGTTGATAGGACTAACTTAATATCTAATAATTAACTTGTCAACACAGTCAAACTCATATACAACTCGCTCTATTACATGTTATTGTTGCTATTAATTGATTAGCCAAATAACTTATTAATCACTTTATATGACAACCCCAACCATTTGGATATAATATCACGTAACTGCTTTTTAAAATAATTTAATATACACTACCAAATTTCAACGGAATTTTCCTTATACTTGGACTATACCTAGTTATCAACATCTTCATGAATATCTCAATCCAATACTACGTTCATGATTTACTACTCGACACAATGCGAGGTACCTTAAAATTTCTTTAATATTAAATACAATCAGTTTTATACACAATGATTATGCACTATTATCTCTTCAATATAATTACCACATCAATTACTAAAGAGTTAATTTTTTATTTTACCTTTAACCTTACAAATCTATACAATTAACACAATTTAAAGACATACCAATGTCCCCTTTAGTCCAAAATGGACATTTGTTTCATTATCAAATTAACTGGTTTCTACCTTTAACCTTACAAATCTATACAATTAACACAATTTAAAGACATACCAATGTCCCCTTTAGTCCAAAATGGACATTTGTTTCATTATCAAATTAACTGGTTTCTCTAAGTGTCTATTAACCAGGGTAACTAGTTTCTCTAGTTACCTATTAAGTAGGGCACTAATTCTATTAACCAAGGAACTAATTCCATACTATCTGTTCACCTGCCGGCTATCTCACACATCAATTATCTTAGAGTTCTTATAACATATACACGAGCCCGCGCGCATGCTCCCACACATATTTTTCCGACATTAATTTCTGTGTAGAGGTCTACCATAAATTACACGAGATGTTCATTTTTCAATCGGTAACAAATCATACATTTCCTACCAATACGGTTGATAATAATTCATGTGTAGCAATTCTGTTGTAATCAAAAGCAATATATACAAGGTTTTTTCCACCGGCAAATCAGATCTCCTAATGTACTACACTTTATCACCCGTACGATTAACTATAAATTCCATATCAATTTCTACATCAAAGGTATACGCCTTCAATTAAAAATAATACACTATACAATTTGATTATCTTTGTAATTCTAGCAATTATAAAAGAATATATAAATAAGTAAAAAATACACTATACAATTTGATTATCATTGTAATAATACACTATACAATTTGAGGTCAATCCCTTACTTTAAGTCTTGCTATCAAAGCTCGCTCTCGGTAACTCAGGTGTCTTTTTGAATGCTTCTTCTACAACTCTCAACCAAATAACTATTATTACTCATACCATAAATTAAATTGAATCACTTGCATATCCATATTATGCATTTCAAATTTCTCTTTTTCTCCACACACAAAAATAAACTGCAACAATTTCCTCAATATATTTTTTCTAATAAGAAATCACACAACTCATTCTTCTAGTTTCAAATGTTAAGATTCTTAATTAACAACAATTTCTAAAATAACATAAATACCGTATCGATCCAAGCCAAGGTAACCATTTCATTCTTAACTTAACATGTTTTCAACCGACACTCCATTGTATCATTTGTTCCTCACAAATTCATAACAATGTAGTCAAATATATCTGAATCAAATCAATTTCAGAATAACTTTTAAGTATATGTTATTCAAATCATTGTAACCATGTTGGGGAACATCAATTTTCAATTTACATGCACATATTTATTCTTGGAGAGCCCTCCTGCAAATTCTTTTCTTTAGCCGAATATAGCATACCCCATTTTATAGGTTTTCCTTCTAAATTTCTTCACCCAAACAATCTAAATAACTTACATCCATAACATATTTCATAGTTATCTTAACATAAAAGTACATTCTTCCATCTCTTCTCTACTTGGCCGAAACTTATGGCCACAAATTTATTAAGTGTCTCTCTTCAATAACAAGTGCTTTGTTTCATGATTCTTAAAGTACTTTATCTCTACTTTATGATTTTATAAATAATTTACAATTTCCTTGGTAATGTTAATCAACAACGAATCATTAAAATTTTCATACCAACCACTTAACAATTTATCAATAACCACTTCTCATTAGTGTTACTACTCAATAACCAACTTTTCCATACTAACATTCTATATTGATCATAATGTTATTTTCATCCCTCATCTCATCCTACTTATTCACAACACTTATTTTCATTTTAATTACACAATCATATCAAAATGTGTCAATTATATACGCTTCCAAGCATAAATTTCACTTAACCTAAACCTCTTGTTTATGTCAAAATCACAACATATCAAGAAATTTATTACAATTAATACATCATTTCATCAACATAACAATTAGACAACAATTATATAATTTCATAAGTTTTCACCTCTTTCTTCTTATGGCTGGTTCTTACCAACTTCAAAACACTAACCCTTTTTTTCATAACCTTCTTTTAATTCATCCAAAATCTACATTTTAGCATTTATCTTTCGTATACTTGTCTAAGAACAAGACAATTAAGCAATCCTCCTATTCTTTTTATCTTATCTATTTAATCATGTACTCCATTTCATTTAATTTTTTAAAAAAAATGTATCTTATTCAATATCCATCACTTCCAACACTTCAACACATGTGAATTACAAATAATAAAAAAGAATTTAAGGTAGTTCTATTCCTCCTTATTCTTTTTTTCCCATGGCCGAAACATCCCCGCACCTGAATTTCTCCTTCTTACATTCATAAACTAGGCTATTCATACTCTACTACACCTCAATTACATCATATCAACATAATTTCTCAATTTCTCTAAATTTCCAATAATTTCACCACAATTCTATACATCATCACTTATACTTGAATAAAGGAGGTTGAAACCATTTATCCAATGATTTTGCAAGTTCTAAATAGCTCCCAATTGAATTTTTTTCCCCATTGTTTCTCTTCTTTCTTCAAACCTGCCACCTTTTTCTCTATCTCCAGCCATTCCTCTCTCTCTCCCTTCCCCAAACAAGTTTCTTAACCTCTATACATAAGTTTCCCCCTTTTTAATCCTTCACTTCATTCTCTCCTAACCCCCTTCCTCATGAAGTTTAAGAACAAAAGAAAAATAAGAAGAGAGGATGGTAATACTGGGTCTCTCCCCTTTTTCTTTAAGCCGAACATCAATTTAAGAGGAAGAAGAAAATTTTTGGTTATTCCCAATTTTACCCTTATTGTCCATAAGTTATTTTACCTAAGTTATTTTACCTAAACTACTATCGTGAGATCTTCTTGGTCTTTGATCGATATAAAATTTTAACCCTATGTAGAAAAACATGTTTGGAGACTACTTGTAAAACTTCAGTCTGATTTAACAATTGGATTAAAAGTTATGTTTGATAGGGTAAAGCTGGCCAGCAAGTAATTTTACGCCAAAAGAATTTTTATACTATTCTATCTACTTAAATCGTCCAGATACATCCATCCCTATTCAGAATATAAATTTTCCTTAAATTCCGTTGCCTTCTGGGTTAAAAATTGTGTGATTGCACGCAGGCTTACACCGTTGATCAAAGTCAACCATATATTGATTCATTAGAAAATTCTAAAATACTTTTCTAAATATTTTCACTCTGAATTTATAAAAATTCTCCATTTTTATCACTAATTTATCAATTTTTGGGCTACAAGTCTACATTATATCTACATTGTATCGTTTATGTTTGTTGGGTCATATTTCCCAGATTTAGATACCTTTTTAATATTGAGCTTAAACAAATTGCATTGAATTTCATTAAATTATATCCTAGAACATCGCTTTCCCTTTTTATCTCTTCCATTTGGTTTTTATCTGCATTTCTTTGATTGCTGTTTTTCCATAATTTTTGTGCTTTTATTTTCAAGTTAACTCATGAACATTTTATTTCAAATTTCTAAAATTCAAAGTCACCTTTTTAATTCCAATACTCGATTTAATCACTTAATATAATATTTTCTATTATTAATTTTGTGGATTTTATCCAGGGGTTTCCAACAATATTATCAATGGTGCAATGTGAGACCACAATCAGATTAATTTAGTAGGAAGCCACCTATATTATAAAATACATAAATATAGAATATTTTTTTACTTCAAATCGATGATTGATTGGCATTATTATCTAGTTGTCTTGGATTCCTAATCTGATGAACCATCATGTTGCATCTTTGTGGTTCTCAGTGTTACATAGAAAACTTGATGATGCTATTTATTGCCTGGGTTCTGATATTCAACTTAAAAGTATTACAGCCAGTTGAATGCTTTTTTGATCCAAAGATCAAAGGTGCTTATATTTTGTACTTTTTGCAATTTCAGGGTGAGGTTAATTGTGTCAAGTGGGATCCTACAGGTTCATTGTTGGCATCTTGCTCTGATGATATCAGTGCTAAGGTTATTATTTGTGCTACCTTCTTTTGTCATCTATGAAGTTACGTTTTGGTCTGCTATAATATTTGTTCATTTATGAAATTGCAACTCATGAATGCCTTATACTAGTATATGAGCTATTATTTTAAACAGAATCCTTGTTTTGTCATTGCCTATGAGCTGTTTTTAAGTCCTATTTCATTACTTGTTTTCTTGTTATTTTCATGGTTGGCAACTGATGAATCACATTTTGCAGATATGGAGCATGAAGCAGGACAAGTATGTTCATGATTTGAGGGAACATTCTAAGGTACTGCATGGCTTTTAATTTACAGATCAAGATTTGTTTATGTTTATGGACTTGCTTGATAGAGCCCAGTGGATTGCTACTATGAATGTTCAATAATCTTGTTGCAGGAGATTTATACTATCAGATGGAGCCCCACTGGACCTGGAACAAACAATCCCAACCAGCAATTGGTGCTGGCGAGGTAAAATTGCTGCTTCGAATTAAATGTTGTTTGTGCATTTCAACTTTCATACACAAACACGTGTGTTGCAAATTAAGTAGTTCTGGAATCACCCTCCAACACTGTCATTCTCTTCTTTTGACTAATACTTCTGTCCTGCTTAGTTTCAAGAAATCCTGTTAATCTTTAATCCCAATTTTGCATAGGGTCATGAAACATCAATTACTTAAGCACCTTGTTAAGGTCAACTTTGATGAATTGTTCAATGTTTATTTCTGATGTCATGCGGTTCTGCTTTCTATATAGTGCATCATTTGACTCGACAGTGAAGTTATGGGATGTGGAATTTGGGAAACTTCTCAGCAGTTTGAATGGACACGGGTATGAACATAGCTTTTTCTCGTTTTTCATGTCAAAGGAACAGTAGAAAAAATTGATGAGTTTCATTATCATCTTCTGGATAAGTTGACTGCTTAATGATTAGATGAACCAGTATTTCAAAGTTACCTGAATTCATTTCTGTAAAATTTGACCTCCTGTGATCGCTTTTTTATATTTTCTTTCATAATTTCTCGAATACTGCCCCAATTATTTTTCTTGACCTTTTTCCTTCATTACCACGTTATTGTGTTTGGCCAATTAATGCTAGCTGGATCAGAAATTGTATCTTATTGTTATCCCTTTGAATTTCAGGGCTGTTGTAGTTAAAGAAGAATGCATGTTCTTTTATCCTGTCACTGAAGAGATAATTGATTTTATGATTAATGAAATTTTTGCTGCGTTACTTGTAGCTTTAATTGACAAATGTCTTTTAAATGAATTTCCAGAGAGCCTGTGTATTCAGTTGCGTTTAGTCCTAATGGAGAGTATTTGGCAAGTGGATCTCTTGACAGATGCATCAACATCTGGTCATTGAAGGAAGGAAAGATTGTGAAAACATATACTGGCAATGGTGGAATATTTGAAGTTTGTTGGAACAAGGAAGGTGATAAAATTGCTGCCTGTTTTGCCAACAATACAGTTTGTGTTTTAGACTTCAGAATGTAAAGACTTGAAAGGTAAGGTGTTAAGATCAGCTAAGATTTCTTGGAGCTTGGTGTAGCATTCTATTTAGTTGGCCTTTAGATTCCCATGTAAGAGGGTTTTTTTCTTTTACAGGGATGTGAGAAGTTGTTTGATTTGCTAGGGTTTTTTCTTGGTAGTTATAGGTGTTACTAATTAGTAATTCTGATATTGCTGCAACTTATAAGTGAATCACCACGCAATAGTTAGCTAGGTTTATGCTCTGTTCAGTAACAATTATGTACAGAGTTTGCATTTGATCCATGTTAGCTTTGTTTACCATACTGTCAATCATAAAAGCAATTTGAGCTAGTGTCAAAGGCATACTGAAAAACAAATCCAGAAAGTCGATTTAGTTCCTGAGTCTGATTGTTATTCACATTTGCAGGTCGATTAGAACCACAGCCCACATGACAAGCTTTTGTAAGTTAACCAGCATTTTCTAATGTGGAGATAATCAATTACATTAAAGCTGCGATGTTGGCCTGGAAAATATTCCTCAGAAAAAAACTGTTTTATCCAGCTTTGAGGCATCCAAATTTACAATTCCAGTTCAGGTGCACAATTTACCAACAGTCGACTCTCTACAAGAACATGAACCATTTACAAAGTGGTAGAAACGGTTTCGATCCCTCATCACAATCTTACGTCTGGTGATCTTAGAAATCAACTTTGTCACGCCATGACAATCAACGCACACCCCTAGATTCTTTACAGTGTTTATTCTTGTGCCTGGCTTGGTGCTTTCAAGTCCAAAAGCGATGGCAAGTTTCTCGCTATGTACTCCAAGTGACTGCTCCTTTGGTGCTTCCTCCAAGCTCATCTAATACGATTTCGTCTGTGGGTCCATTAGTTTTAAGCCAGCCATCTATCTCCTCCAACGTTTCATAGATCTCCTTTTTACCAATATATAACTGTTTATATGCAATTTACAACTTATAATTTGCTCTGATAAATAGGGGCCTCAAGCATCGGAAATCATCTGTCCAAGTATAAGACAATATTATACCAGGACAAAAAAGGCCATCCTGCCCAAATATAAAGGAAATGCCCTAGCATGAAGGCCTTATTCCTCTCTTATCCACAGGGCTACCTTATCTAGGTATAAAGTAGAAAACAAAATCGATTCGACCCCTTATCACAAACTTACCTTGTCAAAAAGAAGAAAAAAAAAACTCGTGTAATATGTCCATTTTTGTAGCAAGTTATCTTTGAACTATTTATAAGGATTCTCAAACAGGTACTGAGTTATGAAGGTTTAGAAATTTCATAACCAATCACAGATAAACCTAATTAAGGGAAAAAAAAATTTAATATTGTGGGAACCAAATTGAAACAAAACATTCTTTAGTGGCTTAAGTGAAACTTAGGTTATACTCGGGGACTAATTTGAGAATTTAAACCAGAAGAAAGAGGTGTCACCTTGAGGAGAGAGATAGCTCCTCTGTACCAGAAAGACTTTGCCAGTTTTTGAAGGTTAAATAAATATAAATATTATTTCAATTCACGCATTCGACGCTGCCTTCCTTCCGACACACCCTCCTCCCTCTCCTCTCCATCGCTTGAGCTGGAACTGTATTCTTCACTCATCTCCAACTCACTCTTTCACTCACTCATGGCGCGACTGATTCAACTCACCATCCTTTTCATTCAATTTTATTATTATTATTACATCACCACCACCGCACACGGCCTCTCTTCCAATGGAACCACCTTCCTCCTCGACAGTTCCCGCTCTGCCATGATATTACCGCTCTTTCTATCTCCTCCAAATCCGTGTACAAAATTCTCCAGTACGCGTCGCCTTCTCCAGAGATCCAATGCTAATAATGCTCTGCCCAACGCGCGCATGAGACTCCACGATGATCTCCTTATCAACGGGTATTATACAACAAGGCTATGGATCGGGACGCCACCACAGAGATTTGCGCTGATTGTTGATACAGGCAGCAGTGTTACTTACGTGCCATGTTCTTCTTGTGAGCAGTGCGGCAGGCACCAGGTATCTTTTAATTTTTATTAAATTTGAGAAACAAAAATGTTTTTGTGTTGGAAGTATCAATTAATTAGGGAGATCTAGTGAAAAACTATGAGCATAATTCAATTTGAATGAAAGGAGTAAGAGCGTTGTAAGACTTGATGGTCTTGTGCCATCAGTGCAGTGGTATAATTAGTTGAGATTAATGGGCAGGAGTCTTTTTAAGGACCTGCCTGTAAAACATGCTGACAGAGTCGTTGTGGGATGATATAGTTTTCCTCTCTTTTCTTTTGCTTTCATCGTTTTGGAGGATGACTTATTGTCCAACATGCTTCTGTAACGCTGGAAATGTTCCTTTTCTTTTTTAATAAAGTTTTTTTCTTTGCTCTTTTTGTTATCTTTCACCAGGATCCAAAGTTTCAACCAGATTTGTCAAGCACTTACCAATCTGTAAAGTGTAATATAGATTGCAATTGCGACGATGAAAAGCAACAGTGTGTTTATGAGAGACAATATGCTGAAATGAGTACTAGCAGTGGCGTTCTTGGTGAGGACATCATATCCTTTGGCAATCTAAGTGCACTTGCTCCTCAACGTGCTGTTTTTGGTTGTGAAAATATGGAAACTGGTGACCTTTACAGTCAGCATGCTGATGGCATAATGGGACTGGGTCGTGGGGATCTTAGTATTGTGGATCATCTTGTTGATAAAGGTGTGATTAACGATTCATTCTCATTATGTTATGGTGGAATGGGAATTGGTGGAGGTGCGATGGTTCTTGGTGGTATATCACCCCCTTCAAACATGGTTTTTAGCCAGTCTGACCCAGTGCGCAGGTGTGTTGTTAAAGATTTTTTGTCTTAGAGGTATAACACTTTTCAAACTTTCCTAACAAATACATTTGGCACTTCTCCCTTATTTACTCTAGTTTCGGGATGGCAACAGTCCATATTACAACATTGATCTGAAGGAGATACATGTTGCGGGAAAGCCATTGCCTCTAAATCCTACAGTGTTTGATGGAAAACATGGAACTATCCTGGATAGTGGTACAACATATGCTTACCTACCAGAAGCAGCTTTCGTGTCATTTAAGGATGCTGTAAGCTACTTTTCTTTGAGTTTCACCCTTTATTTCTTTTTTGGCTCTTTTTGTACAGAACTTTAGTGGAACTTTGTTTCACAACAATATTCTGTTGGAGAATCATTTTTCTCTATGCTAAATAACATGATAAGGTTGAATGAGCTGCCCGCTATTTCTCCTTGACATTGTTAATGAATGGTGCATTTCGAGTAGCATTCAAACAAAAATAAGAAGTATTTGCATCTATCTAATATTATGGCAATATCTATCACCAAAAGTGATGCAGCCAACGAGTAGCAAGTTTCTGAATTATGTTATTTTGATTTTTAGATGTGTTTCTGGTAATCATACAATTTAAGAACTTGTTTTACCCGAAGCTGTCATACATCACTAAGTCCATCTTATGAGAATAAATGACCAAATGCCAAGATATGTTTATTGTCTCTCCTAAAAATTCAAGGTTGGTCAAAGTTCAACATAATTATTCTTAAATTCTTAATCCATGTATTTCAAGGAATGATTGCTAAGCATTTATTTTAATTCTCATCTTCTTTCTTTTATCCTCCGCTTTCCCATGAGATATATTTTTGATACGTCTGATTTCACAACGAATGTGTACTGAATAAAGCAGATTAGTTTGATAGACTATTATTGATATAGTGCATCAATTTGTGATTCCTTGCTCTTGTAGTTGTTCCTAATATTTTGTTCGTTGTTACCATCTTTTGAGTTGGGCATGCAGATTATGAAGGAGCTTCATTCCTTAAAGCCCATCCGTGGGCCTGATCCAAATTATAATGACATTTGTTTTTCTGGTGCTGGAAGGTATTGCATTTAGATAAATAGAAGGTTGTAGCTTAAGTTCATCACTGGATTTTTATGTCTACACTGTTGTGTAGCTAACAGTGGTAAATAATTTTCTCCAGTGATATTTCCCAACTGTCAAGCTCCTTTCCAGCGGTTGAGATGGTATTTGGAAATGGGCAGAAGTTGTTACTGTCACCAGAAAATTATTTATTCCGAGTGAGTAATTGTTTTTTCTAGAATTTTTCTTTAAGAATGGTTGGGGGACAGAGATGTATATATCCTGTAAAAAGCTGCATGTTTCCTTCGTTCCTTTTCTTTTCACTGATCTCACTCACTATGCTATTTTATTTATAGTTACTGATTGAGTCCTTATTCTATTCACTTTGCTTTTTCTTAGCATTCAAAAGTGCATGGTGCATATTGTTTGGGTATATTCCAAAATGGAAAGGACCCAACCACTCTTCTAGGAGGTATGCAAAATTGTTGAGCATGAGTTTTGATGATTTATTATATTATGCTCTCTGTTTGAAAATTTGCCCTTTTATTTTCCATCAGCAATATGCTGCAATGTATTCTTGAGGTATTTTTCTAGTCCTGAGTTGTGTTGCCTTGTGAACTTTTGTTTGTAACAGGAATTGTTGTCCGGAATACTCTTGTATTGTATGATCGTGAAAATTCAAAGATTGGTTTTTGGAAGACTAATTGTTCGGAGTTATGGGAAAGACTTCATGTAGATGGTGCACCGCCCCCAGCACCTTCATCTTCAAATGGAAATAACTCAAATACAGAAATGCCACCGTCCATGGCTCCTGGTGACCAAAAACATTATGGTCTTCCAGGTATGTCAAGTTCCAGATCTCTGATCAACTCCTATATTGGCAATGAACTTGAAATCAGTGTATGAACATATACCTTTTTGTGCTCACACCTATTGGAACTGCTCTGGTTCTAGTGGCTTAAGTAGCATAACTTTCATGACTGGTTCAATATCCTAGCACTTCAGCAGAGTTTCAATCATGTGGGCTCAGATGAAATGAAACTTTTTCTGCAAATCCATGCATAGTTGTTACCATTTGTTCAATTTCAAACACATCATATTTCTTGAGTTTTTATTTAAGGAAATTTCACAATTTCAAACTTTTTTTTTTCTGTAAGCCAAAGCATTTGGATTTGTCATGGCAAGTTGGTCTTTTGTTATCTTCTTTCACCATATTCCTCATTTAATAAAGATATACTTTTAGGCTTAACTGACTGTGTATCCTTACAGCCAATTTGGCATAACTTGTGAGTGCCTTCGAGTTATTTAAAACGCTACTTTTCACATATTAGCTCTAAGACAATACAATTATGTCTATGAAATCATTTTCACAGCAATGTTGTAAACAACTTAAAGTCATAATTCTGTTTTTATTCCATATTGAGTGATGATCAATGAGTAGAAATCATGTATCTTTAAGTCATATTTCAAAAATTGCTTTTTCATAATTCATTTCTGATATATTATATATAAAAAAAAAATCTGTTTAACACTATTGTAAACAACCTTTATTTTATTTTGTTTTATTATTTTTTGTCATATTTTAGATTTTGTTCCAATTTAAGTCATGATCATTGAGTGAAGAAATTTTGTTTTTGCCCCCATGTTTTTCTACACAAATGAAGTCAAAATTTTGTCCCGTGTTTTTTTAACACAAGTTTAGTCAAAATGCTTTATAATTCTTCACTCATATTTTTACTCAAACAAAGTCAAAATGCATTATAAGTTCTTTGTTTGCTTACATAATATGTATAGAATAAATAATCCATTTTATGTTAAAAAAGATGATGGTAAGTACTTGAAATAAGCCATACCCAGCAGGCTCCTGGAACAGGAGGGACTGAGTTTCATGCCATGAAATATTGGTTTGAATTGGGCCAACTGTGTAACGTTAAAGAACATTTACAGAGAACTGTCCCCAAGTCTAAAGCATGTGCTCTAAATCCTCACTGTATATTTTCGGTTGAGATGAATCAGGTTCCAAGATTCTGAAGTTATACTAGATACACTTGTTGACTCTTCAACAAATCATGTTTCCTCTTATGGTCTGTTATGATAGCTCAATCAAGATGCTTTCTGGTCATAATTAATGATTTACTTTCATGGACAGATGAAAAGAAAATTGGACAAATAACTTTTGAAATGATGTTGAATGTCAACTACTCAGACCTGAAGCTTCACATTTCAGAACTTGCTGAATCCATTGCTCAGGAGTTAGGCATTAACAGTTCACAGGTTAGACAAGTATTGTATTGGAATGCAATGCAGGTTATATTACTTCATTGATGTAGATGCAAATAATATAGGAGTATATAATCATCTTCTCAATACGGGAAAAGAAGTTAGTTAAAAAGCAACTTTGTAGTTCATACTGGCTTTGCTGAGGTTTGCTTTAGGAGGCCAATAATTTTAGGTGCATGATTTCAGGTCTATATTCTGAATTCCATGGAAAAAGGAAATGCTTCTTACATTGAATGGGCTGTAGTCCCTTCCGGATCTGCTGACTGCATTTCCAATGTCACTGCTCTTGTAAGTTTGTTTGTATGTTATTACAGCTAGTGATTATGCCTAAAATTACAATCGTTTGCTTGATGTTTTTGGTTTTCCCCACAGAGCATAATTGCCCGTGTTGCTGAATACCA
The DNA here is from genome assembly GCA_018804465.1 of Populus tomentosa. Classification (NCBI taxonomy): domain Eukaryota; kingdom Viridiplantae; phylum Streptophyta; class Magnoliopsida; order Malpighiales; family Salicaceae; genus Populus; species Populus tomentosa. The sequence continues at coordinate 10,809,322 of CM031977.1, read as the reverse complement.
CATGCACCTTCCTGATACATTTGGAAGTTATCATTTGATTAACTGGGAAATCAAGGCTTCAGCAAAACGGTAGGTTATTTTTTATTTTGTTGACAGCTATTTCCCCACTTCACTTGGTTTATGATTCTTTTTGCTTCATTATTTTTATTTATTAACTGGGTTCATTTTAGTGACTTGTGTGCAACTCACCATGTCATATAGCATTGAGTGATGTCCTCGTATGTAAAATTTATTTCATGGTTCTTGAAGATGTATATACAATCACCTGAGGGTTATGGTTTTTTCTTTTCATTAAAAAAATTAAAAAGAAGAAGAAGAAGAAGAAGAAGAAGAAGAAAAGTTATGCTCTTCTCATTTATAAACTACTTTCAATATGGAAGTTGCTAAAGCACCTTATGGGTCAGTGCTTCCTTCTTTCCAGAGCTCTCAGCGTTCACTATTGTTGGATTCTTTTCCCTCTAGTGGTTGTTTTTAGCGTTTAGAGCTTGCTACTTTTTGACATGGCTCGTGCCTTCATGGTATTCTGTAAACATTGTGATCTTATCATATTATGCAGGACATGGTGGCAGCAACATTTTCTATTGGTGGTTTTAGCCAGTGCTGTTACGTTTATTATTGGATTATTAGCTTTTGGAATATGGTTTATATGGAGACACAGACAACGAGCATTGAATCCATACAAACCAGTCGATGCAGCAGTTACTGAGCAAGAACTGCAGCCGTTGTAGGCTTCTCGAGGGTCGATGAACTGTTTATTTATGCTGCAGTGTGGAAGATTTTTTTTGTTCTTTGATTCAGAAGCTGTAAATTCTGCAATCCGAGGGACCAAATTTCTCAAGATTTTATCAATAGACAAAACAGCCCTATCAAATGCTTTATTGTGTTATTCAGTAAACAGGGCGGTGTCAAAAGAATAGCTTTCAGTCCAAATTTTGTATTTTAATAGTCATAACTTCGTCTATTGAGCAGGGGGAATTCTTTTTTCAGAGCGTGAGGATTTTGGGTTAGCACGCCTTTCTAGCTTTGAACGCGCGCGCGCAGAGGATTCAAGTTGGTGAAGTGCCTGATTATTCAACAACTATGGGAATATAAATAGAACTAGAATATAAATAAAATATTTCTAAACGATGATAGAGTTTACGAGATTGGGTTATGGTTTTGATTAAATTTAGTTAATGTAATAATATAATTATATATATATAAAAAAAAAATCAACCCCAATAAAAATATAATAATAACTAATTGGAAAAAAAATTATCAATATTATAAAAAATATATATTATAACAATTATATTTGGTAATAAAAAAAAATAAGAATATGATAACATTATAAAGAAGAAAATAAAAAAAATTAAAACTCATTTACCAATAAATAAGAAGGATGAACGGAAATTTTTTTACAAATAAAAAAAAAACCCGACTCAAGTAAGTATGTTAAGTTAATTGCCTACTTGTGAATTAAATAAAACAATAAAGGTCAGTTTTTAAGTAAACTAAATGATGAAAGATGAAATAAAAAAATTAAAAAATATATAGAAAAAAAAAATTCGAGTTAACTCAATTAACTTGTGACCTGATATATGAGATTAAGATAATTTCATAAAAAAAAAATATATAAAGCTCAAAGTCCAATAAATCTAATGTCAAATAATAAAATTAAAAAAAAAAAAACTTGAATTCTAAAAAAGGATCTAAAAAAAAGCCAAAGTCAAATCCGGTTAATTTTTGAAATCTGTGACTCATGTAGAAACCAAACACGAGAAAATCAAGAAAGCAAAATTCTTAATCATCTAAATATTGAAGGATCAAATGGGAAAAAAATATCAATCAAGAAAGGATAAAAAAACAAAATAAATAGCAATAAAAAATCGTGGACCAAACCTGATATAAAAATTAAATGAAATAAAGTAATGAGGGAAAAAATTCAAAATTAAATAAATCAAGAAAATAAAAAAATAAAAATCAAAAGAATAAGGACCAATTGGATAAAAAAAATAAATGAAATGAAATTTTAAAAGATAGAATTGAAAATAAAAATCAACTTCAAAAAGCATTTAAAGTAAAACAAATAGCAATAGAAAAAAAAAGATCAAAATTAATACAAATACAAATTGATAGGATACCTTTTAATTTTTAGAAGGACAGACATGAAACTTTAAGCAAAGAGAGAGAAACAAAAGAAAAAAGTAGTACATCAAAGCCACACCGTTGATCATCTACCGATACACGCTTAACCACTTAGAAGAGCTTGGTGCATTGCTCTCAATGCCATTGTAGATGTTAGCATTTGACAGCTAGGAGACATTGCACACGCCACCCAATGAGTGTCAACATATTCATCATACTGGTGTGGGTGTTGCATATTCTAACCCATAGTCAACTTGATTTTATGTATATATATAACAAAATAAAAATACGAAAAAGCCTCCGACATTTAGTTGTTAATTTTTTTCTTTTAAAGATAACTTAGTCATTTTATTTTTTAAATAGTAAAAAATAAAGGAAAAACCTTTAATTTTTTTGCTTTTACATGTAATTTATTCATTGCACTGTGATTAAAAATATTAAAAAATTGATTTGTCCTCTATCATTCCGATAATGATCAATGGATAAATTGTATTAGCTAATTCAATGATTTTTTTGTGAAGGGGAGAATAAAATCCACATAGTATTAATTTGGCATATAACGAAAGACTAAGCACTCTTGGTGGTTTTTTTACTTGCAAAAATGATTTTGAAATTTTTTTTTATCTAATTTATGACTATTAAAATAAAATATTGAAAGGATTTTAATGATTTAAATTTCAGAGTAAAAATATATTTATTTAGTCAAATCTCTATCTTTTTATTTATACATTTCTTTATTTTAGACCTTTTCATCAATATAATGGTTTTTTCAATAAAAACTCAAAGCCATTTAAGTAGAAATTCAAAAGAATTGAAATATTATAAATTTATGAGGAAAAAAGTTATTATATAGAAAACGACTCCTTTTTCATTACCAATTCATTTTTGCTGACAAACAATACTTTCTTTATCAAAAGCTTATTATTTCATATAAAAAACTTATTAATACCTTTAAAGCAAACAAAACAAAAGGTCTTGATTATTTTCATGCAACTGTATAAAAAAAATAAAAATAAATAATTTAATTTTACATGTAATTATTTATAAAGCGAGTGTTAGTTTTTCTAGATAAAGCTTTACTCTTATTTGAAAACTATGGCATAATAAAATCATTTTCTAAATATTATTTTAATAATTTTATTCAAGAATAATTTTATATAAAAATAATTTGTGAAGACATCCAATTGGTATATATAAAAGCTTTAGGTACCAAAATTGTTAAAAAAAAAAAAATCATTACTCTTCTTAAGTGATGTCTATAACGTGCGTGAGTGTTAATTGATCACCCAAATAACTTATTAATCACTTTATATAACAACTTCAACCATTTGGATACACTCTACATAAGTTCTGGCAAAGTTTTTTTTTATATCTATCCTTGAACTTTATCTAGTTATAGATATTTTTATCAATATCTCAATCCAATACTAAAATCATGATCTAATCATCCTAGACCTTGCTATAGGTCAACATAACTCAAGAATGATATACAAATTAGTTTAATATCAATAATTTTCAATATTTAT